>JAMPIV010022211.1:112500-459388 GCA_024509875.1 Oreohelix idahoensis
GATATGTGTGAAATTATTGCAGGAAAACTTATATTTTCAAATGTAATATCAGCTGGCATAAATGGCAACATACTTTGTGAAGACCTGGAGGCGTTAAAGCCGGTTCTTCAATGTGATTGTAGAATCCCTTACATCAGCAGTAGGCAACCAAAGATCTGTGTGAATCTGTTTTAGAAACACTGAGTTCTTTAAAGATCATACTAGCTGAAATCTTGTCTCTTTTCCCCTTTCTGAGTGTTCTGGAAGTTGTAATATGCCATCCTATATGTAACTTTCCACTTCTAAGATCTACTTCCGACCTACTTCATCGACAGAGCAGTGGACAACTAAACCACATTTTTACAGGATGTTAACTTCAGT
This sequence comes from Oreohelix idahoensis, assembly GCA_024509875.1. Classification (NCBI taxonomy): domain Eukaryota; kingdom Metazoa; phylum Mollusca; class Gastropoda; order Stylommatophora; family Oreohelicidae; genus Oreohelix; species Oreohelix idahoensis. The sequence continues at coordinate 112,861 of JAMPIV010022211.1, forward strand.
TTAAAATAAAAAAAATATGGCTTTCTATCTTATGTAGGTGACAAATAAGTGAAGTTAAGTAAGCTAGTTTGTAGGTTTTCGTCGGAAATGCGGTGAAAATATTTTAAATCTGGGGACATCTCGCTTTTGAATGTCAGCGGTAGCGTGCTAGTGCAAAAATTTATATATCAGTAGAACTCCATTTATCCGAACCCCAATTATCCGAACATCCAATTATCCGAACACTTTGTCCAGAAAAAAAAAACCAGGTGCCACCAGTCACGTTAGACTACAATTCTGAATCTTTTGATGCGGCAAGCTTCAAATGTGTGCGAACAATTTGTAGAGGATGGGATGGGCTAATGGTCGGTCGCTTACATACAGGAAGTCAGTTAGATCATTATATCATAAAGTCAGTTAATATCTAGTTTACCAATCCAGTGTACGAGTGCGTTCTAGGCAGAACACTGGCTAAACAGACAGTTCAACTTAAAATAATTGTCTCTGCTACCACAGCAGAATAATTTTGGTGTACAAGTATTTCTCTGTGCGATAAGGCATCTTCCAGTAGGCCTAATGCATATAAAAGGAACCGCAATGTTTTGTCAATTGAAACGAAAACAGAAATTATCAAGAGACTAGGAAAAAAGTGAAACTGTGTCTTCACTTGCCAGAATTTTCAATGTTGGGAAAGCTAAAAAGTCTCTGACATCAAAAGTAACAAGGATAAAATTATGAGTTTTGCATCGAAATTGGATAGTGAAAATGGGTCGAAGAAACGTAAAACCATGAGAAATGCGAAAGATTTGAAATTGGAAGAGGCTTTGTATATATGGTTTGTGCAAAGAAGAAGCAAAGGGGAACCTATCTCTGGCTCTCTATTGTGTGAAAAGGCACTTCAGTTCAACAATCAACTTGACGGTCCTCCTGACTTTAAGGCTAGCCAGGAATGGTTAAGAAACTTTAAATCTCGTCATGGCATACGAGGATTGGAGATTCAAGGGGAAGCTTTATCTAGCGATGCAACTGCCGCTGAAAATTTTAAAGGAACACTCTTGGCTTTTTTGGAAGAAGAAAGTTATTCACTCGATGATGTGTATAATGCCGATGAGACTGGCTTATACTGGAAATCAATGCCTCAAAAATCACTTGCATCTCAGCGCAAAGCAGCTGCCCCTGGGTTTAAAAAGTGCAAATAGAGAGTAACAATTTTGGTAGCCGCGAATGCCAGTGGAAGTCATCATTTACCGGTGCTAACGATCGGCAAAGTAAAAAAAACCACGTTGTTTAAAGAATGTGACATGTCTCCCATTGTGCTACAAAGCACAGAAGAGTGCTTGGATGAATAGTGAAATATTTCTTGATTGGTATACAAATCAGTTCATCCCAAATGTGAAGAGGTTGAGAGAACAAGAAAAGAAAACTGGAAAAGTAATTCTTATACTGGACAATGCACCATCTCATCCAGAGACGGATACATTGAATGCAGTTGATGCAAATTTTAAAGTAATTTTTTCTGCCTCCTAATGTAACAGCACTGATTCAACCAATGGATCAGGGTGTTATAGCAAAACTTAAAAAGATGTACAAGAAGGAAGTCCTGCGTCGTTTATTGTTGGCTGAAGATGAAGAAAGTGTGGTGGCGTTTTCCAAGAAGCTTAATCTCAAAGACTGCTGCTATATGTTAGCTGATGCTTGGACCACCCTGTCACAAGATAATCTCAACAAGGCTTGGAATAGATTGCTTGGGAAAAAAAGAAGGAAATGAAACTACTGCAGTGGACACAAATGATGATTGTATAAATGAAGTTGTGGAACTGTTTCAAGCAATGCCCAGATTTTCGGACTGTGACAAAGATGATGCACACACGTGGCTAGAAGATGATAATGATTCTGGTTTTCAGTTTTTGAATGACGAAGAAATTTTGTCTTTTGTGCAAGAAGAAAACCAAATACATGTAGTGACCGATGATGAAGACTCCTCAGAAGTACATGATGTACTTGTAGATTATGAAGAAAACCCAAAACGTCGACCAAGTCCTGAAGAGGCCTTTATAGCACTAGAAACAGCGATGGCTTGGTACGAGCAAGAAGATGACAGCTGTCCTACACAGCTTCTGCTGTTGAAGAGAATGCGGGACTTAGCAGCCAAAAGGAGACTATCCAGTTTGGTGCAAAAGAGGATTCCTCATTATTTTAAATAGTGGGCTACATCTGTGCAAGTACATGTATACGTAAGTTGCGCATGGTTTTGAATCGTTTGTAATGTTATTTTGAAAACATTTCTCTTTCTTAAAAAAACATAATTAATACAAGTAGTACATGCACTGCTGTGTAATAAAAGATTTTGGTGATACGGTGATCTAATACAGTGTGGGTATTATTATTACAGTACAAGTAAATATGTTTTAATGTGTATTTCCCTTGTGATGGTTAATTATTTTTAGAAATACGAGCGTATGTGTACATGTACTCGATACATTATGTAATCCAATTATCCGAACATTTGATTATACGAACGATGCTCGGTCCCAAGGGGTTCGGATAAATGGAGTTCTACTGTAGACGATGTTTGTACTTTTCAACATTTGTTATGTCATGCTTATAAGTAATTAATATTAATATGAGTAAACTATATTATTATTTTACTTTACAACGTTGAATTCCTTGAAATTGATATGTAAAATGCATGTGAGAATAAATGAATTCAATATGAAAGGTGAGAGAAAGGAAGGGCAGAATGCCCAATTCTCAACCCTTTGAAAATAAAGTTCGTTCGTTCTCTCACTGTTCCGGTAACTATAGCCTTAAGAAAAAAGAAATCTAATAATTTGTTTTTTTAAAGCTACGATCAACAATGCTGGACGACACATTAAACAGTTTGCCCATTATGTTAGTTGAACTTAAAGTGTTGTAGAGCTTACAGTTAGGCAACATACTTACAAATTTTGCCGAACAAAAAGCTCAGAAGACAGCTAAGATGTATAATTAAGTTCCTCTTAATCAACGTTATTTACGATAAGTATATTGATGATAAATGCTGAGCCTAAAGTAACGGTGGACCCCACTGTATTTATGCCAGGGGGCCTTTACATTGTATTAGGTCACTGGCAGACAGACTTAAGTGTGAAAGAGCTTTACACCCATCCATCAACACTATCGTATTTCAGAGGCAATCGCCTCTAATGACTGCGGTCCTCAGTTGATGTGATTTTGTTGACTTTGGCTTCTGTGTCTCAAAACTGCCAAGCCCCAGAAAGAAGACTCTCGCTGGTCGGGTAGATCACGCTGGTGCGTGACTTGGCGCAAGATTTCAGGATCGTCTGAAGGAGGCGGGATCTCGATGCCTCGTTATGGCCCCTGCTTGCCTCGTTTCATGTTTGTTTGTGAGATTATCACCGACTCGCATGGGTAGAGTCTACCCTTCCACAGCCCATGCTTCTTACGATTGCTAATTTTAATAGGGTACACATGAAAGTTACTGGGCAGTAATTTTGTGTGCTGATATGTTGTTTATGACAGCCCATACGAAAACGGAAAAAGAGGACGTTAGGTACCTTGAAGGAACACAATTAAGACTATTACAGTCCTCATTTTATGATAAAACTGACAGCATTAAACCCACGCAGCGGTAAAAACAACAGAAAAAACAATGAGAGAATGACATAAAAGAAAGAAAATGGACAGTAAAAAGGTAATAGAGATTTATCTGAAAATGTGTGTGCAGAGTCGGTGCTATAATTAGACCAACTAGGCAGCCACCTAGGGCGCAGAATTCAGAGAGGTGCAGTCCTGACCTTTGAGGGGCGCAGTACTGACCTTTGAGGGGCACAGTTTTATACATAATACGTTTTCGTACCCATGTAAAAAATGCAACTGACAATTTATATTTATTAAGATAAATACCACAATGCTATGGAATATAATTAATTATGAAAAATGTCTTTATTCTGTTTGTTTTTTTTAATCCGTTTATATGTTGTTTTATTTTTATTTTTGAAATTTTGTGATTTTTTTGGCTAAGGATAACAATATCTTCTTCTTATTACCTGGCAACATGTTTTTTTTACTGCTGGATACGTTACGTCATGTCGTCATCCAGTCCTGGACATAAACCCACGTGCCTTTTGTTGTGCCCTGCGATGTACACTTTTTAAACTTGGTGATCAGTGATGCCGCTAGGTGTTGCCTGGTAGCAACTAATTTCTTCAGTTTGCTTCACCAGATCTATAATTATTTTTCTGCATCGACTCAGAGTTGCGACTTCTAATCAGCAATGTGTCAGACTTAGGCATAATTGTTAAGCCATTGAGTGAAACAAGATGATAGAGTCGGATCGATGCTTTGAAAGTATTGTAAGTAAATAAGTAAATAAAGGTAATTAACAGGTACTCGTTGGACATAAAGGATGACACCAGACAACGGAATCAAAATATAAGTGATAGGCTTACCGGGAAACGAACCTAGGACCAACCAAACGGCGCCATCGCCTTGCTGTGACAGTACATCATGAAAGGTAGGTGATGCTTCTATCTCGAGGGTATGTTCACGAGATATTTAAGAAATCGAGAACAATGCTGAATGAGTCTTAGCAGTGTTAGCTTTTTATCTTTTCCGCCGCCTTTTGTGAAGAGATATTATATAGTTTAATTTAGCTCGTACTGAATTAACAGTGAAATTATTCTTATTATTTGGCTCTATAGATATAAATATAGAAATATTAAAGGTGTTGACTCATCCGTGTGCACTTCTCTCTGTAATAACTAAATCAACTGTGAATTTGAAAAAAAAAAATTATATAACAAATTTAATGATCAATTACTTTGGAACAAATGTAAATAAAAATGAAATGTTGATTACTAAAATCTTAGGTTTCGTCATTGAAACTGATGTCGGCTTTAGGAAGCTTAGTTATGAAATATAGATCAACAAGTTTTGTTGTATTAGCCTGCTAAAATTATGTTACAACTTACGCCAATACTGGGATCATAGACTTCTTGCTCAGTTGAATAGTCTCGTCAACTTGATGCAGATGCCTCGAAAACACGTCTGTGGTATTATTTCTATTACAGAATCCCTCTGTGTGAGTAGGTACAGTGGAAGTCCGGTTTCCGTATTAAATTGTAGAGTTTCCTTGTTGTAGTGTTCAAAAGGTGCTCCAATACGAAAGGTCCTATAAAGTCAGAATACTTACTTCTATTCTTTCCTGCCTTCAGTCCGAGCTGTCTGCTTTGACGATTCTGGAATGCAGTGTTGTATGTCTAAAATGTTTTACGTTATATTGCAGTTTGCCTGCCCACGCTCACACTTGGCGTTTCCGACAAAACTTCCAATTAGCGCGAATGCACATTAGCCTCTAAAATGCTTAGCTAATAGCATTCGAAAATGCATGTTATGATAACTTTCCTCATGGATTTTTCTGCATGACTCATGCGTTTGTAAAATTCAAACGGTCACTCTCCGTATATAGAATTGGTATTTCCATCAATTCTCGGTAATGATTACCACTACACTTTCTTACATTTATCTTGCTTATAACAAGCCTGTCCGAAAGTTTATTAGCGCATTTCCGATGTCCCATGTGTGTCTGTAATATGCCACCAGATCGATAATTGACCGGCACTCCCTATGCAAACGAACACCGCGCGTCATTACTCGAAAATGACTGGTCGCCAATCTGGGTTTACCTGTAACTCATCTCCGCGAGGATGGGCAGGCAAACATGACACGTATGAATGGACGAAGTGTAAACATTGACACGAAAATACCAAATACTGTCGGAGGTAGGAAGATATAATGTGCCAGCAATCGAATGGCGCACATAATTAGTACGCACAATACAGGTAGATCAATACTGCCGGAGAGGAAAAGAAAGCAAACAAAATTATGTGACACTGACCTTCCTGTTTTAGGTCATTGATTCGATGTCTTATCGTGTCTTCGTTATTCATTTTAAGTCAGTCTCCAGTTCCCGTCTTCACTTTGTTTCATTCCCTCTTTTTGTCTTACCCTGGGATATCTTCCTCTTTTTGTCTTACTCTGGGATATCTTCCTCTTTTTGTCTTACTCTGGGATATCTTCCTCTTTTTGTCTTACTCTGGGATATCTTCCTCTTTTTGTCTTACTCTGGGATATCTTCCTCTTTTTGTCTTACTCTGGGATATCTTCCTCTTTTTGTCTTACCCTGGGATATCTTCCTCTTTTTGTCTTACTCTGGGATATCTTCCTCTTTTTGTCTTACTCTGGGATATCTTCCTCTTTTTGTCTTACTCTGAGATATCTTCCTCTTTTTGTCTTACCCTGAGATATCTTCCTCTTTTTTTGTCTTCTTCCTCTCTCTTACTCTGGTATCTTCTTCTCTGGGATTTTTTTGTCTGGGATTTCTTCCTCTTTTTGTCTTACCCTGGGATATCTTCCTCTTTTTGTCTTACCCTGGGATATCTTCCTCTTTTTGTCTTACTCTGGGATATCTTCCTCTTTTTGTCTTACCCTGAGATATCTTCCTCTTTTTGTCTTACCCTGGGATATCTTCCTCTTTTTGTCTTACCCTGAGATATCCATAACAAAGACTGCTTTGTAAAGTCATTACAAAGTTTCATCAATGTGTAGCTACACCAGAGTCTTCTCAGGGATATCTTCCTCTTTTTGTTCTTACAGTTCTAGGGATATCTTACGCAAACCTAATTTTTTTTTCTTTTTGTTTTTTAGTTGTCCATGATGTTCTTGAAGTGTTAAGACGTGTTTCTTCGAGCTCCATGCTCAAGTGTGTTTGTCCGCTGATCTACTCTCATTTTCTAGGATGTCGGCATTATGATTGAATGCCAGAGAGAAGTATTTATGACAGGAGAGTATTTCTAAAGTACTACTTCGTTACATTTTGAACATGTCGCGCTAATCGACTGTATCGCGGACATCTGACAAGGCGGACTGATTTGTTACATTGATGTGGATAGACTTGAAGGCCTTATGTAAATGGCCAGTTGACAGTGATCATATTTTCATCATCACATCTTAATGGAGCTCGTCATTGTGTCATTAAACTGTGTCTGTGACTACAAGAGAGACTTGCCTAATTTATAAGTTGCTGTTGGCGTTTGCTTTGAAAATTACTTGGCCAAAAGTACAACTACTATAATATTATCAATGTAAATCAAGAAAGCATCGCAACACATACCTTTTCTGAAGAATGCTTATCCACACTATAAAAAGTATCATCAGTACAAAAATCCCCCTTGTTTTCTACTTCGTCTGCAAATTGTAACGTTTCACGTTGATAGTAAAGCTTACTGCATCAATACACGCGTTTCCACAAAACAATAAAACGTGTACTGCATTTCTAAGAAAACCTTGAGCTAGGCACCCTGCGTAATGACCTAAATTAATACTTCCATTAATTTCATTTTATACACGGCGTGATGAAAAGACAGATGAACTTAGGATAGAAAGAGAGGGAGGGCTGAAAGCAGGAACGCATGAAACCCTAACACGCGTCTCGCGATACAAAATTAATGCCATCACGCGTGTAAGGCCACAAGCACTAACTTTTTTTCAAATAGACCGTGATAAAAAACACTACCCATACGAGAGTTAGGTTTAAAAACCTGTAAAACGCTTATTAGGAAACCTGACATTATACTGTTTTATGTCTGAAAGCATGACAGTACCCAGACACCACATCGATCGAAGTGAACGGGAGGTAGAAGAAAATGCATATTTTGAACGCAGCCCCTTAGCCCCATTAAATTTATATATTTGGGTTCCTTAGGACTTGCTGACAAAGAATATGTTAAGTGTTACGCAAATAGTCTAGGAATTAACAAATTATAGACAAAAGAAAATAGTGAGGGTGTCGGACAACACCAAATCAGAATCGCACAGTGGCATGTTTTGAAACCACCATTGTACAGGAAATAGGCCACCATGTTAAATCCTATTTGATTGGCGGGAATGATATGTAAGGCTAAACACGATTAGTCGGACTATAAATACTAGTTTTAGTTGTTAGGGGAAACGTGAGAAGGGTAGAATTTTTTGAAAAGCTGTGTAAACATGGCCCGATTGGTTAGACCCGCCAATATAGTCAATTAGGAGCGTCAGGTCAGTGCCACACTTTGAAATAAACTTACTAAGAAACAGTGCGTTGAGTACCAGTGCATATTTTTCTAAATAAAAGCCTGGGACAGAGGCAGATCGGAATTTGTGCCATTATTCATCGCCAGTCAACGTATCTGTGTATTATTTCCATGAATTGTGGTAAGCTTGATATATTCAATATCTTTTTAATGAAAATTGAATGTAAATTGATAATTTATGTCTGTATATGTGTGTGGTTCAGTAGCGAACATGAGGCAAGGCCTATATAGTGCTCCAACCTGAACAGGAGGTGTCGAAGAAAAGTAAAACTGCATGGAATTGCCAAACAGTACACTGACACCTATCTTATTGACTAGAAAGAACTAATGCTGGAATTGCAGAGGCGTAGTAACCATTAGGGAGGAGTATACTGGTGTAAATTGTTTCAGATGAAGATAGCAGTTGGCCTACCGCTCTGAACTCAGTGTTTGTTATGTATTGTGTTCAGTCTGGAAATAGATTATAAATTAGTTCTGAAATAGGAGGTACAACCTTCTTGTTTCAGGGACCGTGGTCCTAAGTTATTGAAGCAGCACCTGGTCTGAGTTTTGCTGAATCCAGAGGCTGACAGCATACTCCTTGGTCCAGATAGCGACCAGTGAGGTGTCTCCAGAACACAGGAAGCAATCGAGCAGAGGAGTCTTTTCCTGCCGCCATCACGAAAGATAAGCTTCTGTGGCCAGAGTAGCTCAACATTATGTGCCCCCTCAAAAATTGACATTTTAGCAAACACAGAGGGACAATTAATTGGTTCAAATGACAGGAACTGTGAACTTTTCCCAATACTATTTCCCCGATAATCAAACACTTGAAGTCATGATGAAAAACAACAACCAAGCTTGAACAAAACCAGTATTACCTCATATTACTACTGCACAAATTACACACATAGAATAATAATAATAAACTATGTCAATACAAAGTTCATATATATAAACTGTGTACATAATACTTGTAATTACATTTGATTGTGATTCCTGGTTCACTGTGTAGTTGAATCAGGATACCAATTATTGAAAGAATTAATACATATATTTTTAAACTTAAACACTTGACTCATTTAAGATAGTCTTATAGAGTGTTATATGTGTGTGAGTGTCACAGTGTTGTAAGTGTTGTGGAATAAATTAAATTGTTTATCTGTCTGTTGTTGTTGTGACTTACACTTCATCATTTTCATAACCCTAGACATTTAACGTAGTCATCACAATATTCCAGAATAATTCTGACTGAGGTAAAAATGTGGTAGCAAGTAAGGTCATCTGTAATACACCACACTTATTAGATACAGATACCTTCACAGCTGATCTCAGTCAGTACACTAAGTCCCCTATAAATATTTATATCATCCCACTTTACCACATATATTGGGGTCTCGCTCCCGGGATATTGAACTTATTCCTATTACATATATTGGGAATAATAAGAATTAAAAGGTATCCTTGGGTGGAATTAAATAAGGTTGAGCTCTCAGTGCCTGTGTGTCCTTGGATAAGTAATTACAGATTGTATTGTTTAGTTAGATATTACTTACATTTACCTGTTAGAAAATGGTGGACCTGGCCAAATTTCGATCTGCTGCTGTGCAGACTGCGAAAGAGTTAGGAATGGACGGGCAAATTATGATTGCTTATGTCACTGCTGAATGTGACAAATATATTGAACGGGAAGAAAGAAGATTAGAAAAAGAGGCCGAAAGAAAGTTAGAGGCTGAAAAGGAAATTAAGAGGTTGCAGATTGAGGCTGAGGCTAAGAGGTTGCAGATTGAGGCTGAGGCTAAGAAATTGGAAGCCGAGGAAAGAAGACAGACTGCAGAGAGGGAAGCAGAAAAGGAGGAGAAGAGATTACAAAGGGAGCACGAGTTACGACTAAGGGAGTTTGAGTTTCAAGGCCATGCTCCTGAAAATGGTGCCAGTCCCTTTACCTCTGATGCTACTGCTAGTCAGGGAGCCTCAACCTCAGCTATGAACTTTCATTTAGATCATTTTGTTGAGAAAGACGATGATATTGAGAGCTATCTAAATAGATATGAACTATTAGCTAACACGTATGGGTTAGAGAGAGAAAGGTGGAGCTTAAAGTTATCTCAAGGGCTTCGTGGGGCAGCTTATGAAGTTTTTGCCAAAATGAGCAGAGGTGATCAAGAAAATTATGACATGCTAAAGCAGGCGCTTTTGTTAAGATATGAAAAGAACGCAGAATTTTATAGGAAAAAATTTAGGAATGCTAAACTACTGTCAGGTGAAACCTATCACCAGTTCTCTGCACGGTTAGAGACATACTTGGAGAAATGGACTTCTCTGGGGAAAACCCAAGATCTTAAGGAAATGGTCCTTATAGAACAATTAAGAGAGTCCATGGCTCCAGACCTGAGAAAGTTTCTCATGGAACAAGGTGCAGAGAGGCTGGGTGAGTTGCTAAATGTTGCTGAAAGGTATCAAGCAGCTCAGGCAGAAGTATCAGGTAATAAGAAGAGGCAGGTAGACAATTATCAGGCACCACAAAACTTTAATGAATTTGATCATAGAGATCAAAACAAAGGTAAGCACCAGTTTGATAGGCCACGAAATGACTATAAAAATAAAACCCCACAATTCAATGAAAGGAAATATGATAACAGGAAACCCTTCAGACAGGAAGGAAAATATTGTCAAATATGCAGGATGCATAATCATAATACTAGTGAATGTGGTAGGAAAGTTCCTCCATATCACGCGGCATGCTTGATAACAGTGGACAAGGGGAAGAAGAAACTGACAGAGAATCATATAAATCTTCAACATCCCCCCATCTGTGAAGAAGTGACATGTAATGGGGCCAAGGTTAGGTGCCTTTACGATTCAGGTTTAGAATATGACTCAGTTGTGAGTGCAACCCTAGTGCACCCTGAACAGTATACCACAGAGAAAGTGGAGATACAAGGGGCCGTAAAGGGAATATCCACCATGACACTTCCCGTAGCCGAGATCAATGTAGAGACAAGGTACGTGGAAGGAGTGATTAGAGCAGCCGTGTGTGACGACCCTAATTACCCGCTGGTGTTAGGAAGCAAATATGTTTTTCTAGGAAGCCCTGTAAAACCGGTGGTAATGGCCACGCTTCAGGTCAGGTCGACCCCTAGTAGAAAGGAGGAGGAACCACCATTAACCTTTTCTGATAAACAGATGAGAAAGGCCCAGGCAAAGGACAAATCATTAAAACCTTGCTTTGACAATATGCTAAACAGCCATGCACACCCTAAGAAAGGACAATTTTACTTGAGGGATGGACTGCTCCACAGGAAGGCGGGAGCAGGACCCAAAGGATATGGACAGTTGGTACTCCCAACTCCCTACAGAGAAGAAGTGATGGCACAATCACATGTTGTACCAGACGGTGGACACCAGAGAAATGGGACTACCCGTCAAAGGACATCAGAAAAATTATACTGGCCCCAAGTAGCTGCTGATATTGCACAATTTGTGGGGGCCTGTGAAAAATGTAGCAAGGTACAGTCCCCAAGTTGGGAAAATCATAATCAGATGCCAGCCAAGCATTCTGAAACATATGGGCCTAACATTAACAAGGAAAATAACAATAATAAGGTTGACATAGAGGATAGGTATCCACCTTCCCCCCAACAGTGTTCACCAAAAATATTTAGATTCGCAACTCTGAGAAAGGCATCCAGAGAAAATAGAAACTCAGACCAGTCAACCCAGGAACAGTTTGAAGCCGCATTTAGGGAGCTGGCTGACATTGACATTGAAGATGATCCGCCTAAGTTAAAACCGAAACAGATTGTTAACATAAGAACAGTGGGCAGTGGACGAGTGAGCAATTCGGAAAATGCTCACAGCGCTTCACACTATGGCTATTAACTTAGCATTAAAAGGGCACTGGTGACATTGGTAGTCACCCGACCCTACACCGTCCAAGGGAAAGTATTGTTCGGACCCTGGATGGAGATAACCCACACAACTTATAGCAATGCTAAGGGCGAATTGATTTCTGATGCAGAAACTCATTTCCCCACATATTATCTTAATTCACTAGATTGTCGGTAGGCGGAACTATAGTTGGTGAATATGGCCTCCATTTGAGTGGAACATTATAGAACATTATAAATATATTATTAGAAGGGTGTTTCCACATTCAATCACGCCTGAGATCAGACCAATTGTTGGCTGTGAACATTTCGGAGGAGCAGAGTGTCTCCATTGTTGCCTTTGTGAATTGAGGATAGTCCGAGTGTTTATTAAGGCTGATCAGGAAAGTATTGGATCCACTACACAACTCAGATAGCACCATATAGATCAACTCCTCATAACGTACAAATTGAGGAACATCTAATCTTCTCTGGACATGTCGTTGAGCAGACTCAGAGAAAAGAAATGGTGAATATTGATTGCTAAGCAGTAGTAAGACAAGCCGTAACACTTGCAGCTGTACAGTAACATATCTGAAATGGATTCTTGGATTGCAGAGGTTTGGGGCAGATTTCTTGAGTCGTGCCTACTTTGAATTGACCCACCTGCATTAATCCATGATAAAAATAAAATCAGAGAAACGTTGATGCAGATTTTCTAAGCCATCCGTGCGGTGAAAATCAAAGAAATCACCAGGCATAGACATAAATTTCTCTATGTGTATATAGAATTATAGACTGACGTATAACGTCTGTTTTAAGTGGGGAGAATTCGTCGTGAAATTCTACATCCACATATATAAATTAAAAGGAAAATGTAAAGCCTAACACATAAATTCAATAAAAGGAAAGAGAAATGGTAAAAGTACAGTGCTGTCACAATGGCGTACAAAAATCCCCCTTGTTTTCTACTTCGTCTGCAAATTGTAACGTTTCACGTTGATAGTAAAGCCTACTGCATCAATACACGCGTTTCCACAAAACAATAAAACGTGTACTGCATTTCTAAGAAAACCTTGAGCTAGGCACCCTGCGTAATGACCTAAATTAATACTTCCATTAATTTCATTTTATACACGGCGTGATGAAAAGACAGATGAACTTAGGATAGAAAGAGAGGGAGGGCTGAAAGCAGGAACGCATGAAACCCTAACACGCGTCTCGCGATACAAAATTAATGCCATCACGCGTGTAAGGCCACAAGCACTAACTTTTTTTCAAATAGACCGTGATAAAAAACACTACCCATACGAGAGTTAGGTTTAAAAACCTGTAAAACGCTTATTAGGAAACCTGACATTATACTGTTTTATGTCTGAAAGCATGACAGTACCCAGACACCACATCGATCGAAGTGAACGGGAGGTAGAAGAAAATGCATATTTTGAACGCAGCCCCTTAGCCCCATTAAATTTATATATTTGGGTTCCTTAGGACTTGCTGACAAAGAATATGTTAAGTGTTACGCAAATAGTCTAGGAATTAACAAATTATAGCCAAAAGAAAATAGTGAGGGTGTCGGACAACACCAAATCAGAATCGCACAGTGGCATGTTTTGAAACCACCATTGTACAGGAAATAGGCCACCATGTTAAATCCTATTTGATTGGCGGGAATGATATGTAAGGCTAAACACGATTAGTCGGACTATAAATACTAGTTTTAGTTGTTAGGGGAAACGTGAGAAGGGTAGAATTTTTTGAAAAGCTGTGTAAACATGGCCCGATTGGTTAGACCCGCCAATATAGTCAATTAGGAGCGTCAGGTCAGTGCCACACTTTGAAATAAACTTACTAAGAAACAGTGCGTTGAGTACCAGTGCATATTTTTCTAAATAAAAGCCTGGGACAGAGGCAGATCGGAATTTGTGCCATTATTCATCGCCAGTCAACGTATCTGTGTATTATTTCCATGAATTGTGGTAAGCTTGATATATTCAATATCTTTTTAATGAAAATTGAATGTAAATTGATAATTTATGTCTGTATATGTGTGTGGTTCAGTAGCGAACATGAGGCAAGGCCTATATAGTGCTCCAACCTGAACAGGAGGTGTCGGAGAAAAGTAAAACTGCATGGAATTGCCAAACAGTACACTGACACCTATCTTATTGACTAGAAAGAACTAATGCTGGAATTGCAGAGGCGTAGTAACCATTAGGGAGGAGTATACTGGTGTAAATTGTTTCAGATGAAGATAGCAGTTGGCCTACCGCTCTGAACTCAGTGTTTGTTATGTATTGTGTTCAGTCTGGAAATAGATTATAAATTAGTTCTGAAATAGGAGGTACAACCTTCTTGTTTCAGGGACCGTGGTCCTAAGTTATTGAAGCAGCACCTGGTCTGAGTTTTGCTGAATCCAGAGGCTGACAGCATACTCCTTGGTCCAGATAGCGACCAGTGAGGTGTCTCCAGAACACAGGAAGCAATCGAGCAGAGGAGTCTTTTCCTGCCGCCATCACGAAAGATAAGCTTCTGTGGCCAGAGTAGCTCAACATTATGTGCCCCCTCAAAAATTGACATTTTAGCAAACACAGAGGGACAATTAATTGGTTCAAATGACAGGAACTGTGAACTTTTCCCAATACTATTTCCCCGATAATCAAACACTTGAAGTCATGATGAAAAACAACAACCAAGCTTGAACAAAACCAGTATTACCTCATATTACTACTGCACAAATTACACACATAGAATAATAATAATAAACTATGTCAATACAAAGTTCATATATATAAACTGTGTACATAATACTTGTAATTACATTTGATTGTGATTCCTGGTTCACTGTGTAGTTGAATCAGGATACCCATTATTGAAAGAATTAATACATATATTTTTAAACTTAAACACTTGACTCATTTAAGATAGTCTTATAGAGTGTTATATGTGTGTGAGTGTCACAGTGTTGTAAGTGTTGTGGAATAAATTAAATTGTTTATCGGTCTGTTGTTGTTGTGACTTACACTTCATCATTTTCATAACCCTAGACATTTAACGTAGTCATCACAAAATTCCAGAATAATTCTGACTGAGGTAAAAATGTGGTAGCAAGTAAGGTCATCTGTAATACACCACACTTATTAGATACAGATACCTTCACAGCTGATCTCAGTCAGTACACTAAGTCCCCTATAAATATTTATAACATCCCACTTTACCACAACAACCCACACGTTTAAATGCAAAGGACGTTAAATAATCCACTTCATAACCGTGTTATGTAGGAGAAACACACGTAAAGCTAAAAGTGTTATGTAGGAGAAACACACGTACAGCTAAAAGTGTTATGTAGGAGAAACACACGTACAGCTAAACGTTTTATGTAGAAGAAATACACGTAAAGCTAAAAGTGTTATATAGGAGAAATACACGTACAGCTAAAAGTTGTATGTAGGAGAAACACACGTAAAGCTAAAAGTGTTATGTAGAAGATACACACGTAAAGCTAAAAGTGTTATGTAGGAGAAATACACGTAAAGCTAAAAGTGTTATTTAGGAGAAATACACGTAAAGCGAAAAGTGTTATGTAGGAGAAATACACGTAAAACTAAAAGTCCTATTTAGGAGAAAAAGAATATATATTCAATACCATATTACCCGCCGTAAGTACGTCGGTCGGTCAGTCACATTTTGCACTCCGTCATTTGCGCACTTTTTCTATTTTCGAGAGAGTACGATAACTTTCAACCACGGCTAAGGGGGTGCAACTGTGGTTGAAAGTTAGACAATAATTGTATTGTTTCCCTTATATGTACTCTCCCGAAAATAGAAAAGTGCGCAAGTGACGGTGTGCATGAACAGTTTGATTTTGGAAAGACAAGATTTTAAAAGATGCACGAACAATTACGAGACATGTTGTCATAAAAGAAATGTTAGTTATTTAGTCAATTTACGGTCCAATAGATCATTATCACTGCTCCACATGTCACTTAGGAAGGTTACTCCATGTCTTCATATTTAATACATCCATATAATTTTCACTACAAATATCTAATGACGGTCGCCTGCAATGAAATGACCACAGTGGTAATAGTACCGTCTGTAATATATGTAACCGAAACAACCCACTATAATTAAAAACCTGTCAATATTGACGGGTTATTGCTGGTGTGTGTGTGTGTGTGTGTGTGTGTGTGTGTGTGTGTATATATTCCATATACGATATAGTTTCCAGCTCATTCTGTCATTCTTTCTGTTCGTAACGCTCTCAAAAATAGTAACTCGCCAAAGAAAAGTGCGCAAAGGTTGATGTGCATGCGCGATGTGACCGGCGTTTTTCAGAGTTTGTATTTATAACGGCGGGCTTACTTTTTAAGGTTTTAAGTTTCCCAAATACTTCGATCTGTCACTTAAAAGTATGGAATTGTAGGTCCGATCCTTCTCTTTATGGCTTTTGGGCTTTGCTGTACGAAGGATGGCCACCGATCGAGCAAAGTGGAATCAATTTGTTGTTGCCCTACAAGACGCCACTAGGCGTGATGGCCTCTGACTGCTTCGACGGTCCGCGGCTAAGGATCAAAGAAGAATTGCACTTAGCTTGCGGAACGTAAACAATTATGCGTGTAAAGCAGATACGTCCGTAGGGGAGTAGAGTGTTAGAGACTTCACCCTACTAATCCAACATAGAGAGCACAAAAGAATGAAAGGGCAAAAAATTGCAAAATAATAAGCGATCAGGGAGAAAATGAAGGAAAAGAAAATGATACTGCCAGAGGGCTGAAGGTGTGAGAGATCACACATAAGAGCATGTTCAGACGTTCTGTGACAAATACTTTACCTAGAGAGAAGTTACATAAATTGGTCTGTATGAACTGGTATCATGGGCATCTTTTTCTGGTTTTAGTATTGGAATAATTACTGCTGTTTTCCATGTCTTGGAAATTTTTCCTGTGTTTTATTAGAGGAAAATTGTATTATGTATATGACTCTGCAGCACATAGTCTTACTTACTTACTTAGTCGTTCCCCTTCTACCGTGAGGTGTAGAGGTTTGGAAGAGAGAGCGCAAGACTATCCTATCGGCTGTCTTCCTCCTGGCCTGGTTCCAAAAGATTGTCTAATGTTGTCCTCCCAGCGGACTCTGGGTCGTCCTCGGGGTCTGGATCCTTGGCTCTTTGTTTCCCATGCTTGTCGTGGTATCCGATCTTCTCCCATTCTGCAGACATGGCCAAACCATCTTAATTGGGACTGTTCTACTTGGGTCTGCAGGGGGTAGGATTTAAGGCCTTGACGTATCGTCTGGTTGCGTACCATGTCTCTTCTTGTTACTTCAACCACCTTCCTCAGATACCTCATTTCTGAGGTTTGGATCTGGCTTTTATGGGTTGTAGTTATTGCCCATGACTCGCATCCATATGTCAAGACTGGGACATAGGTGGAGCGGTATACAGCCATCTTCGTTTTCTTACCAACCTCTCTCTTGCTGAGGAATCCTCGATTTATGGCTTGAAAAAGTCTCCCAGCTGCTGCTTTTCGAGTGGCCAATTCTTCTTTGATGCCTCCCTTTCGGTCTATAATAGCTCCGAGGTATTTAAAGTGGTCGACCTGCTCCTGGACCTGTTCTCCCAGCTTAATCTGATGTCTTCTTTCTTCTCGTGATATCACCATGGATTTTGTTTTAGAGCTGCTTATGACCATCCCTCTCTTCTCCAGCTCTTCCTTCCAGACTTGCAGGTTGGATTGGAGATGTGCCTCTGATTTAGCAATCAGGGCAACATCATCAGCAAATGCCAGCTCCGAAATATAGACCTGTCTCATCTTCCAGTACCCCACTGAATACTTTCTTGTTCTCTCCTTACATGCCTTGATGACATCACACAACATAGATGACATAGTCACAACATTAAATTAAATAGAATTCAGCACCACGCATTATGTACAATTGCGGGTGCAATCAGATCTAACTAGGGTAATATCGAAATGAACGTCGCCGATCGTTCTGCACAGAATATTCCCTTGGAGTTATTTCCCTTTAGCAATATTTCGTGCTTTAGCAGTGTTTCGTGGTTTACCAGAGACTATCATAAACTATATGCTTTTGTAAATGATTGGGGGGGGGGGGGGGGGGGGGGGGGGGGGGAGGAAGGGGAAAGGGGGGGGGGGGCTTTTCACAAATTATGTAGTGCTTAAAAAAAATGTGGGTGGGGGGTTGCAGAGATGTTATACCATTCTTATTACGATATGGGCGTCTGTAGCTCTAGCTTAAAGCATATGTTACGGGGGGAGGGGGGGGGGGTCTGAAAATGTCAAAAATTGCGTCACGTAATTTTTGATCCGCCCATTCAGGCTTTTGCTTTATTATTTAACCGACTTACATTTCTCATAATTATTATTTTTATAAGAAACCCCCCCCCCCCCACTTCTTCTTCGTCGTTCGCTCTCAAATAACCACAATTAACTCTCTATTATCTATCTAATAAAGCTGGCAGACCGTCTCAGGTCTCTCTCATCACCATATCGTTTCTCCCTCAGCTCGGTCGGAGAAGGCCACACTGTCACCCTGCTTCTCTCATGGAGCCGACAGTTTTGCTGAAGAAACATTAAATGTCTAACTTACTAACGGACTGATTCATGTATTAATTGACGGACTGAGTGACTGACTGATGTACTCCTTATGATTGACCGAACGACGGGTGGACTCCAGGCTTTCTCACCCCCTTCCACCTTGTTAACAGCAGGGCAGTTGTGAGAGACTTTACTTTCTTTGTTTTTGTTGTTGTTTGTTTGTTTTGTTTTTGTTTTTTATTTTTTTTTGTCACATAATTATTTTTGGGTCGATCTCTGCTTCACTACCGCCGTATCCTGGACATTTGTTGTACTGACTAGGTTACGCGCTTGTCCATGGTCGACACCTTTTTCTTTCTCCGCTATGTAGCAGATAGTTTGTATTTTCAAACATTCTTACACTCCTCTCAGCGATAAATCGTCATGTCTGTTTGCTTACCTGTTCCTCCCTGCTGGGGAAGGAACGGATAAGATAATATTAGCCGACAACCATGTTGGTTAATTTCGGGTGTTCCCGACATCAGGCTACGGAGTAACATTAAAATCGCCCAGCGCATTTATTTAATCGCTGATAAGGCCAGGGTGCGCTCTTGACCAAGATGTTAAAGAGACGGATTTTGTGTGCTCAAGCGACAGATAACGAGATTACCCGTCTGTGCGGCACATTTTGACAGACATGCATGACATTGTCGTTTCAGGCACACCTTGTTACAAAGACATTACTATATATTAAAATAATAAGTTATTTGTAAACATATCCGAGAGAGGATCGGATGTTTTCATTCCATATATAGGAGACGTGACCTTTTGCATCACGCACATTATTTCAGGAAGAAATAATTTTGAAATTACCCCACACAACATGGGAGCCGCGGTAGCATTGTGGTTAGTGCACTGCTTCCTAGCTCAGTGGTCTACGGTTCGATCCCCAGTTGAGGTGGGATTTTTTTAAGGCCGCAAACGGCTCCTGGGTCTACCCAGCCCCAATTTGGTATCAGAGCAGCTCTGGGAAGGTTAAAGCGGCCGGCGTGATGCTGACCACATCACCCCATGTGTGCCGATGGTCAAGAAAATATGGGCCTAACACCATATTCCCAATATGCCTCTACGGGCGTGTAAACGGGATCCTTTACCTTTACCACACAACACGCATATTTGAAACGATTGGAGCTTTCTTAGCATCGTAACAAATCAAATGCGGGGGAAGACAGGCAAAATAACCTAACACGTTTCAGGGTCAAGACACCGTGAAGATCGTTTGCCAAGACTTCTTCTTCTTGCGATCGCATCTTTGATGATTACACCGTCAGACGAGTTCTCATGATGAATTCGACTGTTGTTTGAAGTTCCTCTTTAACTCCATATAGCTTTGAGTTTAGTGTTGAGTCATTGGGCCAGTATATCTTTCTTAACTGGTCATACAGAGGACAGTCCTGTAGAACATGCTCAGCAGTTTGTTCGTTTAATCCACATGTGCACAGTGGTGAAGCAGACAATCGTAGCTTGTGCATGTGTTTATTCAGTTTGTTATGCCCTGTCCTGAGTCGAAAAATAGTTGTCTGTCCCTGCCGGTCGAGAGTGTGATAGTCGTCTTTGGGTTGGTTCTGTTCTCTTCTGATAGTCTGGATAGCTCTCTTTTTCTCAAAGTATGTGACTTCATTATCTTCTTGTTCACATTCTCCTCCCTTTTTTGCAAGTTTATCTGCCTTTTCATTTCCGGGTACACCACAATGAGATGGTACCCACTGAAGTATGGTTCTCTTTTTGGCAGCTACCTTGTTTAGTTCATTTCTCAGATGCGGGAGTTTACCACCCTTGAGAGCTTGCAGGACAGACAGTGCATCTGTGAGGATGACTACCTGGTGGCAGTCAGAGTTGGTGTTATAAATCACATTTGCAGCTTGCTCTAGAGCTTTAACCTCAGCTGTATAGTTGGAACAGAATTTACCAGTGGGAATGTGCCTAGTCTCATAGTGGTTGTCAGGATATGAGATAAAGATACCGGCACCTCCATTCCTAACAGCATTAGTTGCTGATCCATCTGTATAGGCATGTATCCATGATTGATCGGGATAGCTTTCTTGGATCATACTCAATGTAGCAGTTCGTTTTTGCAGATCATTATACTCACATCCACTTGTGAGACCACTGACTGTTGTATTAATTTGGAGGGCACTGCTGGCCTGCTCCCATGGTACAGGGTATAGGGTGGGCTTCAGTGGTGTTGTCTTCATGGATAGGTCTTCTTGATGCTGTCTTATAAGTCTTTTCCCCCGATGCACAAAGCTGCTACGCTTTAGACGTCCCAATGCCAGATCATCTAGTCTTGCCTTCATTGGGTGCATTGGCATACTGTTGTACTTTTCCATCTGGATCATGGTTTTTGTGTCTCTTCTATGGCACAATGTCTGTAATCCAGCAACCTTCTGCATCTCTGTTGTTGGTGTAGTTTTCATGGCTCCTGTAATGAGCCTGAGAGCTTGATTTTGCACCTTGTCCAAAGACTGCAGATGTGAGTTAGCAGCTGATGACCATGCTGCTGAGCTAAACTCTAAGTGTGGTCTTATTACTCCATTATAAATCTTCTTTAGATTTTCGTTCATTTGCTCCCCAGTTGGTACCTGCTAATTTTCTGAGTATGCCTAGTCGTCTTCGGGCCTTTCCTTCTGCATTTTCAATATGCTTATTCCATGTAAGCCTTTGGTCAAATGTCACCCCAAGATAGGTGGGGTAGCTTTCTTCCTTGATCACGGTTGTCCCTAGGTGTATGTTAGCTGATTTGTCCTTGGGGGCGAGGGAGAACAGTGTTGTGGAGGTTTTGTCTGTGTTTATTGTGATAAGCCATTTCTCTGCCCATGACACTAGCATGTCTGCTGCCCGCTGCATTCTATAATTTGCTGTGGTGACATTTTCATCAGCGCACCAGAGTACTAGGTCATCTGCATATAAGGCAGCTTTAACTCCTGCAGGGAGATCTTTCACCAGGTCATTGATGTAAACAAGGAAGAGTGTTGGGGAAATTACTCCTCCTTGAGGTACCCCCTGATGGAGCAACACTTTTCTGCTCTGCAGACCGTCAAGAGTGACTCTAGTTCTCCTGTTATGCAAGTATGACTGGATCCATTTCATCATGTTGCCTTGGATTCCACTTCTCCTAAGTTTTGCAATGAGGCCATCTTTCCACACCTTGTCAAAGGCCTGCTTGAAGTCGACCCAGATCGTTAGGACCTTTTTCTTCTCCTGGAAGGCATCTTCTATTGCTTGAGACAAGTAAGTAACTTGGTCTTCTATACTGTAGCATTCTCTAAATCCAGCTTGTTCCGGCACCAGGATCTGCTCAGACTCTAAATACCATTTCAATCTGTGGTTGACTATTCGCTCCATAGTCTTCCCAACACAGCTTGTGAGACTGATTGGCCGGTAACTTGCAGCCTCGGTCTTACATTTCCCTTTCTTTAGTATGGGTATTGTGATGGCTTCTCTCCATACTTGGGGTACCGTTCCTTTCAACCAGCTGTGGTTGAATATCTCAAGCAGTTTTGTCTTTGCTGCTGAGCTCAGATTTACTAGCATTTCGTTGCTGATTTTGTCTGGGCCGGGTGACTTTTGAAACTTAAGCTTGGAAATAGCCTTCTGTAGTTCTCCTAGTGTGATGGGTTCCCTCATTGGGGCAGGAGTATCTGTCTGTCCCATGGTTGCCAGTATTTCTTTTCTTATCTCTCTCTGATGGTCTATGTTAATGGGTAAGTTGCTTTCTGAACTGTATCTTCTAGCAAACAAGTCTGCCTTGGTGAGGAATGCTCTTCATTTAGAGACTTGACTAATCTCCAAAGTTTCCTGCCGTCTTTCTCAAGGTTCAGCGATGCCGTTTTAGTTCTCCAGCTTTTCCGCTTTTCTTCTAGCTTTGTTCTCTGAAACTCTGCTACAGCCTTTTTCCATTTGTTGTGAGTTTCAAGTGAAGGCTGAGACTCTGCGTCCTTTCTAGCCTTGTCCATAGCTTCCTGACGTTCTTGGAGTGTGCTGGACCAGTATGGTATGTAGTTACGCCGGCATCCTTTGGGAATGGTTTCTTTTGCAGCTTGTAGTATGCATCTGTTGAAGTCTTTTACCACTTCATTAATGTCTCTGTTCTGTACCTTGAGGGTAGACAGCAGCGTGTTCACCTGATGCCTGAATAAACCCCAGTTGGCTTTTTTGTAGTTCCATCTTGTAATGGCTGGGCCTGTACTGAGAGTTGCACTCTGGACAGTAAGAAAGATTGGGCGATGGTCGCTTCCCCCTAGTTGGTCTCCTACTTCTCTACTAATAGATCCAGCTATATCTGGTGTGGAGAAGGCAAGATCTGGTGTTGAGGTTGTGTGCCATCCTCTGGAGT
Source organism: Oreohelix idahoensis (assembly GCA_024509875.1). Taxonomy (NCBI): domain Eukaryota; kingdom Metazoa; phylum Mollusca; class Gastropoda; order Stylommatophora; family Oreohelicidae; genus Oreohelix; species Oreohelix idahoensis. The sequence goes on from JAMPIV010022211.1 coordinate 135,761, forward strand.
AGAAGGTAGGAGTATCTGTGGCATTATTGACTAGGATTAGGGAGTGATCATCTTGCCAAGTTTCAACCTCTTCACCTCTGTGATCCAGATGGTTATAGCCCCAGCTCTGGGAGTGGCTATTAAAGTCTCCAACTGCTATAAAGTTGGTGGCTGGTACCTGTATAGAGCTGAGACTCAGGGGTTTGTTGTTCGGACAGTAATAGTTCAGGAGATCTATTTCCATCTTGTCTACCTTTATCTGCAGCAGCTGATATTCTGCTCCATCCATGAAGGTTTTCCTTTCGTGTGCAGGAATGTTATTCCTTACAAGAGTAAGTACTCCTCCTTTTCGTCTATCTTGTCTGTCGGATCTGAAGCATTGATATCCCCTTATTTTAAAGGTTTGATCTGCTTTCAAGTGAGTCTCTTGGATACAGCAAACACTGACTTGCTTCTCATACAAGATGTTTTCCAGCTCTGTCTTTTTGCTGTATCCAGCCTGCTTGCTGTTCACTCCCTCTGCATTCCAGTGCATCATGACAAGTGGCACTCTGGGTTTCTCTTTTTCTGTTTTGTTTTGGTCAGTAGTTCTCCTCCGCCGTCTGTTGACTCCACAAGACGGTCTAGAGGGTCCTCCAGTAGCTGAGGGTGGGCTCTGTCGAGGCTCAGAGCCCGGCACTGCACCTGCCTGGTGGAGCTCCACAGGGCGAGCACCAGAACGAGATTTATTTGACGGTGTACTCTCCATAGAAAAAAAAAAGCGAGTTGCATGATACTGTGGTTTCCGGTGCGCCTTCTGGCCCAGTATCTACGACTTTAGCACCTGTTCAACGGGAGAGTGGGCTCATCCCTAATCTGTTTATGTTCCCAGTAGTAGACTATTCGCAAGCAGCCTGGGGGTGTCACTGCTCTGCGCGGACCTTGTTTACCGAGGCGGCGTCCGAGCTCGTATGGTGAAAATATGGTTGCGTTATCTTCAAAATAGCCCTGTCTTTCCCGTGGCTTTTCTGCCATCCTGCAACTTTGAGTTAGGGAGTTCTGAGCTCCAGTCTCTTTCCCAGGCATTTTATCCTGGCCTGGCACGCATACAGAGGACCCCACTTCTGGTTCTAAGTTAGCAGTTGGGGATAGGTGGGGTAGCACACTGTGCATTCCCCGTCATCCAGGGGGCTCTCCAACTATGCAGAGCTTGCACAATGCTGTGCTCTGGTTCTGGGCTCTCCCAAGGAATCCTCACGTCCTGCACAGAGCCACTTCCCGATACCCACCACCTGCCAACCCTCCATTGTAGAAATCTCCTGCATGCGGCCATCCAGTCAAGAGCCAGTATTAAGTCTGGTGCCCAAGTGATCCCCCCAAGCTCAGTGTGCAATGCTGGGTTCTCATCATGCTGCAACACAGGAGGGATTGTGATGCTCAGCCATCTCTCTCAATTCTGCACCGATAAGTGACATCGGGGACTTAACTTTGCCTCAGTACTGGGAGGCCCCGTTTCCGGGTATACCACACACAGCCAATTGAGGCAACGGTCGCCATGGGCGTGATAGACGACAAACAGTGAAGAATGAGGCAAGAAAGCATTTAACCCATGAAGTGGGGGTGGATTGGTGCAGACCAGAGCATGTACCACTCGCCGGTGGGTTCTGCATCTACACCTATAGGGTTCCACCCACTCCTCAGCCCATTTAGTCTGGCCCCTCACCCAGGACCTGTCCGGCTTGGGTGACCCTGCCAGGAGTAAAACTCCCGCCGGCATAGCTCCCGGGATCATTGAGGCGCTCAAGCTCTCCAACCACGGCAAGGTAGGCTTACATGTGGAGAGTTTGCCAAGACGAAACCAGACTGCCAGAAGTTAGAATTCAGAATTCCATTTTTCAGACTGGACTTTTGTTGGAGTAATTTTGAAGGACTTAAACAGCCCAGTGGGACCTAAAACACGTCAACAGTGAGGAATGCAGTTAGCGATCCATAGCTAGACTGCTTGCGTCAGGGTCAGTGAACCAGAGCTGACCAAGACACTATTCCACCTCCAAGTGGTGGTCCTGGAAACAGGCTGCTTCACTGCAGTCTGGCTGAGTGAGTAGGGATCGAAGAGGGAAGGCTAACCCAGTCCCAAAAATGCCGTGCTGAAGTCGGATGTGTCGGCCGAAAGGCGCAAATATCGCAGCTTCGCTGTTAACGGACACGACGCACCCAACGTCCCTTTCAGGATAAACAAAGAAGAAACAGCCCAGGAAATCTCTATCATTTAATAAGGAACCAGGATCTGAGGAAACTGAAAACACGGAGCCATAGAGGGAATCTAGTGTTAAAATAATGACCCCCATGAACACGTGTACGAGACCTAGTCAAGTGCCTTTATTCATCTGAGCAAATAGTTGTGAGCCAAGATTGGCGTAAATTGTGCATTTTACATTTTCATTACTAACATGTGAACTAATATACATGTTGCCACGTGAATACTGATATGTGAAAATTGCTAAATGGATGTCCAATTCATTTGAGCCTGGCTACCTCATCATATAGAATAATTAATTCATGAACCACCACTGCAAGGGCTGGTGACTGCTTTATTGCTAGTTTCTTAAAGAGAACTAAAAAGCATAGGTAGTCCCAAGTTCCATATGGAGCAGGGAGGGAAAGATGAAAGAAATGATGTACATTCTAATTATAATATTTCATTTTCAAACCAGTGTAAATGTCTATTTAAATATATGCACTTTAAAATTAATGAAAGTTTCAAAGCTTTTCAATCAGTGTAGATGTAAATGAAAACATATTCAATCTATATTTGAACACTTTCCAATCAGTGTAGATGTTGTAAACATATTCTATCTATACTATTAACCTTTACATTTGAATGTAGAGTAAATATAAAACTATTCAATTTAAATGTAAATAAATTTTTCCCCTCGAGGGATTAAGTTTAATTCTCATCGAGGGTAAAGTCTGAGGTAGATGGGATGGTGGAATAGGAGAAAGGGACCCATAACTATGTGTCGGAAAACACAATACTCAGAGAGCGTTTTTATTTCTATTCTTTTACCATAGTTGTTGGTGGTACCAGTTGAGGGTACTATCTCTGGAACAAAAATGGAAAAGTGGCCTGAGCTTAAAGACAAGGGACCAACTTCGTAGACACTAACTGACATTTCTGGGAACATGCTGCGCCCTACAATCTGGACCAGAGATGTGAGAACTCCAGTGACCTATCTGCACAGAAACCAAACAAACCCAGCAGGATAATAAACTATCATTGGCAGCTAAGTGAAACCTATAAGCTGGCAAGTGACTTCTTACATAAAATAACCAGTCCATCACAACAGTGATAATATTTTTACTGATCAATTATTATTCATTTTCTTTAAACTGTTAAAACTTAGATGATTACTAAATTTGTTATTTGTATTTATACAACTTTAACTTCGATTTAACCATTTTGAATGTACTGCATGTTTGTCTCAGTCAATTTACTAAATACACTCTAAACAGAGCTATACCAGAAGAAGAATTCCACTGAGTAAATCAGGGTGGGGGCTTGAACGAGCTGAAATTAATAATTGCTTAATTCTTCATAAAAGGCAGCGGACCGATATAAGTTAACAAATGCCCTGCCAATGCAGCATTGTTCTTGACTTCGGAAATATCTGATGAACATTACCTTGAGATAGAAGCATCATTATCCTTCTATCTACAACTCTGCCAAGAGTAATCGTGTGCGAAAGTAGACATATTTGAAGGCCCATATTAGATACTCTTTTGGCCACTGTTGGACCACTACTGCAAAGCAGGGGAGGCAAATTCCGTGACATGTTTGTTTCTTGAAAAGGGGGTGTCACACATAAAGGGGTATGTTTCAGGCGCTCGTGAGAAGCCGAAAACTAGACAACAGAAAAACAACAGAAGTGAGCGGCTTACCGGAGAATCGAACACATGACCATCCGAACGGCACTCCTGCCTAGCTATAGAAGCGAATCACACTATCCCCCCTGCTTCATTTGTATTTTTTTTTCCATTTAGGCTATTACCATGGGAAAGGGTTGTTCAAAACATGCATTAATTAAATATATTTTTGTTAAAAATATACTACGGCCAAGTTAATTTTTAAAATGCATCATATGTTATGAGTTTTGGTAAATCAAATATATTCATTTCAGGCATCGATAACAATATTTAAAAGTATGGATATATGTGCATAAATCACCCTGTCACCCCTATACGAAACTATGACACATCTTATAATGGCGCGAATACCATCCAATGACGACCTAACCGATCGACTGACGGACTAGCAACCATGTTGACGTGAATATTTTTTTTTAGCTTTTCACCGATGTTGTTTAGAAGGTAAGCTTAATTACCATGTTGTAAATGCAATTTAATGTGTAGACTAATTTAAAGTGCAAATCAATGTTTTATTTATTTTCAAGTGCAGTTGCTCGTCTGCAAGAAATTTGATGTTAACAGATTTAGTCAGCGGAAGTGGTTGACCAGGCATGGGATACTTCGAAACAGACGAGTTTATTACCACATAAATACATTTAAATAAAGTTGTAAGTTATCGTCTTTTAGTTTATTTGATCGTAAAGAATACGTGCTTGGTAGCATTTCATTATCGCTGTCCCAACGGATCAATATCATACATCACTGCATCACGGCCTAATTTATCTTACTTGCACACGTGCAAAACCGACCAAAACACGATGACAATAAATGAAAGATCACTACAAAACTAGGGATTTTGTTTGAGTAATGCAACAAGCAAGGTTGCCACTAAGTTCTAGAGATAAACCCAGATTGTCTTCTTTAAAAAACCCAGAAATACGCAGATTATTTCATGCCCCAAATACACAGGATAGACGATGCTTACACAATCTTTTAGAGCAACTTTAGCACAAATAAGCTGTGTGCTACCAATTATCCTATTTATTTATTTCTTCATTTTTATTTTATTTTTTATTACCAAAAATTCACAATTATGATTTTATTAACACCCCATTATATGAACTCTTGAAACTGAGATATTTTAACAGTAACATACTTAGGCTACAGTAGTTAGCCTACATTAACAAAATGTTCCTCATATCAAATATAAAATGTTAGTTGTAACTTGTTACTGTTGAAAATTGTCACTTGTCAGCGACTCGGCATGCATGTCGACAACTTCTCCTTCGTCAAGATCATATGCATGAATTGACAACGTGGAATATTGATTGTGGAGTTCCAAAATCTTTGCATATCTCTGCCGACAATGTCCTTCACGTACATCTTCAACCACGCTTTTACTAGGATTAAACTTACGACAAACTCCATCTTTGGCAACTGCTTGCTTGGCTAGTATTTGATTGGAAACTGTTTCACACAAAAGCTTGTTGGTTTGTTTAGTTTTAACACATTAACTACCGAATTGAAAAACACACTGGCCGAATTAAATTTTTTTCCCATGTTCATCCTGTAGGTGTTTGCACAAAGTAAGCTGTAGTTTTCATAACTGTTAACAGATTTTTATGAATTACACGTCATTTTAAAGATAAATGAATGTACTATTACAATAAGCACCGTTTGTAACTCTAATAGAGGTTGTTGCTATTTAACAGCCCTCCGATGGCCGAGGACTTGCAATACTTTCACAATTATAACTGCTTGCGCCCCATCTCTATCAAAATCACAATTTCAATCAATGTGCACACCGTTTTCACTCTTGTCCTCGTCGCTAGATCTATCAGTCAGTTGTTGAAACACGTTTCTGTCCTATTCAGCCGTTAGACGAGATGTACACTCATTTTTTGTAGTCCTATCACTAGTTGCCACGGTAAACAGTTTTACACGATTTGGTAACTAACCCAAAACGCTGAAAAATATGAACATAATATCAATTCTCCAGTGTTCTACAACAACCATGCTTTGGGAATTTGTTTTCTGGTGGCAACTCAAAATCTTGAACCAGATCAGAAAGTGTTTCAGTACATTTTTCATTCGTTTTATTACTAAAATTATATTGGCGCTCTAAGCTTGCAGTCCAAATTTGTTTATTTTGTGAGCTGCTGACAGCGGCTTGCGGTAGTTAATGTGTTAACTAAGTTAACCTTCGAAAACATTCTTTCGACGCATGCTGAGGAGTGAGGTAGTGCCATAAGCGTGCACATGAGGTCAGCCAAAACATCAAATTTCTTCTGGTTATTAGCATCTGTTACTTGTTGCAGTCCCAGCCAGAATGCGAGCGGATCCTCATCCACCAGATGTCCTAGATCTTTTTGGTACGATGCATGTTCTCGCCATTGATCAGACAAACGATTAAGGCTGTCTTCTGAAACAACTGTTGGGAACGGCGCTGCTAATGGAATGACAGAAGGTTTGTTGATCTCGAGAGCTTGCATTGGATCCAACAGCTGCATTTACGCCAGAACACTGTTTTGTCCAAGTGGGAACCTGCGTCGTATTTGAGTACAAAGTTCAATCAGGTATGCCAATACATCTTTGCGAAACTGGACTTCTTTATCTCCTAATGGTTGTCGGATTAACTGCGCTTCACACCGTCCACCTAGCTCAATGTAATTCAGTTTCTTGTGCACCTGTACATCCGAAGGATCAGTGTCGGCAAGAGTGCGATGCTCATGCTGCAATACTTCCTGCCTAATAAACATACTGAGAAGAAAACGATACTCTCTTGTTACACTCGTGTACACTGTCACGCGTAGGGAAAGAGCAAGGTCGACACAGGTCAACTGCTCACTATAACAGTAAGAATATAGATTGATTTTCTTGCAATACTGTAATAGTGATGTTATTTGTTATGAAACCAAGAGGTTAACTGTCTGAAATCAAGGGTAATCAAATACCATATAAGAATATCAGACAAGTTGTTCTCCCACGTGACTTTGTTCCACAACTAACATACACCACACGATGTTGACAATTCGACAATAAAGAGGACAGTAACCAAGAAAGGGAAGTAATCACAAAAAGAGAGCTCTGGACAGGCTTATGATATTTTATCAAATTGACTCAGACGTGTAGTAAGTAAATAAACAATATGCTATTTATTAAGGGAATCACATTTACAAAGGGTTATTTTACATCTGATGAAAAAGAAATATGGAAAAGAATCACGTTTAAATCTGAAAACAAACAGGAATCTAGGTCCCAGTGGGGTGCCTTATTTTCTTCACTGACTAAGTCTGAGCGTTTGGTGGCTATGTGTATATGTAGTGGTCTTCCTTCTCTTTATTATACTTATCGTAGTGTTCTTGTAGGATGTAAGCAGAGAGGACACTCTGCTGTGACTTCTTGATGAGAGCACGTGGTGGTGACTGCCCTGTGTGGCACTAGTGTCTTTAAGGATGTTTGGTTCACACTCAGGGGTGAAGATTCAGTCCCTGTCCCGTCTTGATTTTTTGGGCTCAGCAAAATTGAGGGAGGTCGAAGCCAGGTCCTATGTTACTGACACTCTGCACTGGAGAACAAAGTAAGGGGACCATTAATCTTTTATCTAAAGAGATTTTACATATATGAAGTTCCTCCCCGAAGACTTTTGGTCTCAGAGCATAGGCACACTTACCACTGAAGACTTTGACTGTCTAGTACACTGTATGTAAAAGATGTCTCAGTGACTGTTGTCTAACAGGCTCTGTCCTCATCCTTCCAAGTCAAGTGTCTCTCCTCTACACTTAATATGTCTTACTATTTTCCACAATCAACAGTGTCTTGTAGTCTGGTGTATCTTTAGTTAATAATTAATTCTTAGTTATCTTTCAGCAAGGAACAACAGCTTTCATAATGTATACTCATAAAAGAGTTGTGTTCTAATAAGGCAAGCAATAATGCACAGTAATAAAATACTATAAGTGTCAAGTGCTTGCTGTGTGTACACATTGACAGATATGTATTACATACACATTGAGCGACAAACATGGCTCGTTATTCACAGCTAATTGTTATTTCACTAAACTCCAACACGTAGATACGCTATCCGACGACTTTATGTCACAAACTTGAGTATAACACAATCACACAGGCAGACTACCGCTTTGGCCATAAATCATCACATAAGAAAAGCACAATGTATGATGTGCATAATTAAAACAGCATCTCATGGAACGAATTTCACAATATCTTAATATATTTTCCTATTTTTCTTCAACCATTTCGCCTTCACTCTCTACGTAATCTCTCCTCGCTCTAATCTCTCTCTCGAATCATTTTACCCATGACCCTTTTCACACCTGACCAGTCTTCACCACCACTTCGTTCACAACATCTCAGCCATGCCCGTGAACTCGACATTAGCGCTTACTGCTATTAATGCATTCATGCCCGCAGTCAAACTTAACCTTCACTCACTTCAACTCACAACTTGCATAAACATATCTAGTTCCCACCGGAGCATGAGTACTGACATTCATTCTATAAACCGTTCGTGACATCCACCCCTCCCTCTCCAAGTGAAAAACATAGTTTTTCACTGGATGGGTGGTAGATATCAGGAAACCAACCATCCAAAACCTCTGATTACCTATGTGGGCAAAATCTATAGCATCAGTGTGAAAATATGCCATCTACAAATAATCAATAATAACATTCTGAAGAACACAAAAAAAAAAAATTTAAAAAAAAATTACAATAGAACCGAGTTGCTAGAAAAATACAACAGCAACCATATGGCAAAAATCATGCATCTCTAATTACACACAAAATTAAAGGTGATAACATTACATCAATTTCACCAAATTCTACTATACCGGAGAATATCTATTCTATAACCCTGTACTGGATACACAACATATGATAAGAACTTAGCTTATACAAAAATCATGCAGAATACAGTTGACAAAACATTACTCATGTACAAGTATCAAATAGTACATAGAAATGGTGATTTAAAAAAAAACACACCCATTTACTACAAGCAAGTGTTCATAATCTAGATAACGAATCTGCAAGAACATTTAATTTACCCTGAATAGGAAAAACAGTGAAGTTGTACTGTTGTAACAACAACGACCACCTTGTCAAACGTGAATTTGGTGATCTAGATGACTTAAGAAAAGTCAAAGGACAATGGTCCGTTTCCAGTACAAAATGAGATCCTAACAAATACCTAGAGAGTTTGGAAACAGCCCAAATAATAGCTAAACACTCTCTATAGTGGCATATCGCATTTCAGCCGGAAGCAACTTCCTGCTGACATACATGACAGGATGTAGAAACCCATCATGTTCTTGCATCAGACACGCACCAATGCCCACTGCAGAAGCATCAGTCCTCAGTACAAAGGGCTTAGCCAAGTCTGGCAGTAGAAGAATGGGCTCGCTGGAGAATACAGCCTTGATGTTCCTCAGTGCTCTATCACACTCTTCAGTCCAGACCACTCTGTTTGGCGTGCCCTTTTTAGTGAGTGATGTTAGAGCTGCCGACAATGAAGAGAACCTGGGGATAATTTATGATAAAAATTTATCAGACCGAGTAAACTACGTACTTGTTTCTTTGTTTTTGGAGGTTGCAAATTCAAAATTCTTCCAACTGTCTGATCAACTGGTTTTAAAACACCCTGTCCTACCACATACCCCAGAAACGTTAACTCCTGAAACCCCACCTTAATCTTACTGGGTCTTGCTGTAAGGTGATGCACCCGAAGGCATGATAACAGTGACTTCAATCCCTCTACATGTTCATCCCACGTGTCATGAAACAAACAGATGTCATCAATATATGTGATAACATCCTTCTGTCCCCTCAAAAGCATTCTCATCATTCTCACAAAAGTTGCAGGGGCATTCACCAGTCCAAAGCACATATAATTAAACTGGAAAAGACCCTGAGGGGTACAAAATGCTGTAAGTGGCCTAGCGCCTTCTGCTAAGGGAATTTGCCATACCCCCTCGATAAGTCTAGTTTGGTAAAATACTTTGCCCCCGCTATTTGGGATAGGAGGACCTCTTGGTTGGGCATAGGTTCCGCATCTATCACTGTGACACTATTCAAGCGGCGGAAGTCTATACATATCCGTAGGGATTTATCCTTCTTCCGCACGATGACCATGGGAAATGAGTATGATGATTCAGATGGGGAGATAACACCTAAGCGTAACATATCATTCACTTCTTTTTCAACAGCAGAAGTATAATGTAGTGGAATAGGATATGGTCTCACCCGGATGGGCTCTCCATAGGTCAGTTTAATATCATGCTCAACTAAATCAGTTCTTCCAGGAATATCTGTGAGCACATCTTGAAATTCGCACAGCAGTGACTTCACCTGTTTCCTCTGATGCTGTGGGAGAGATGCAGAGACCTCTACATCTCTCCATGACTCCGAGGCAACCAATGGCAATAGTGGGATCTGGAGATTGACCTCCTCTCCTTTCTCTCCATCTTCCTCGATGACTGCTGCACTAGCTACAGTAACTGTACTATCAAGAACAGCGTTCACAACTGGTTCCAGTTCAGTTGGACGTACTACATATGGTTTTAGCATATTAATATGGAAAATCTTCTCCTTCCCTCGGACTAATATCAGATAATCCACATCGGTAATCTGTTTCTTTACTTGAAATGGACCTTGCCAGCTCACTAGCAGGTGATTTTCTTTGGTAGGTAGCAACAACCATACCTCGCTGCCAGGACTGAGGGATACAAGTTTGCTATTCCTATTGGCGTATGCTCTATACCTTGCACCCGATGTCTGTAATGCCTCACGTGCTATCGAACACGATGTAATTATGCGTTCTCGCAAGTCAATGACATACTCATAACTTGACCTAACGCTATCATCAGCGTAATTCCCGGTCAGTAAGTCTCTCAAAATTTTCATTGGACCCCGAGGATTTGCGCCAAATACTAGCTCAAACGGTGAGAATCCTGTGCTCTCTTGTGGCATCTCCCTGTATGCAAACAAAACTCCCGGTAGGTATCTATCCCACAACTGTGGAAAATCTCCTGTAACCTTACCTAGCATTCTTTTCAGTGTTCCATTGAACCGCTCGCAGACCCCGTTGCTCTGAGGATGATACGGGGTGGTGAACACTTGGGCTATGTCTAACAGTTTAGATATGTGTTTCATCTCTTCTGAAATGAATTGCCGGCCCCTGTCAGACAAAATCTCTTCAGGAAATCCTAATCTGCTAAATAAGCTCATTAGAGCCTCTGCTATATCCTTTGATGTGATGGATTTCATTGGCAATGCTTCAGGCCACCTTGTACATAGATCAACCAATGTTAGAATAAATCTATACCCCCGATCAGACATAACTGGAAGGGGCCCAATAATGTCTATTGCAACCTTCTGAAAAGGGCGAAATGCCAAATCTGTTGCTACTAATGGTGCCTTGGGAGTCCTTCCTTTCTGGCTTGTCTTCTGACACACTTTACACGACCGACAGTAAACCTTCACATCCTTATTGTATCCACGCCAGTAAAACTGGGACAACACTCTACAGCGAGTTCTGCAATACCCATGTGACCCGCAAAAGGGATATCATGTGCTGTCCTTAACACTGTATTCTTCAGTTCCACTGGAATAACCACTTGTGTAATGACTGAATGTTGCTCTGCAAAGCATCTGATTAGAATGGAGTTCCTAACCTCAAACCAGTATCGAGCAGACTTGGTATGCCGTATGTTCTTGGACTCAGCCAACTGAAACAAAGGCAGAAGTGAAATGTCTTTCCTCTGCATGTCTACAAAATCAGATGCTGTAATTCCAGCAACCGTAGGCACCCAAGGGATATTACTGGGTTGCGATATCATAATATTTGCATCATCAGCCTTAGTCTGAGCCCTCGTCATTACTGCGTTAGCAAACAAATCATGCCCATTTTCCCACTCCTCAATATCCTGACTGGTGCAATCATGAACCCCATTAACATTTCCAATAATGAGATCAGCGACGGGAGAGTCAAGGACGCATACTCGAACTCTACCCGACAAGAAAGGGGTGTCGATCTGCACAATCGCCAATGGATAGTACTCGACATTACCACCAAATGTAATGCATTTGGCCATCTTTCCAATATAATACGTATCCTTAACCAATGTCTTCCTAATGCCAATGGTTGTACAGCCCGTGTCCCTCAAAACAGATACAGGTTTATTCTCCACAAAACCCTTATGTAAAGTTAAGGTGCCATTCCCATCAACTGATGAAAGGCAAGGCAAAGTGTGTCCACATATTAAAATAGGCTTGCCATCAGGCTCGAACAATGGTCTGCACCCCTCACACTCCTCGCTATTAAATGTATCAAGTACAGTAGCTGAATTTGCATGCTCAGTGTTTTCCTTTGGGCTCTCTTTTCGACTGTTTCTTCTCTCATTACAATTGGGGCAGTTGGAATCCGTCTCTTGGCGCTTGTAAGAGCTTCTCTTTGGACTGCCATTATAATTTTTCTTTGGGCTGGCATATGGACTTCTTTGTGGGTTAAAGGGACACCTCTCTGGGTACCTCCCACACTGATAAGATAGATGACGCCTTGAGCCACACTTATAACAACCCCTTCTACTGTAGCCTGACCCAAAAGACGGGTACTGTCTCTTAGGAGAATATCTTCTGTCCCCATTCCATCTTCTATTTCCACCATCTTTATCAACATACCTGTCTAAGCTGTGGGCGTGAGGATGTATGTATGGCTTCTTTTCGGTTTTGTCCTGAGCCACACAAGCTGGAAAGGTCTCAGCAACTATCTGCTTGTGAATCGGTTTCCCCGGGTGCGCATTGACATACTGCTGTCCTAGCTCTGACATAATATTTATATCTTTTGGCTTTCGCTCTTGTAGAAAAGCCACTAACTCTGGATTGCAAGACGATAGAACCTTGTCCTGTAGCATAAGGTCGGTTAGTCCATCAAAATCCTTCACAATACCTGATAGTTCAATCAACCTATTGAACAGCAACTTGATTTCCGCAATAAACTCACTAAAGTCATTGCTTGTTGTAGGAATAGCCTCCTTAAATCTTTCACGGTACCCTTGAGCTGTCAGTCTAAATCTTCGAAGCAGTGTCTCTTTCACCGTGTCATAATTCATGCGATCCTCTACTGGCAAAGCAAAGACACATTGTAAACTTCTTCCGGTTAACAAATTATTGAGCAGAGATGGCCAATCTTCTTTTTTAACCTTCCAAGATACTGCTTCTTGTTGAAACCTTTCTAGATATACGTCCATCATATCGACGCCCTCAACAAAGGATGGGAGTCGCAGCTTGAAAGGATGAGTAGACTCCTTAGTAGCTGGTCTAGAACTAGCAGCCTCAAGTTCCAGTTTCTTCAAAGTAATTTCTTTATCTGCTTGAATTTCAGCTTTCCTTGTCTCTTCCTTCTTTGCTTCCCTGTCAGCCTCAATTTCTAACTTCCTTAGATCTCTTTCCTCCTTACATTCCCTCCGTTCCTCAGCATCCACAAAATTTGTCTTGGCCCATAATTCAAGTTCATCCCCTGATTTACCAAGTGCCTCTCCCTTGGTGATAAAATCCAAAAGGCTAGTCATCCTGTAATATGTATCAACTATGATAACTATGAAAAAATGATGCAACCAAAAAACAATTAAGGAGAGAGAAAAAAAAAATGTATACCCCCTGATATGTCAAATGGTGTCTGCAAAACTATAATGGATACCCCTCCACCTATGAAGAAAGTCTATCATACACAACAGATTTTGAACAACTCTTCACACTGGGTCTACACACTGGGTCAATCTCTTGTATCAGTCTGTAGGCATTACAAACTGTAATAGACCAAAATAAAATGTGTCTGCTTATGTTAACACAAATGGTATGATGATGATTGAAATGATAATCACAGAACACACGACACTACAACAACTGATAGGCCAGTGGAGAGGAAGTTATTGTGGTAAAGTGGGATATTATAAATATTTATAGGGGACTTAGTGTACTGACTGAGATCAGCTGTGAAGGTATCTGTATCTAATAGGTGTAGTGTGTTACAGATGACCTTACTTTGCTACCACATTTAGACCTCAGTCAGACTTATTCTGGGCTATTGTGATGACTACGTTGAATGTCTAGGGTTATGATAGTGATGAAGTGTATGTTCACAACAACCAACAGACAGATAAACACTTTAATTAAAATCCACAATACTTTACAACACTGTGACACGTACATACATAGAACACTCTATAAGACTATCTTAAATAAGTCAAGTGTTAACTTTTAAAAATATGTATTAATTCCTTTCAATATTAGATATCCTGATTCAACTACAGAGTGAATCAGGAATCACAATCAAATGTAATCACAAGTTGTATGTACACAATTTATACATAGGATCTTTGTCCTGACATATAATATTATTACAATATGTGTGTAAGTAGTGATGTAGTACTAGGAGGTAATACTGGCTTTTAAAGCTAGGTTGTTGTTTGTCATCATGACTTCATGTGTTTGATACTGGTGGAAATAATATTGGAAAGGTTCACAGTTTCTTTTATTTGAAACCAAATAACTGTCCCTCTTGATTTAATGTATAGTCAATTTTAGAGGGGGTTATACAAGATTGAGCTGCTCTGGCCAACGAAATCTTATCTTCTGTGTGGGCGGCAGGAAAACTGTCTCCTCTGCTCGCTTGCTTCTCAGTTTTCTTGAAAAACAACACTGGTCGATATCTTGAACAAGGAGTATGCTACCAGCCTCTGGATTCAGCAAAACTCAGACCAGGTGCTGCTCTACTACCTCAGTACCACGGTCCCTGAAATAAGAAGGTTGTACCTCCTACTTCAGAACTAATTTATAATCTATTTCCACACTGAAGCACATTACATTACAAACACAGAGTTCAGCGCTGTAGGCCAACTTCTAGCTTCTCATGTACAATATACACCAGTATTCCTCTCCCTAATGGTTACAACGCCTCTGCAATTCCAGCATTAATTCCTTCTATACAATAAGATAGGTGTCATAGTACTATTTGGCAATTCCATATAGGCCTAGGCAGTTAAACTCCTCTCCGACAAGTTTTTTACATGGTGGAGCAATATCTAGGCTTTGCCTCATGTTTGCTACTGAACTACACACAGACAGACATAATTTATCAATTCACATTCAGTTTTCATCTAAAAGATATCAAATCTGTCTAGCTTACCACAATTCATGGAAATATTAAACAAGTACGTTGACTGGCGATGAGTTATGGCACAATTCCGATCTGCCTCTGTCCCAGGCTTTTATTAGAAATATATGAGCTGGTTCTCAACGCACTTGCTTCTTAGTAAGTTTATTTTCAAAAAGTGGCCCTGAACTGACGCTCCTAATTGACTATATCAAATGGTCTAGCCAATGAGACCATGTTAACAAGAGCCTTTGAAAAAATTTACCCTTCCTACCGTTTCCATTAACAACCAAAAATAGTATTTGCAGTCGACTAATCATGTTTCGCCTTACATATTATTCTAGCCAATCAAATCGGATCTAACGTGTTGGCCTCATTTCCCCTAAAGCAGTGTCCAAACATGAGCAAATATGATCGTGTGTTGTCAGACAACACCACTATAGTATTTTGGCTATAATTTGTTAATTACTAGACTATTTGCATAACACCCAACATATTCTTTGTCAGCAGGTCCTAAGGCACCCAAATATATAAGTTTAATGGGGCCAAGTGGCTTCGTTACAAATATGTATTAATCTAGGATAGTCGTGTAATTGTTTTTTTATTTATTGTCTTAGAACCGCCACCTGTTCTGCCTTTTCGACTGTTCTGTCAGTATAAAGTCAGGATTTCAGACGTAAAACAGTATTGTGTCATGTTTCCTAATAAGCATTAAACTTGTTTTCAAAACCTAACCGTGTATTGGTAGTGTTTTTTGTCACTGTTTATTTGAAAAAAAATCAAGCCTGCATGCCTTTCGCGTGGGGTGGCATCGCGAGACGACGCGGTAGCATTGCATGCGTTCCTCCATACATCTCTCTCTCTCTCTATCTTCTAAGCCCGTCTGTCTTTTAGTTGTGTAGTGTATATACTGACATTAATGTAATATTAATCTAGGTCATTACGCAGTGTGTCTATCTCAAGGTTTTCTAAGAAACACAGTACCAGTTTTATTTTTGGAAAAAAACTATAATGGATACCCCTTCACCTTGAAGCAAGGCTTTACTAGCAAACGTGAAAGCGTTACAATATGCAGACGAAGCATAAAAAGAGGTTTTCTTGTTTAGCTAGTATGACGTTCTATAATACCGGCGTACGCTATTGTGACCGCACTGTTCTTTTACCATTCTTCTTTCCTTTATTGCATTACTTCGTTAGGCTTTACATTTACTTTCTAATTTATATATGTGGATTAGAATGTCTCACGACAGTTATAGACCAAGAAAGTAAGAATAGACCTTATATTTACACCCAAACCTATCGAACGAACAAAAACAGGATATCGTAAAATAACTTATATACACGGATAGCAGAGCAAAGGACTGAGAATCACGCCAGAAAAACACCACGAAAGAAAGACTATTATACAAGACAATACGTAAACAAACTAAACGCAAACAACTAACGCCAACAATTGTTCCACAAATTACACGAGGCTTCACAACTCCCCAAGTCTTAGACAGATTGGGTTCCCTACAGCGTAATTTGTCTCACAAAACCTATTAAAGACAACACAAGGCAAATTTCTTCAATGAAGAAAGATGGATTGTGCTCACCACTCAAAATCACCCTTATACAGAAATCGAAATTAAATACTACCCCACAATATGAACGAAACAAAAACAACACACTGGACAATGAAGTACCACAAGAGCTCTACTCGTGCACCCTGCAGCAAGGGCAAACAGGAATGCATATATGAATACTTAACTAATAACAAGAGCTAATATAAAAATAACATAAGTTTCGAGTACACTGTAGAAGTGATAGACAGAAGGAAGTCTAGATATGACGCAGCAACATTGTCGTCCTAAAAGGAACTAATATCAAAATAAACTAAGTTTAGTACACCTTTAGATATAACATCATAGGGTTCAAATATAACGTTAATTTAAAATGCTATTGAAGAAAGAATGGAAAGAAGAAGAAAAACACAAAAAACCCACTATTAGTTCCGGGCAATAACCTTATCAAGGAAGAAATAAATAAACAAATAAATTAATTAAAAGAAGTATAGCCTATATATATATAAAAGAAAATATACAGACGCACAAGTCAAGTAAACAGAAGACTGGAAATTAACAAAATTAATAATAAACTTAACAATATCCTGTGTCCGCTGCTCCACTTGAGATAGGTGCAGGCTTGGAGTCCCGGTGTTACAGCTCAATGATGGACACCACAAACAGCACAGTCAAATATCAACATCAGCTCCTACGTGCACCTGAGCTTTCAGTACGGTGAACCGGATCTTCTTCACTACTGGTCCCAAGGGTAGCAAAGGAAAATGCCTCTCTCACTGCTTACACCATCTCCAGGCAAGATGTTACGATCACTGCAACACAATGGCCTTGTTATTCCATTACAAGACCCAGCAGACGATTTTTCGTGTCAACAGTCATGCCGAACTACACAGCACAGATAAATTGACGACAGATCAGCACACTCATCACGGGGCGGAATAACCCAATATCAGTGCGCCGAGGTAAACAAGACTGATTACCGCCTTTTCATTCTTCGTGCTACTTTCCAAAATAACACTGTCGATTTCGTCAAAACTGTCCCTTCGCCTCTCCGCCAGTGATTAAACTATTCTTCGCTCTTAAATATTCAGTCCTTCTGCAGCTATACCATTGCTGACTATCACTGAAATGAAGATTTCAGTTTTGCACATTAAGTTCTTGTGACCTGATTCAAACAAATAGGCCTAGTTCTCTGTTCCGCTTGATGTTATTTTTCAACAACAATTCATGAGGTGAAATTGTCAAATATTCTGCAGAAAATTAGGGGTGGGTCCTCTCTTCCACTTACGAGTCCCCCAAAATTGTCAAGTGCTTGCTGTGTGTACACATTGACAAATATGTATTACATACACATGGAGCGACAAACATGGCTCGTTATTCACAGCTAATTGTTAATTCACTAAACTCCAACACGTAGATACGATATCCGACGACTTTGTCACAAACTTGAGTATAACACAATAACACAGGCAGACTGCCGCTTTGGCCATAAATCATCACATAAGAAAAGCACAATGTATGATGTGCATAATTAGAACAGCATCTCATGGAACGAATTTCACAATATCTTAATATATTTTCCTATTTTTCTTCCAACCATTTCGCCTTCACTCTCCACGTAATCTCTCCTCGCTCTAATCTCTCTCTCGAATCATTTTTACCCATGACCCTTTTCACACCTGACCAGTCTTCACCACCACTTCGTTCACAACAACTCAGCCATGCCCGTGAACTCGACATTAGCGCTTACTGCTACTAATGCATTCATGCCCGCAGTCAAACTTAACCTTCACTCACTTAACTCACAACTTGCATAAACATCTAGTTCCCACCGGAGCATGAGTACTGACATTCATTCTATAAACCGTTCGTGACAATAAGCAAATCATATAAGAAAATTAATAATATGGTATACAGGTACATAATGGATATGGAAGAACTAAATCCAATAGCATAACATCTGTTTCTTATCATAGTCAACCACATACTTCTTCTGCAAATTACACTTTATCATTAAGCAATAATTAAACAAATAATTTTGGGAGATGACTCACCGCACAAGAATCACTTCAGTGTCACACAGTCCGAACTTGAATATTTGAATATATTCATAAGCACGTTATTGTCTTTACACACAGTTGTGTACAATCTGTGTATATTCTTTAAAAGTCTTATGTACTTAAAATTTAGTTTAGGCTGCTTTCACGGTGTTCATCAAGAGAGTAAAGCAAAGTTACATTTTCTCTGATAAATACAGTTTAAGACCGGAAATAGGTGGTCGTCTGTGGGTCAGGGGTTAATTGATGTCTTCAAGAAAAACCCACCATTACCATCGCATCTTTGCAAAACCCTACCTGGGGGGGGGGGGGGGGGGGTATCTAAATTGCCTGTTTAACAAAATATAATACCAGAACTTCACCTGATCTAGCGTTCTCTGAGGGAAAAAAGGAGCCTTATATGGAAGACTAGAAAACAGTGACAGGATGGACTGAGTAAAAGAATGTGAAAGATTTTGGAAGAGAAAGGATAGACTGCTCCATGACAGACACTTTGTGAAGACGGAAGTTCTCGGACTGGAATTCGATGTTCATGACATTAACTTTACCCAGTATGTAGCCGACAAATAAAAGCATGTGCTTCATGCCAACAGTGTTCATCGTCTGCAGGATTTGCCCTGCACCGTCGACATTGTCCACTGAAGCTTCGGACAGCCAGCGTGTTTCACATAGCTTCAACACTTTATGTTTCTGGGCCTGAACCACATCTTGTATTAACTGGAACTGTAGATTTCTTTTACTACTACGTGAAAAATAGAAGCAGACATTCTTTATAAAAATTTCAAGCCAAGATGGTAGGTGGTTGCTGGCAGCATTTGCACAAGGAATGACAAACACAGCCGACATGTGAAGACATGTGAAATCTCTTTATTCAGCTGTGCCTGTAAACCACTTGCAGTCCCCATCATAGTGGCACAGTTGTCTACAGCAAAACCACTGACGTTACTAAGCAGGATTGCATGCATGCTCAACAATTTCTGCTGTAAACATGCCAAGACCAGTCCCATCCTCCACCTCAATGAGGTCTAACAGTGAATCAACTACTTTTCTTGTTTTTGTGTCACAGAATCGCACAACGACTGCCAACATCTGATTCGTAGAGATATCAGTACTCTCATCAACGATTATAGAAAATTTCTGATTTCTGCAAATGTTTATAACTTCAAGCCGCTCAAAATGAGCAATGCTGTACTGCATCACATAGGCAGCCTTGGTGCGCTTCGGTGACATTTTTGGAGCAATTGTGCTGTCTGGAGACATCTGCTTGCAACATTCAATCAAATGATCAGGGCTCTTTTGGTTTGATGAAAAACCTGTTAATGTTCAGAGTTTTGCTTTTGGCTTCAAAGTTTTTCATGGGCTTCTGTGTGCTTTTATGTGTCAATAAAGCTGTTTTTGTTGGCATTAGTTAATGTACAGGAACAGACCGTACTAATCGCAGCACAGTGATTGCCAGAGTCAGGCTTTATCCAACCCTTCAGTTCGCTGTCAGTTAGCCAGCCATTCCTCACAAAAAGCCTGCTGATACCATGGCTTCATTTTTTTACGCGGTGGTGTGTGTGTCGTCATGCTGCAACAATTACCTAGCGTACCTTCATCATTGCTCAAGTCTAAAAATTAAAAAGAATACTTTAAAACACATTGCAAAAATGACTGAGTATTGTAGATGACAGCCATTAACAGAATAACAGGAAATAGATAGCTGATGTAAACGAGTCAAAAAACATCATCATTGGTATGGTTAAAGCAAAAATTGAATTTAAGTGGAATAAAAAATATATAGCACATAATGTTTGACATTTAATTATAATATAAATATAATGTATAATACTCAGTGCACAGAATATACATACATTGTAAATGTCAATTGTCAAATATACCCAGATTAATGCAGATTTGGGAAAACTTAGATACCCAGACGGAAGCCAAAAAACCCAGATCTAGTAAGAAATACCCAGCTCTGGCAACAAAGGCTTTTGTTCAATAAGGCTTGTGATGCTTACACATAGTAAAATATCGTATCTTCTCAGGACTTCTGAAGTTAGAAAGTAGTTTTATGATTTTGTTAAGGTGTAGCCTATTTATTGAAAGATTGGTTGAAATGAAAAAAGTTGGATGTGTGTTTTATGTTATCCACACAAAAAATCGCCCACGTCGTTAGGTTTGGAAATCATAAACTAGGCTAACCCATACCCCCTTATTACTGCCTATTTTTTTAAATGGACCTGTCGAACGCATGCCCCACGTGTCTTCATGTCAACAGAAGGGGTTATGTAGACTTTCTTTCTTTGTTCTCTCTTTCCACACACCCCCCCAATTTAAAAGTACAACTTTTCATGTTTTCATATATATATATATAAATAACGTGAATTTAAGTGATAGCTCTTGGATTGAAATGAAGAATATGCTGTGTTCTGCAGTGTCATCCTAGTTAAGTCGCCAGCGTCATTAGGGTTTAGGATATCTAAACCTAACCCTTACCCCTTTTTACTGTATCTGAATTCTTTTTTAAGGCAGTAGCCTATCGAATAGACGGCCCACTGTTATTCATTTCAACCCAGCCCTTGGGTTGAATGAAGGAATATCACTAATATAGCCTAAATGGTTATCGATACTAGGGCTTAGGCTTTGGAGCTTGGAGCTATTAAATTTTTAAATTGCCCAGCTCCGGAATCTTTAATGACAGCTCCGCTCCAAGCTCCGACCCAGATTATTTGTCTTTACTTTCAGGTTTAAAAAATGCATATTGTAACACTGAAAATAAAATGATTTATTCAAGAATTTTTGAACAATTTAAATGTCATTTAAGCTAGAATCGCCCGTTTAGTTTCCTTGGGTCTCTGAGGAGGTAAGAAAGAATAGGCCTATTGCTCCTTCTGGCACAGTTGTCAAATTTGACTGAAATGAGGATGTGCATGGGTCTAGCTGCTTGATCACGTAAAACAAACTGCTACAGAAATCATAACTGCCGGAGCACTTGAATGCTGTCATGCAAACTTCCAGTAAGGGGACGCAGCTGCAATGCTGGTTACATGCTCCATGAGGAGCGAACAAGGAAATCATGCTGTGCATGTAAAGCTTCCTATTAGTCACCTTGTATGACAAAGATGGACGTGCAGTAGTTCTTTCTTTACTTATCTCTTCAAAGAGCTCTGGGAACTATATGGTGCACTCGACAAATTGGGTCAACATAAATGACAGTTAAAGGGATGTTATTGTTCAGTGGGTGAGTTTCTCAGCAAAGGCCGTTTGGGAAATTTAAAGTTATAAAATGAATCGGAGTTGTGGAGTTTGCAACCAACTCCGACTCTGTACAAAGTTCTCGCCTCCAAAGCACTTAGTAAAACAATTAAAGTAACTCAGATTTCAAATAAAACATATATTAAATATTTTATTTCAGTTCTATACTTCTAGTATAATATAATTCACATTGGATTGAAAATGAAAAAGAAAACAAAACTGGAGCAGTCAAAATTTTATCTGCTCCGGGCAAAAATCTACTTCTCCAAGCTCCACTCCAAAGCCCTGATCAATAAAGCGGCTGAACTGTCGATTCATAACCACCCCTAAAGAAAAGACACTGGAAACAGGGTTACAATTGGTGGTTTAGTGAAACAATTAAGGTTTACGCTAAGGCTTGGATGCCGAGACAGAAAAATGCTCTCTAACCCTGCTTCGAGCTGTTTAAAAAATAATAATGTAAGACATACGGCCACAGATTTAAAAAAATGCAACAAAATATCAACTTATCGCTTATTATTGTGTCTCTGGATCCTTATTTAAGGGTTTGCTGGCTTGGGTGATGTAATCAAACAATGCATTGCTAGCCTTTGGCGAAATCCAGTGTGTGTCACCATATTCTAAGATTTAACCCAGGTCTTGTTTCAGTCAGACTACTTCTCTGTGTGGTGTGAGAAAACAGGTACAAGCATGTGGTCTGTACTGAACTGTATTTTATTACAACATTTGTGGTTTAACAAATGATAAATTTTTCTTTTGTTTCAGGTTTTTAAGTTGGACCCAATCATTTTGAGATTCTTTAGTTAATCAAAATGGATGACTATCCAGTAGATTCAATACGGCAGGGTGCCGTAGAGTTTGTATTTACAACCCATGTGACACATCAGCAGCTGTTTTTTGTGCACGTGGAGAGCCGATCTAAAATCCTTGATGATATTATGGAGAAACTGGCAGTGCGGTATGCAGATCTGAAATCTGATGATAAACTTCTGCACAATAAGAGACTTGGGAGTCTTTGTGCTGCCAAGTTTACTGATGATGATAACTGGTATAGAGCAAAGATTACAGGTACTTGTAAAGTTTTTTTAAATTATAGATTTATTTCCTATAATTATTAGATAAATGAAGAAATATCTTCTCTTGGCGCCTTTTTATTTTATTTTTTTACTGTGAATCCATAAGGCTGCAGATGATGTTCAAGTGTGACTTCTCTTTTGGTCATTCTACTTTAGTTGTGCTCATCAGATTCTGGTTGCTTTTGTTTCTTTGTCATATTTCTGCAGGTTTTCTGTTGCATATCCACTCTTCTTTTCCACAGTTGGTTCCAGTGCGTGGAGTTTCTGGTTACACTGCTTTGTTGTTTCCTCTGTGTATGCCCTATCCATCGCCACTTTCTCTTTTTAATCCTCAGGGGCTTTGTCATCTGTTCTACTCTGCAGTCCTGTGTTTGTTAGTGCATCTTACCATCTGTTACAAAGGATTCAAATGAGACATTTGTTAATGAAAGCTTAAACGTGTCGTCATATTATTTATGTTTTTTTTCTTACGGAGCCACAACTGCAGCATATCCCTTTGCAGGAAGCCGGCTTCAGAGCATTCATGAGCTGTTATAACAGTTGCTTCAGTAGCAATTTGTTTTACATGATGAGGTTGCACAACCTGTTAGTCACCTGTTACGATGTACCTGAGGGAACAGTAGTTCTCTGCTTTCTTTGTCTCCTGAGAGATCTCTGGAAACTACACGTGGCAGAATAATTC
The DNA here is from genome assembly GCA_024509875.1 of Oreohelix idahoensis. Lineage (NCBI taxonomy): Eukaryota > Metazoa > Mollusca > Gastropoda > Stylommatophora > Oreohelicidae > Oreohelix > Oreohelix idahoensis. Next base: position 159,415 of record JAMPIV010022211.1, read on the forward strand.
TGTGGCTCTGGAATTTATCAGCTGAACATACCAGTTTTGTTGTGACTGATCTGGTGTATTGTAATGTTGTATTTCTTTAGAATGATCTGTTTTTATCTCCTGGGTCTTCTTGTGTCCCTGGTGACTTCTCTGCATTTAATACCACCATTAGAGGTCGGAGTGGCTAAGAGGTATGGCATTCGCCTCGAGTTCTAGAGGTACCGGTTTTGATTCCCAGTTGAGGGAAAATAATTTATGGAAAAAGATTTTCAGAACCAGTCGTCCTAATGATGTCATACTCCCCCCTGGTCTCCTGGGTAGTGAGATTGGATGCCTGGCCTTCTCAGATAAGGGCGAAAAAAATAGGAGGTCCCGTGTGCAAGTTGCACATGTTAAAAATCCCACGGCAGCTGGAAATCATAAAGAGTAGGCCTATCAAGCCGCTGCCCTGGCAGAATTTAAAAATTAGAAACCTACCCATAACAAAAATATTTATAGAATGTGTGATTCCTATATACACACACTGGGATTCTCGCCGGTGCTACGGAGTTCATGCACTGTGCTGAGATCCTCCTTGTGTGATCTAAGGGAGGAGATCGAAGCCCTGATGGAGTAGTCCGTGTGCAATGAAGATAGTCCTTAAACCAATACCACCATCAGATCTGATCAGGCTATTTTCACATCGGCTGTCGAATGCAATGTCTTCTTTCTCATGTCTTCATGGTACACTCTGGTAGACTTTCTTGTCTATTTCGTTGTCTTCCTGTTTATAGCACTGTCTTCCTCTTGCATGCTTGCCTTCAACTCTTCCTTCCATTGTGATCTTCAGCAAGGTTTTATGTCATTTTATATAACCAAAATATGTTATCTGTCTGACTTTGATTTCAATCTATTTCTCATTTCATTCCTAGCTTTTCTAGGACCTCTGTTTGCTTTCATGGCATACACCACATTCTTGTATATCTCATCTAAAGAGTATCAATTGTAACTGCTTATTCACTGTCCAGGTTTCCACACCATGCACTAATGAGGAGTATATATTAAACTTTATGACTCTAAATTAAAAATTTTTTTATTTTAATCGATTAACTTTTTAATTTTCAATACAGGATATTATGTTTCATTCTGTTCAAGACAGTCAGATTTTTCTTAGTGTTTCAACAGTTGGTCATATGCATGAAGCACTAGTTGGCTTGCATTTGGGAGCAAAAATTGTGTAACAACCCGAATAGTTTTCAGTATCATCATAATGCACAATAAACTTAGTTGTCAAAAACGATCACTGGGCTTTTGTTCATTTAATAGCATATTGGTATGTCACAGACATTTTTTTGTAGATCATTTTTTTTCATAGTGTAGCACATATAGTTAAAGTCACGTAAAGTAAACATGCTTAAGATTTAATATAGTTTGGTGCTTTAGTAATGTCAAAGCTTGTTAAATTTCTTGCTTTTGTTGCATCACTCACTTTAATTTTTGTGGTGCAGGTTTAATGAAAAATGGTCTCATCGAGGTGCAGTTTGTTGATTATGGTAACACAGATTATGTGAGTGAGGATAGGGTCAAGGCAATTGATCCTGATCTTGTCAAGTATCCAGTACAGAGCTACAGGTACAGAACCCACTTTATTTATGACTCTTGTTGGCATTCTGCTGTGTAAGAAATTGCTAGTGACTAGAAACTGAGCTCCAGCTTTTATTGTTTTATTATTAATTGGGGTCAGAGTTTAGCAAGAGTGCCTTCAGACTTGAAATTTCATGCCCTGGATGCAAGTTCTGAGTCACATAATTTAAATCTTACAGTATTACTGTAGAAGTTAAATAATTCGGACACAGATGAGTTACATTTAATTCTAATGTAATTGTTTATGTGTTACAGATTGGGAGGGGGGGGGGGGAGACGACGACATTGTAGAACAATTCTGTAATTATTATACCCTAAATCAACAAAGCTTACCACTAGAAAGATGGAGACTTTCATAAATGAGTGCTTATGTAGAATATGAAGGATTGAAATAGTATGACAAGGTGATGTGCAACTGATGGAAAGAGCCAGACTAACGCCAGTGGAACAAATTTTGAGAAGGCTGCAGTGTTAGATACGCCACAATTAAGAGCCAGTTTATAGCATTACAGTGGGGAGCCGCGCTGGTGTAATGGTTACCACATTGCGCTGGCGATCAGGTGTTCAAGCCCGGGCATGGACATTTGATGAAGTGTCATCGACCGGGATTTTGACTGAATAACCTGAACGGCTCCTGAGATAAAAACCCTCTGCGGATGGGAAGGAGTGAAGCTCCTGACCAGGTTGGAAGGAAAGTCCACAGGCTCCCCAGCCTCACAATGACATGTCATTGGGCCGAAGGGCTGGAAGCCCAAGTGCTGCTGGTTAAAAAAAAAAAGCATTACAGTGCAATCCCTGTTCTGGAGCCCACAGTGTGAGATACAGAGGAGACCAAAGAACACTCAGAAAAGAGAAGTGGCGACAGACATGAAAGGGATTAAAAAGACATTGAATGAATGGCACAGGATATGAAGGCTCAGGAATGTGTTGTTGAAAACCTGTTCTTCATGGGGAGCTGAAAGTATTGATGATGATTGTATGACTTTGTCTTGACTTCTTGTCACTATGATTGTTATTTCTTCCATGTCCTGAATAAGGTGTTCTCTGGCAAACGTGTCATGTACTCAGGGTTTTTGGACTCCAGAGTTAATTATCCAGTTTGAGGACAGAGTGATTGACAAGAGGTGCCAGGCAGTATTTATGGGTGAAAATGAGAATGATGAGGTGAGTTGTTTCATGGAAAGGCACTCTCATTTCATGTTTTTTTAAATCTGAAAATTGATGAGTTGAAATCAATCATTCTACAAGATTTTTTGTTTTTACTTTTTATGTTGAATTTTTTTTTCTAAGCACTTGAACAGTTTGGAAATGTGCTTATAGTGTAATTTTGGTTTAGTTTGTTTTCCACCAGTGGCACAGGGGTACTGATCCTTCATATATGAGAGCCACACATATTGTATGTGTAGTTTTAAAGATATTGTCCAAATTCCTTAAACCTTTCATCTGTTACATCTGGGGCTCAAGTGACTTCTCCAAGCTTAGTGTGGAGTGCAGGGTTTTCAACAAGTTTCACAACAGGGGTAATCCCAGGTAGTGTGTGGATGATTTCAAGAGTTAGTGAGGGTGTAATTAGCCTCACAAACAAGTTCACTTCCTTATGAAAATGATAGCATTGTGCATAGCTGGTGGTCATATAAGGATGACTCCCAGATGTGGCCTTCAAGCATAGGTGCCATCTTCGTCTTCTTGCATATATTTTTTTTGCTGAGGCCCACTACTGTAATGCTGCAAAATATTGCTGTCACAACATTAAAAAAAAAAAAAAAAATTAAATAACATAAAAAATGCATGTCAAAGTTGTGACATGCCTGTACTTTGTTTGTTTTAAATTTCTTTACCAAGACTACATTTTTTAATTGAAGTGATCCTTAAAAAGAAATACTAGAAAGTGTAAATAGATTTAAGTAAGCAAATACTTCAAGCAGAGATGGTGTGTAAAACAAAAGTAGGCCTAGGTCATGTTGTTTTCTACTCATGTCACACACCTACTAACATCCTTGTCCCAAGACTGAACAGCACTGCAAAAGTGCACTTGTGTTTCATTTTCATAACATTGGACCTGTAAGTGAGCTTAAAGTTTCAAGAAGAATGGTGCTAGACAATGTCATACCTACATTTGAACTATTAATTTTACTCTTTTTCCTTAATATTTCTAAGGTTATTTGTTCCAAGAATTTAAAATGTAAGTGGCTAAAAATTATTGAACTGTTACTGTTACGGAATTGCCTCCCCTGCTTTGCAGTAGTCGTGCAACAGTGGCCAAAACTCAAGAGTATCTAATCTGGGTCTTCAAAGGTGTCTACCTTCGCACATGATTACTCTTGGCAGAGTTGCAGATAGCAGAATAATGATGCTTCTATCTCAAGGGAGTATTCACAAGATATTTTCAGAAGTCAAGAACAATGCTGCTTAGGGCCGAGCACTATTACCTTATATCTGATCCGTTGCCTTTTGTGAAGAAAGGGTTATGCAATGATTTATTTCAGCTCGTTCAAGCCCCCACCCTGATTTACTCAGTGGAATTCTTCATCTTCTGGTATAGCTCTGTTTAGAGTGTATTTAGTAAATTGACTGAGACGAACATGCAGTACATTCAAAATGATTAAATCGACGTTACATATGTATATTTACAAATAACAAATTTAATAATCACTTAGGTTTTAACAGGGTTTAATAAAAATGAATAATAATTATTTATCTGAAAATTATCATCACTGTAATGTAATGGTAGTTTGTAAAGGAGGTCTCTTGGCAGCTTTTATGTGTTACTTAGCTGTCAGTGATGGTTCTGCTCCTTCTGATGTTTTGGTTCTTGGTAGACTGGATCACTGATCCCACTCATCACTGGTCAAGGTTGTAGGGCGCAGCATGTTCCCAGAAATGTCAGGGAGTGTCTACGATGTTAGTCCCCTCATCTTTAAGCCCCATCTGATGATGGTGTCTAGATTCGACTTCAGGCCACTTGTTCCCTTCTTGTTCCAGAGATAGTACCCTCAACTGGTACCACCAAGCCAATTTTGGCTCACAGACTGTTTGCTCAGAGAAGTTGGTTAAGGCACTTGCAGATGCCTTTTACACATGTTCTTGGGGGTCGTTACTTTAACATTAAATTCCCACTTTACTTTGACTCTGTGTTTTCATTTTCCTCAGATCACAGTTTTCCTTATTAAAATGATAGAGTTCTCCTGGCCTGTTTAAGTCCTTCAAAATGCTCCAACAAAGTTCAGTCTGATAAATGGAATTCTGATTCTAACTCTGGCAGTCTGGTTGTCGTCTTGGCAAGCGATTCTCACATCTAATCTGGCTAAAGTGTATGATTATATGGCCCTTCGCCGCTCCTGCAGTTGTTTGTTACGATTTAGGCAGGGTCCAATCAGGAATTTGGTGGTTCCTCTGTTTCGAACCCCTGCCAATAGTTTCAAAACTGCATATTAAGGAGGGGTAATTCAAAATTATTCTGACATGGAAAATTCTGTGCGTGATGCAAAAGGTCACATCTCCCATATATGGAAGTGACAAGTCCGTACACTCTTTGGACAATGTGTTTCAGATGTAACATCTTACTTTCCTCTAAAGCAATGTCTCTGAAACAGGTGGACATGAAATGATGATGTCATTCATGTCTGTCCAAAATGTTGCACAGACAAAGTAATCTCTTTATTCGTTGCTTGTGCACACAAAATCCATCTGCAGGTGAATAATTTTATCCCCTGGCATAGCATGGACAAACAAAACTACACGAAAACTGACCAGGCCCATATGGGTTTTACCTGCGCTAATCTTAGCAAAGCTGAGAAGCGCAGAGCAAATGTGATGAATTATCATAACAAGAAGTGTCAAATGGTTGTAAATACCAAATATCTGTTTGATAAGAGATAATTAAATGTGTCGATCCCCTGGAAATTCCAGGTAATCAGTACGTACAACAAATGTAACTGATTACTACCGTAGTGAAGAAGAGATCGACCCAAAATTATGTGACAGTTACCTAAGATCCATTATTACTATTATATATTTTTTTCCAGTTTTAAGCATGCATTAATTTACATATCTCCGGAAGAGAGCAGAGAGCTTAGCTGTTGTGTCTTGGATCACTGTGTGTTGTCCACCAGGCATCTAAAATGGGGAGGCAGCATTGAGATTTGGGAAAATTTGTTGACCCCTGTATTGGAGTAATAAGATTAGACTTTTACCTTTAAAATATATTAGCCAGGTTTAAAGATGCCACATAAATATTTCATTGAAGTAATGATTAGCTTTGATTTCAGTCTTAATTACCTGGACCTTTGATCTTGTCATTGTTCCTAAAAGTTAACATTATGTTTTCCAGAGCTTATTTTATTAAATAATCATCGAGGAATCGATTATACAATTTTTTATGACATAAAAAATGCATTTGATGTTTCAAAAAGCATATTTTCCACACTATTCCCAAGCTGTGGTTTGCAAATTTGTGCCGAAAATGCAAGATTTACCTTAGTTACGCTGTCAGCATCGTGGAGTATGTGGTATCGATGAAAAGGGAATGTCTTTATCTCCCCGATTATAGCAAATTCGAAACCTTTCTTTCTCATAGCTCTGCATGATGTGGCATTCAAAACCCCCCTTATTTTACGCTAACTTCCTTATAAGGAGTGGTCACGCAGTGACCTCATTCATGACCCATTCACATTTACCTTTTTCATTGGTCATAACAACGCGCTGACTGGCCAGCGCTATTCTGGAAGATAATAACCACAACTTCCGCCATAAATAAAATGTCTTTGTTCAGTGCAACGTGATTTTTTCATCGACAGTTCTCTCTTGATTACAGTCTAAATCTCATCAAATTGTGTTCTATTACTTCAAAATGGGAAGAAAAGGTATGAAAGCAAGGCTAGAACATGTCGACAGTGTGTAATTTCCAGCAATAGTGCGACCGAATCAACGGTGAATGATAACCAAACTGATGTAGGCTCATCAACAACGAATTTCTGCATACCAGTATCTGATAGGCCTATAGTTCTAATCGCTGTAGTGCCTTTTACCCCTGGCCCAAGTCAACCTCATATAAAAATGAACTTGAGCGCGAGCAAGAATGGTGCTCCTCCTAACACTGTCTGTGCCCAACCTAAACCTATGTACAGAACCATTGTGGACATTTCTTTCATCAACAACCTGCTCACCAACGTGTGTTGCAACGTGTGCAAGCAGAGCACATTGCACACAAGAACTGACAACACCAAGTCAAAGGGTTTCTCTCTTCCTGGAAGTTGTGTGCCACACGTGAAAAAGCAATTTCTGGAACATCCGAGAGGGAACCAGAAGGCCATGGCCCTCTGGGACATGCAATCAACAAATCTGCTGTTCTTGGTACCCTCATGTCTGGAATGGGCCCATCTACGTTCAATCTGTTCTATGAGAACATGGACCTCCCTAGCCTGCACCAGAAAACATTTCATAAATATGCAGATCACATTTTTGATCATTTGGATACCATGCACAACTCTACAGTATTTCAACGTGCCGTCAGCATCGTCCGAGCTGAACATGCTAAGACTCAGCATTGTACCATCAATACAAAGAAGTCATTGACATCGCTGTCAGCTTTGATGGAACTTTGCTAACTAGAGGTCATAAGTCACTGATAAGTGTTGGTAGTGTTATCGACATCTTGACAGGCATGGTCATCTTTACGCACGTTATGTCTTCCTTATGTCACACCTGCGAGACTACTGGACAGTCGCAACTGAAAAACCAGCCTCACAAATTTGAACAATGGAAAGCAGAGCATCTGAAGGACTGCTGCCGTAATTACAAAAGCCTGTGAGGTTCTCTGGCTTCGTTCAGTGGCAAATCACAAACTACGCTACACTGTTTTGCTATCAGATGGCGATTCCAAGGCCTACAACAGACTCTGCGACATCAAACCGTATGGTCCAGAAGTTGACATAACCAAAGAGAAGTGCGTTGCAATTAGGCACTGAGCTGAGGACACCCATTACTGACTGCAGGAAACAAAAAGTCACCCTTGGGGGAAATGGCCATGGTCGTCTGACCCAAAATGCTATATGAAAACTGGGTATTTACTACATCAGGGCCATCCGCCAGCATAGTACAGCCCCAGAGATGAAACAAGCTATCATGGCTTCTCTCTGCCATGGGTATTCAACAAACGACAAACCCCAACATAATTTTTGTCCGCCAGGCAAAAACTCCTGGTGTTTCTATCAGGCTTCCATAGCCAAAGGAGAAGTTGCTGGACCCCACGAGACCCTAGTTCACACTCCGCTAGACTACAACCTGCTCCATAAGCACTTAGCCCCTATTTATGAGCGTCTTACTGATCAACATCTGCTCAAGCGGTGTGAGCTATGTGCAACTCAAAATCCAAATGAAAGCCTTCACAATGTTATATGGAGTCGTTGCAGCAAAAGGAAATTTGTGTCATTAAAAAAGGTCAAATTCAGTGTCCTTGTGGCCATTGGAGTATATCTAACCTGAGACTGATTTTACTTGAGTATCCTATTTTCCCTGTACGCTGACAAGTGTCCTCTTGCCATTCAGGCAGATACTCACCGTCTTCAGAGAGTACCCATTAGAGCCGTTCAGGTTATTCCAGTCCCTGGTCGACGACACTCTTTCAAATGACCTCGCCAGGGCTCGAATTAATCCAGTCCAATTCCCGGTCGACGACACTCCCCCAAATGTCTTGCCTAGATTTGAACCTGGATCACCCGATCGCCAGCGTGGCTCCCCTTTGAGTATATAAAAAGTTTGAAAATGTTATTAGAACAAAAGTTTTCACTGTAGTGCATGCCCTTAAAAGGATAAAGAAGAAATGGCAAGAATTTGAGCAGATGGTATAGACAGGAGAGCTGTGCAAGAACTGCTTTGGGTTGTCCCATGGCAGGGCATAGAGAAAGAGAACATAGAGAAAGAGATGGTATTTAACCTTCATTGGACAATGATGAGAAGAACAGCGGTAACTATTTGAAGAACTAGAAATAAGACGACATTAAAAGCATAAGGCAGAAAGAAAAGGCATTTATTTCAGCTCCTTTTTCGCTCCTGACGGAGCTTGGAACCACAACTGTAATTTGACCTCTTTCAGGAAGCCTGCATCAGAAGACAAACTTGTGTGCAGGAGTGGTTTCTGTAGCAGCTTTATTGTTTAACATGATGAGGTTACCAGCTGCATGCTTCACATTGGTCATGTTTTGCAGTATGCTAGAGGGAACATTAGTCTTACTCTTTGTCTGTTGCCTCAGAAACCTCCAGGAAACACACTGGACAAAGACAAGGCAGCTTGACACTATGGCATGGAAGATGTCAGATATTGAGATCTGTGAAGTTAGTTGTTTGAAAATACATTTATTGGTCTTTTTAATTTTTGTGAAAACAGTCAAAAATGCAATTATTCTTCTTTCTTTCAGAATGGAGTTTGCTATGGTGGTGGCTTCAAGGAGGTAGCATTTGATCTGGGAGCAGTATTTCAGGCCACTGTTGTTTATGTAAATAATCCTGGACTTTTCTGGTGTCAGAGTACAGCATTTGCGAATGAAATTCTAATCTTATCAGAGGAACTGTCACGCTTGCATATGACACAGGATATTAAACCACTTAAAAATGTCACCAGAGGCACTGTTTGTGCAGCTAAATTCAGCGAAGATGAGGCTTGGTATCGGGGTATTGTTCAGAGTGTCTCTAGCAAAACGGCTAAAGTCTATTTTTTGGACTATGGCAATACAGAAACTGTTGACCTGGATGTGATATGTAACCTCAAGCCAGAGATGAGGACACTGCCAGTCTTAGGCATCAAGTGTCGCCTGGCTGGTGTTGAGAACAAATCTAACGAATGGAGACATGAAGTTACAAAAGCATTTGAGCAGCTAGCAGTGGACAAAGAGTTTGAAGTCAAAGTTGTGGGTAAAGAAGGAGATGTCTATATTGTTAGATTGTTTGATATAGTTGAAAACCAAGATGTTGCAGTCCAGCTGCAGTCTGTAATAGGCAGTCTTAAATCAGACACACCGGCCCGAGACGTCAGTTCAAACAAGCAGATGTCTAGCACCGCATCTGGTATTGGGCCCTCATTTCAAATTGGGAGCAAGGTGGGTGTCCTGTTATCATGGATTGATCATCCTGGTGATTTCTGGGTACAACTCAGCAGTGCTGAAGAACTGCTTGAGCAGTTGTCACAGCAGCTCCAGGAGGTTTATTCTCAGCAGCAGCCGATACCACGACCGATTCCTGGAGCATTTGTTGTGGCAAAATTTTCGCAGGACAACTTGTGGTACAGAAGTCTTGTCTTGAAAGATTTAGAAGATGGTCGAGTGCGAGTTTTGTTCATAGACTATGGTAACTCTGACATTGTTCCAGTAAGTGAGCTGCGACAAGTAACAGCAGCTTTTGGACAGGTGATTCCCCTTGCCTCCCGTTGTTGTCTAGCAGGGGTGAGGCCATTGCGTAAAGGTGATAGGTCATGGATTACTGATGCTAAGGATTTTCTCGAGAAGCTGACCGAAAATGGGTGTCAGTGTGAAGTTTTGGGTGAGACAGACTCTCACAAGCTTGTAAAACTGACAGTTGGCAGTCGTGATGTAGCCAAGGAGTTGCTTGAAATGGGAGTGGTTGCTGAAGCAACATCAGACTCAAAGCCTCACTCTGTTTCATTTTTGCAGGAAGTTACATTAAGGAAATCTCAGACAGAGGAAGTTGTTGTGTCACATGTTGACTCACCACAGAGTTTTTGGTGCCAGCTGAGCAAAAACATTCCAGCCCTGCATGATCTCATGGTGAAGATAAGTCAGCACTATTCAGTCAATAGAGAGGCACCTGTGAAAGACCCAGTCATTGGCCAGGCCTGTATCGTACAGTCCAGTAAAGAAAATATATGGTATCGTGCAACTTTAACTACCATAACACCATCAGGGTACAATGTACACTTCGTGGATTATGGCAGTGGAGACTTGGTACCAAAAAATACTGTTTATATGCCAGACGCCAGATTCCTGGATTTTCCTACTCAGGCTATTCGCTGCAGTCTCCCTTTGTCCAGAGATGTAAACAGTTTTACAGATATCTTAAAGCAAGCTGTACTTAAAAAAGAGCTTCATTTGCAAGTATTAGATGTACTTAATCAAATAGCCATTGTTGAATTGTTTGATGGAAAAATGCAAGTGTCTGAGTATCTGAAGAATGCATCATTTGCTCCAAAACAAGCCGTGGCTGCAGCAGATTTTAAACCTGCAGAAAATATTCCGGTTGGTTCAACAGTTCAGACATTTGCCAGCGTTGTGGTATCACCCAGCAAGTTTTTTATCCAGATGTCAGAGATGGAAAAAGAACTTGCAGTTCTGATGAAAACTATAGCCCTGCACTATGCCTCTGACAATCCTCCTCCCTCAATAACTTATCCTTACACTGGGCAGCCTTGTGTTGCCCTTTACTCAGAGGATGATAATTGGTACAGAGGACGGATTACAGCTGTTAAAGGAACTATGTGCAATGTCCTGTTTGTTGACTATGGAAATGAAGACAGTGTCAAACTTAGAGACATTAGAGTCCTAATACCTGACATTGCTAAAGTACCTATAATGGCATATCAGTGCTCTCTTCATGGTGTTCAAGAAACGGCGTGGTCTGAGTCAGCTGTACAGTTTTTTGAGTCTCTTATCATGGACCAGGAACTTCAGTGCACCTTCATAACCTCTTCTAGTGTCAGAATTTCTTGTGGCACACAAGATATTGCAAGCCAGCTGGTGAATGCAGGCTATTGCAAGGCCAGTGAGACTATGTCTCCGCAACAAAGCTTTGGTAATAAGGAAAAAGATGCAGGATTGGTGTTTGCTGCAAATTCATGGCAAAGGAAGACTGACTCAGGAGCTGTTATCGGGGCTAGGAGAGAAGTAGACAGTGGAGAGCCTCGAACATATGCTGGTCATGATAATTGGGACAATAACAAAGGTTCTGGAACTGGACACAAGAATGATGAAGATTCACATGGCTCTGGTGGAAGGTGGAGGGGAGGTGGTGATGGCCCTAATGGAGGAAGAAGTGACTCTAGATTTGAGGGCGCTCGTGGAAAAGATTCAGGATTTGGGGATAGAAGTGGTGGCTTTGGTGGAGGAAGAAGAGAAAGAGGCTCAGGATTTGAGAGTTCTCGTGGAAGAGATTCAGGATGTGGGGATAACAATGGTGGCTTTGATGGAGGAAGAAGAGAAAGAAGCTCAGGATTTGGGGGTGGCAATGGTGGCTTCAGTGGAGGAAGAAGAGAAGGAGGCTCAGGATTTGAGGGCACTCGTGGAAAAGATTCAGGGTTTGGGGATAGCGGTGGTGGCTTCAGTGGAGGAAGAAGAGAAGGAGGCTCAGGATTTGAGGGCGCTCGTGGAAAAGATTCAGGGTTTGGGGATAGCGGTGGTGGCTTCAGTGGAGGAAGAAGAGGAGGAGGCTCAGGATTTGAGGGCACTCGTGGAAAAGATTCAGGGTTTGGGGATAGCGGTGGTGGCTTCAGTGGAGGAAGAAGAGAAGGAGGCTCAGGATTTGAGGGCACTCGTGGAAAAGATTCAGGGTTTGGGGATAGTGGTGGAGGAAGAAGTGATAGAGACTCTAGGTTTCAGAGTTCTCGTGGAAGAGATTCAGGAATTGGGGGTAGCAGGAGTGGCTTCAGTGGAGGAAGAAGTGAAAGAGGCTCAGGATTTGAGGGTGCTGCTGGAAAAGATTCAGGATTTGGTGAGAGCAGAGGTCAAGGAGAGTCCAGATTTAGTGGTGGTAGTCGAGAGTCTAGATTTGGTGGTGGTAATCGAGAGTCTAGATTTGGTAGTGGTCAGAAAGATAGACAAATAAACTCAGATTCTGCATCAGCCAGCTCTGTTGGAGATTTCACATATGGAGACATTCCATCTGAGCCAGAGAGTGCAATTCTAGTGCACATGGATGAGAGTGGTATATTCTACATCCAATTACCGTCAATGGAAAAGGATATACTCTTTCTGTCCAGGCGCATTGCTGGAAGTTATAAGGGAGGTAGTGGGCCCAGACTGAAGGAAATACCAGATAAAGGCACCATTTGCTGTGCTAAATTTCTTGATGATGGAAGTATGTACAGGGCAAGAATAGAAGAAATATGTGGCAACACAGCTGTTCTGCGTTTTGTAGATTATGGAAACACTGGAGAATGTAGCATTAATGACCTAAAATTCTTGTTTGCAGATCTGCTTCAGTTCCCCGTACAAGCATTCCCTTGCAAACTACGTGGCTACAATTGGTCTCTTGATCAAGCTGAAAAATTTGCAAGAGCAGCCTTGGACAAAGACCTCCAGGTTACCTTCACCAACAACACCTGTCCATTTGATGTAGACATCATGACCCCTGAAGGTGACCTTTTGAAAATTTTGACTGGTGATTCTGCACCTCCATCTCAGAAACTATCACCAAAGTCATCAGGGACATCATACAGACCTGCTGGCTTTGGAAGTAAAACTTCATCTGGCGGATTTGGAGCAAAGTCTCCAAACACTGATAGTGGTCTTCAGAAGTTTGGTACTAGCACACCAAAGAAAACTGGAGACCAGACCATGGCCTCTGACCTCTCATCTAGAGTATCACCATCATTACCTAAACAGAAATTTATATCGCCCTCTGCTCCACAAGGTGCCCTTGCAGCTTTCTTATCTCATATTGGAAAAGATGGATACTTCTACTTGCAGCTAGCAAGAGACACAGCAGTTCTGGAGTCAGTCAGTGAAAAACTTCTTGCTCTGCCAGAAAACATCAAACACCCTGATCCATCCAAAGGCGCATCTTGTGCTGCAGTTTTTTCAGCAGATTCTACGTGGTATCGGGCAGTTATCACTGCCACAAGTGGTGACAACTTGTCCGTTTGTTTTGTAGACTATGGCAATGAAGATTCAGTCAGCGCAAAATGTGTGAAACCTCTTTCTCATGAACTATTATCACATGCACCATTAGCATATCAAAGTCAGTTTCCTGATGTGGGCCCATTGTCTGCAGAAGCACAGTCCAGACTAGCAGAATATTTAACAGACCACCAAGTCACTGTTACCTTCAGTGGAAAATCACCACCTTTTGATGTGTCTGTTGAAACAGCAGATGGGAAGGACCTGCAAGAAATTATTTCTCCCTTGAAGCAATTCCGAGCTCAGTTTATCCCCACAGAAGTAATGCCAGCAGGCGTCACTCACATAGAGGATGATGGGAGATTTTTTCTGCAGCTTTATAAAGACTATAATGCTATTAGAGAGCTGCAAGAGGCTCTTGAAACATGTGGAGCTACAGTGGTAGGTAAAATTGAGTCACCAGAAGTTGGAATGCCATGTTGCTTGAAACTAGAAAACACATCATGGCATAGGGGTAAAATTGTTGAGATTGCAGATGGATGTGTCCATGTTTTCCTTGTGGATACAGGCAGAACAATTGTCACAGATGCTGACTATCTCCTAACTTTGCCTTCCCAGTTTTTGAAGAAGCCACCATTTGCCTTTGAGTGCCGGCTGAAAGGAGTGGAAAGCTGGACTGGAGATTTGCGTGAAAAGTTCACAGAAATGACCCAGGACAAAATTCTCAGTGCAACCTTTTACAACACGACTCCTCCTTTGAGAGTGTCACTGGCTAGAAGTATAGAGTTGGATCTTTTAGGTTTGGCTGCCCCGCTGCCAGGCAGTCTGGAAAAGTCTCCAGAGAGGAAGCCTTTATCAGCTGTTGTGGCAGCTGAACAAACAGGTAATTCCAAAATGTTCTTAACGTCCATAATGCTAGCAGTGTTTAGAAATCACTATAACCCTGTGTTCTGTGGCAGTGTAAATTGTGTAGGTGGGTAGAAACTATAGCTCCTTTAAGAGTCTGGTGTTGGTACTAATTCAGATTCTAGTATCTATTCTTATTTCTCCTGTTTTCTTTTTCAGTACTTAGGGAACATTGAACCTCAACTGCAGTGGGTCCCCTTGTAGGAAGCAGTTTGTGTGGTTTCTGTAACAGCTTGTTTATATGATGAGGCTACAAACCCCCATTCATATTGACTGTTTTTATACTTGTGAAAGCATGCTAAATAAAGACTAGGCTGTATGGTTCCTAAGGGGTCTCTGAGGAGAAGGCTACTACTATCTCAGGCATATCATGAGAGTCGATAATATAAGGTTGTACATGGGTTCAACAACCTCATAATGCACAACAAATTGTTACATAAAGCACTGCTACAAGAGTATGGGGGCTTTGATATGCAGGCTTACGAGGGTCAGATTTAATGGTGGCTCTGTGGCCCCAAATGGAACGAAAAAGGAAATGAGTGAATTAATTCTGCCAGTATGTTTAAAATTAACATGAAAGACAAATAACAAATGATGTTTGGGATACAATAAAAAATGAGACATGAGAACACGTTTATATAAATTCAGTATACTGCAAGAGTAAGTTTAAGGCATAAAACATTAGCCAGAGTAAAAACTGTGGTTGCCACTATTTTCTGCTGTATTTCGCTTACTAAAGTAGATGTAATATTAGAGGCGTAGATAAAAACTCTGCAGACCTGTTGCCTATTGCAGACAAGGTGTCACTACACACTGTTTGGGAACCTCTGTTTTAAGGTCATTAATGTGGAACTGGTAAAAACTAGACAAGTGTCAGTGGAATAAGAGATCAGAAGAAGACACAGGCAACGTTGAGGAAACCTGTTGAAAGCATTACAAGGCTTTCCTTATTCTTATGGTAAGAGACAAAAGTAGACCAAAAAAACAAAGGGAACTGAGACAAATGAAAATTATGGGGAAGACATGGAGCTGATGGCACAGGACAGGACTTATAATATGTTTGTTAAAATCTTTTTGGGGAACTAATAGATGTTGATTGTAATATGATGCTGCAGTTTGTAGACAAAGGAAGTTACCAAAGAGTTAATGTTGCGAGATGTTCCTTGTTCTGGAATCACTAGAGGAAAAATAGGACACCCCAAAAAAAAAAAAAAAATTCTACAGAAGGATAATGAAGGCATAAGAACTGTTTGGTCAAGACAGAAGGGCATGGAGAGAGTTAGTCATGGAACTTAAAGCGGGGAAAAATGATAATGATCATATAATGTACAGCAACTTATTTAACCCCTTGTTCTTGTTGATTCAAATTTTGATAACAAAAATCCTTACATCTTCATTTTACTGGTAGCTTGAATTTACAGTATACAGTTGATGCATGTGTTATTTTTAATGTTTGTATAAATATCTCACTAACTTCAATAAAAGTATGGTGAGACTTTTTTTTCTTTCAATTTAGCCCATCAAGCCTCAGCAGAATCCACAGAGGAAGGTAAAACAGCTTATATATCACAAGTGGAGCGTAATGGAGCATTTTACATTCAGACTGTGGACAAAGAAAAAGATCTGGATGACCTTGCAGTCAGTCTTGAAGCTTTGCTGTCAGATTCTGGTGATCTTAGTGAAGCTAGTGTAGGAGATGTTGTATGTGCCAAATTTACAGAAGATGATTCTTGGTACAGGGCAAGGATTGAGTCCTGCAATGCCGGCAGCCAGTATCTTGTCAGATTTATTGATTATGGTAATTCAGATCTTGTTGGTGCTGACCATCTGAAAGCTCTTCCAGAAAGTCTTGACCTTTCACTTGTCCCACCTTTTGCTGGCAAGTGTAAATTCTTTGGAGTAGCAGATGATCTGACCTCAGAACAATCAGACATGCTGAGGGAAATGGTTGCTGATCAGAGAGTGAAAGTTGTGTTCAGAAATGAGAAGGATGGTGTCCAGGAAGTTGATGTTTCTCTGGATGGAGTAAATGTGACGCAAACACTGGAACTGGAAGCTCAGATCTCACCAGCAGGTAATACAGTTTTGTAAAGTTGATGAATCCCTATGTGGTTCCCATGGTCTCGGAAGGAGACAAGATAGAATATGTCTTCTGCTATCTGGCATGTCATAAGAGGCAACTAATTACATTAGAATGACAACATCTTCATTTAAAATGTGTAGTCACAGAAACCACCACCATTAAAAACAGGCTTGGTAATCTTTGATAGGATTTGTCTTTCTAAAATTAGATAAAATTTAGTATCTGACAAAGAAACTACAAAATACTGTGCTTGTCAAGAATGCAAGCATTGCAAAAGCCAAACCCACATTTTTTTATGTAAAAATTTATAGTGGAAATGATTGCAGGACCTTATTTACTGTTATCTGTCTCATGTTAAATTTGTACTGGATCCCAGTTACGAGATCTGCTTTAACCTTGCAAATTAATACAGAAGGCCTAATTTTTAAGCTGCAGAGTGGACCATGATCAGTTATCTACACCAGAGGTATGCATGGAGGCATATCTGGATTTATCATAATATGACCACCTGCTATTGGTCATAGCAATAATGGGAGGGGGGGGGGGGATTTTTTTGGAGAGCCCAGAACCAGAGCATAGTATTTTAGCTCTGCATAGTTGGAGAGCCCCCTTGAATGGCGGGGAATGCACAGTATACCATGCATTTCTTACTATTCGCTTGAGATCAGATGTGACGATCCTTTAAATACAAGCCAAGCTGGAGAAACTGGAGCTCATGACTTCAACTCAACACTTTTCGGAATCACAGGAAAAGCCTAGATCTACAGTGTAGATCAGAGGTTTTCAAACTTTTTTGGTCCGCGGCTCCCTTGACCTGTGCATAAATCACCGCGGCTCCTCTCTATACTATATATTATATATAAGCAATTGTACCCAAAAAGATATTAATATCGAGCCCAACACTTTTCCCAAGCCACCGCGACGCCCTTAGCCGAGGGCCGCGACACCCCTGGGAGCCGCGACGCACAGTTTGAAAACCTCTGGTGTAGATAATACCAAGGTGTCTTTCACTTGGTATTGGCTGCAAAAGAGCGAAAAGCTCAGCAGCCATAGTTAAACAACACCAGGGGTCTGCAAACTTTTTTAAAGATGGGCCGGAAAGTAAAAATTTTAGATCTCCAGGCTAGTATCGGTGGTAAATTCAGGGTATTTACAAGATTAGAAAGCATCTGCACTCATTTATTTAATATCAGAGTGCATTTGTTGTAGAATATGTACAGTCAGATTTTTTAAGGAATTAATGAGAGGTATGGAATTTTTTTTTTTAAGACCAAATTATCCGTAATTGACTAAATGTCTAAGCTATGTAAAATTAACTGTTCTGCCCTTTATTATGGTGCTATACGAAATGAATCACTGATTCAAAGTTTGATATGCCCTTGGCGGGCCAGATGAAATTAAGCAGCAGGTCATATTCACCCTGAGGGCTGTAGTTTCAGACCACTGATCTACACCACTCCCTTCACTTTATGGGATGTATTCTTAAGTTACATAATTATGTTAAGATGATGATAAATTAAATAGTATATAATGTTTGTATAGTCAGTGTTCATCATCATTCCTTTTCGTTCCCTCTGGAACATAGGGCAGAAACAGTTGCTCTCCATCGATTTCTATTCTGGGCTGTCTTTTTCAGCTGTGCCCAAGTCATTCTAATTTTCCTAGCCTCCTTCAACAGTTCTTCTTTGGCCTCCCCACTCTTCTTTTCCTGTGTAGTTCCAGTCAAGGGCAACTCTGACTATGCTTGATTTTTCTCTTCTGAGTGTATGTCCTATCCATCCCCACTTTCTTACCTTAATTTCTGTTTGTATTGGCTGTTATCCGCATCTTTTCCTTAGCTCTATATTTGTTATTACATCTGGCCATCTTATACGGAGGATCCGTCGGAGACATCTATTTACAAATGTCTGTAGCTTGGAGGTGATACTCTTTGAGACATGCCATGTCTCTGAGCCATTCAGCAAGACTGACTTCACATCTGAGTTAAAGATTCTAATTTTGCTCTCTGGATATAGCTGAGGAGTTCCATATTGGTCGAAGGGCATTAAAAGCTCATCTGACTTTATTTAACTTTGAGCAGACATCGCCATATGTTCCCCCTCCGTTGTCAATGTTGCTTCCCAGATATGTAAAGTTTTCTACTTCTTTAATGACTTGATCATTGATCTTCATCAAGTCCGTCTGCCTATTATTTATTCTCATTTCTTTTGTTTTATTTACATTTATGTGTAGTCCCATCTTTGCTGCTTCTGTTACTAACCTATTTGTTTTCTCCTGTATATCTTGCTGTCTATGTGACAGAAGGCACAAATCATCTGCAAAGTCTAGATCCTCCATTTGTTTGTTAAATTTCCACCGTATTCCAGTTTTCTCTCCCTCTGTTGTCTGTCTCATAGTCAGTGTTGCTTTGATAAAAAATTTTGAAAATACATATCCTAAAATACATCATGCAACAATGATATAATGCATTCTTACTTGTGTCACTTAGTTGCTTCTATTTTACCTTGGGGTGTAGAGGTAAGCCAGAGAGAGCATCATTGTCTTCATTTTTGGCATGGTTTCAGTCTAGTCCTCGACCCTTGAGAAATAGTCTTATGTTGTCCTCCAGGTGAACTTTGGGTTGTCCTGGATCCCTAACTTTTGGCTTCCCATGTATTTCATGGTAGCCAGTCTTCTCGTATTCTGCAGATGTGGACTGACCATTACAATTGAGATTGTTTACTTATGCCTGCAAGGTTGGATTATGAGGCCATGACATATCATCTGGTTTCTGACCTTGTCCCATGTTGATTGGGTGACCTTCCTGAAAAACCTTTAAAAAAAAAAAAGTTTGAATTCAAAGCATGTTATTGAAAGAGTTGGCCACTCGAAAAGCAGTGGCTGGGAGACTTTTTCAGGCCATAAATCGAGGATTCCTCAGCAAGAAAAAGGTTGGTAAGAAAACGAAGATGGCTGTATACCGCTCCACCTATGTCCCAGTCTTGACATATGGATGCGAGTCATGGGCAATGACTACAACCCACAAAAGCCAGATCCAAACCTCAGAAATGAGGTATCTGAGGAAGGTGGTTGAAGTAACAAGAAGAGACATGGGCCGCAACCAGACGATACGTCAAGGCCTTACATCCTACCCCCTGCAGACCCAAGTAGAACAGTCCCAACTAAGATGGTTTGGCCATGTCTGCAGAATGGGAGAAGATCAGCTACCACGTCAAGCATGGGAAACAAAGAGCCAGGGATCCAGACCCCTGGGAGGACAACATTAGACAATCTTTGAAGGACCAAGGACTAGAATGGAACCAGGCCAGGAAGAAGACAGCTGATAGGATAGTCTGGCGCTCTCTCTTCCAAACCTCTACACCTCACGGTAGAAGGGGAACGACTAAGTAAGTAAGCATGTTATTGATTGTCTGATTTTAAATTTTTAAAAATATATATCCTATCATTTTGTACACTTCATTTGTGATGAAATTATGTTTTTTTTTTTTTAAGGTTCCAATTTATCCGATCAAGCCACAACAGAATCCAAAGAGGATGTTAGAACAGCTTACATATCACATGTGGAGCCTGTTGGATTATTTTACATCCAGACTGTCGACAAAGAAACAGATTTGAATGACCTTTCAGACAGTCTTGAAGCTTTGCTTACAGAATCTGGTGACCTTAGTGAAGCTAGTGTGGGAGATGTTGTATGTGCCAAGTTCACAGAAGATGATTCTTGGTACAGGGCAAAGATTGAGTCCTGCAATGCCGGCAGCCAGTATCTTGTCAGATTTATTGATTATGGTAATTCAGATCTTGTTGGCACTGATCGTCTGAAAGCTCTTCCAGAAAGTCTTGACCTTTCACTTGTCCCACCTTTTGCTGTCAAGTGTCAGTTCTTTGGAGTAGCAGATGATCTGACCTCAGAACAATCAGACATGCTGAGGGAAATGGTTGCTGATCAGACAGTGAAAGTTGTGTTCAGAAATGAGAAGGATGGTGTCCAGGAAGTTGATGTTTCTCTGGATGGAGTAAATGTGATGCAAACACTGGAACTGGAAGCTCAGATCCCCCCAGCAGGTAATACGGTCTTGTGATGGTAATGCAGCTGTTCATGTTAATGCTTATACAGCTTCTAGTAGCTATTTATAGAACTTCAGATCAGAGCAGCCAAGATTTAAATTTAGCTATCAGCAGATTTAATCAAAACTATAGATAGTAAAATGCATTGTGAACCGAGAGTAAGTCGTGAAAATTTAAACATACTGATTTATTATACCACCTGGCTAAAAGGATGCTTTATTTTTCTTTTCATTTCCTCACATAAGTTATGCTTGTGTCAAGTTGAGGTAGCTTTCCCCCTTCCTTTGTCAATCTGTCAGCTCCTTGATTTCCAGGGATGTTGCAGTGAGAAGGGATCCACTGTATCAAAACCCTTTTGAATTGCTGTCATAGTTTATGAAGTGTTACTCTTAAGTCATCCAGATCAGCATTATTTATATGCTTCAGCATTGCAATCACTGACAGCGCATGCGAGATAGCTAGTTGTCCAAGAGTTTTATCAAACGCAGATATAAGAGCAAGTGGGAAGTAGAATATGCAGGCCACAATAAAAACGATGCGTATTTTACCAGCTCAGCAGAAGTGAACAAGTGGTAATCTTCAGACTTTGCACAGGTCACAACAGATTGGGATACCATCTATTCAACAAGTTACAGATAGGAACTACCGATGAGTGTTGTTGTGGCACTGATATAATGACTGTTGAGCATCTACTTCAAAGGTGCCCAACATATGAGGAACAGACAAAGCGCATTTGGCCATCACCAGTACCATTCCTGGAAAAGCTCTACGGTTAACAGCCTCAAACTGACCACTACTTTCTCTGAACATATTCAGTTTGACGTCTGAGGGTGAACGAAGAAGATTTCCACACATGCTGTAAATAGTTATTGGGAGAAATGGTTTGTATTTCTTGCATACAGTCTTTAGCTTTGGCCAGTGTTACACAATGATTCTTCAAGATGTGTGTGTGTGCAGCCACCTTCCTGTTGCGTGTCTCCTTGCCTAGTAGCTAGATCTTCTGCTTGTTCTGGTCACTGTTTTTGGTTGCACTCTCCTGAGGGGACCACATCACCATGTTATGTTGTGTCTATTTGCAGCTGATGGAACTTTTCACTTTAGTTTCTGTTATGGGTGACTATTACAGCTTCTCTCAGGCAGCTCATCTCATCTCACAATCTGGTCTTCCTGTCCTGTGCTTTAGGAAGTGTCTGTATTTGGCATTAATATAAAAGAGCTGATGTAAAGAATATGCTATTTGTCAGCTGTCACTTTGTCTTTGTAGATATGGTGCCTGAGCAGTGGAATTGGTTAGCAGAAGCTGCATTAAGTTTTTGGCACATCATTTTTATTTCTCAGTTTTACCATCATCATTAAAAAACATACGTTCTTGACTCGTTTGATCAAGATTATTTTACATTTTGTTATTTTTGCTGTTGACACATTTTAAAATAAATATCCTGACATATGAACTATGCTGTCAAGACACACATTGATTTATGTATTATTTTAAGTCCAGGATAAATACACAGTTTATATGCTTTGCTGATGGTATATGTACAAGAATTGTTACCTTCTTTAATTGCTTTATCAAGCATCTGCAAAACCTAGAGAGGATGATCTGGCTTTGGAACAGTTAGACATACCAAGGGAAATAGTTGCTGATGAGGCAGAGGAAATTGACTTCAGACAAGAGCAGGACAGTGCCCAAGAAGGTGACATTTTTGAGGATGCACTGGATGTGACACAGACAGTGAGGCTAGAAACTCAGACAGGTACTATAGTTTGTAATAACTTTTTACTTTGCAACTGAAATTGATGTTGATCTGCCCACAGCACTCCACTTTCCACCTTTATTTTTTGACAACCCCTACCTTTCCATTGATTGGCAGAACAGTTAGAGCACTTGCTCTTGTGGCAAAGTTACCTGGTTCTGAAATTGAAACCTGATGGCATCATTTCCAAGAAAAAAAAAACAGACTGAATAAGTATGCTCCAGTTTACCCAGCTGCAAATGGGCAATTGACTCTGCTCTTGAGTTAGGGAAGACAAAGGCACAGAGGAAAGCTAATCCATCTAATGGATCTAATCCATTTGTGGCTCAGCTAGGCATCTGTCTCTGCTCCAGGATTCTAGAGTAGATTTTACCAGGGACACTGAGAAGAGATATGCCTCTATGATTTTCACTTTGTCGGTTGTCACCCTTTTTGAAAATGAGTGTTATGATGGCAATCTCCCAATCCTTTTGTATGGTCTTATGGCACCAGGCAGCCCGTAGGACCCATTTCTGGTGTAATACCATCATGCCCTGCCACTTTGCCCATCTTGATTTTCTCCCATCTTGATGCCATCTACGCCACCATTGGTTTCCTGTTCTGTCATAGTGCTTATCGTTTCTGAGGCTTGACATTGCTCACCACCAAGGAGCTCTGAACAATATTCTTTCCATTACTTCCTTTGGGGCAGTAAGCAATTTGTCTTTCTTGTCCTTTATAAATTTAAGAGGGCACTGTTTTTCCTTCCTCTTGTTCTTTAGGGTTTTGTATTTCTGGTTTTCTTGTGATGCACACTGCCTTGGCAGGCGCTTGGCAGGCGTGCTAGGTCTTAGCTGCCTTTAGGGAAGTACCCAGATTTTATTTTTATATTTATTTAGATTCTTATGTGTCCTATCTAGTCCTCACTTTCTTTCCTTTCTCTGACGAAGGCCTTGTGGCCGCAACGTTGGCGATTTTCTTTGTCTTTTGTCCTCGTAAGACAAATCACCTTTTTCAATATTTTTTTTCATACCCATCCATTGGTTTTCTTGAGCATCTTTTTCTAGCTTTTCTCCTAATTCTTCCCAGGATTTCTGTTTTGCTGCTTGCACCTTGTTCTTTGCTTCTGTTCTGAGTATCACATAATCTCTATATTTCTCTTTTTCCTGCTGTGTTTTTAGCTTCTAAGTACTGTTTCCTGCCTTTTTCTTATTTTCTCTTTAATTTCCTCTGTCCACCAACCCTATCGATCTTTGTTTCACTCCGGCAGTATCGGTACATTTGTGGTACTGATTTTTATTATTTGCTCTCAATTGCCGCACTTTTCTTTCTTTCTTTCTTTGTTATTTTTCTACTAAGTAGCAGATATTTGATTTTATCAAATCATTCGACACTCCCTGTAGGTGATAATAATCACATTTGCTTGGCGCTGCACAGATTTGTTGGCTATAGGCACGGCAGATTAACACGTACATTGGCCAGCACTATCGGCTTAATCACCGATAAGACATGGGTGCACGCATCACCAAAGCTTGGAAAAGGGGAGACAACTTACAGACAGACATGGATGACAAGATTACTTTACATAAAAGTAAGATTGCTACATCTCAAACACATGGTCATATGGGGTGACCGGTGTTTTTGTAAGTTTGTACACAAGGGCATCAGACATCTTATTATCATATATGGGAGAGTTGATCTCTGCCGTACGTTCAAAATTATCCGATGTCGGAATATTTTGAAATTGCCCCATAACTCGCCTGTTTGAGTATGATTGGAGTTTTTTTATAGCTCATAACAAACGAAGGTGTGGGAAGGCAGGGAATATAATCTGATCATTTTCTCAAGCGATTAGAATTAGAATTCAGAATTCCTTCTTAAAATACAGGACACCTTTTATTGGAGTATTTATCACGGCTTACAATATAGCCCAGGAAATCTCTAACATTTTAAATAAGGAAACCAGGACTGAGGAAACTGAAGGACCACACACAAAGTCAGAGAGGCAACTTATTAAATTAACGACACTCCAGACGCGTGTAAGAGGCAGATTCAAGTCTCTTTTATTCATCTGAGCAAAAAGTCTGAGTCAGGATTGGCGTAAGTTGGGATTTACATTTCATATTTATTACTAACATGTGAACTAACATATATAGATGTATATATTACCATGTGAATTTTAATATGTGAAACTCGTTTGTGGATGTCAAAGTCATTTGATGCTGGCAACCTCAGCGTATAGAATGATGATTCATGAACCACCACTGCACGGGCTGGTGATTGCTATGGATAGTTCCGTAAAGAGAACTAAAAGCATAATGTAGTTCCAGGTTCCCTATGGAGCAGGGAGGGAAAGATGAAAGAAATGATGTACATTCTAAGTACTGTATAATACTTACATTTTCAAAGCAGTGTAAATGTCCCTATAAACATAGTCACTTTAAAATTAATGTAAGTTTTCAAGCTTTAAACCAGTGTAAATGTCTATGTGAAAATATTCATTTTAAATTAATGGAAGTTTCAAACTTTTCAATCAGTGTAAAACAGAAATGAAAACATATTCAATTTATATTGTGAACACATT
The DNA here is from genome assembly GCA_024509875.1 of Oreohelix idahoensis. Lineage (NCBI taxonomy): Eukaryota > Metazoa > Mollusca > Gastropoda > Stylommatophora > Oreohelicidae > Oreohelix > Oreohelix idahoensis. The sequence goes on from JAMPIV010022211.1 coordinate 184,228, forward strand.
TCAGTCAGTGGAGATGTATATGTAAACAGACTCTATCTGTATTATTAACCTTTTCATTTAAATATAAAGTACAGTAACTATGAAAGCTATTCTATTTAAATGTAAAGAAAGTTTATCCTGAGAGATTATAATTTAATTCTCATCGAGGGTAAAGTCTGAGTAATTGGGATGGTGGTATGGGAAGATACCTCTACACCTCATGGTAGAAGTAAGTAAGGTATGGGAAGATAGGAACCCATAACTATGGGGTGGAAAACGCCATACTCAGAAGAGCGTTTTAATCTATTCTTTTACCATAGTTATTGGTGGTACCAGCAGAAAGTACCATCTCTGGAACAAGAAGGGAACCGTGGCCTAAGCTTTAAGACGAAGGACCCACGTGGTAGACTCTCCTTGACATTTCTAGGAAATGAGCTACCACCGACAACCTTGATCAGAGACAAGCTTGAGCAGAGTGAAAAGAACCAACCCATAAGAAGGAGCAGAAACGTCATTGGCAGCTAAGTTCAAATCTATGCTGCCACTTGAACTTCTTGTAACATCTCACATTCCATAAAGACTGTGATGATAACTTTTCTTGATCCATAACTATTCAAATTATTTTCCAACTGTTAAAACCTAAAGTGATTATTAAATTTTGTTATTTGTAATGTTACAAATTTAATTTCGATTTAATCATTTTAAAGTTACTGCATGTTTGTCTCGGTCAAATTACTACACACACTTTAAACAGAGCTATACTAGAATAAAAAGCAGGGGAGGCAATACCATCACAACTAGTGACTTCAAAATCCTTGCTTTGTGTGTTTAGAAAGGAATCTATTTCACTGCAGAATACAAAGCATGCTACAGAAGTATGGATGTACCATTATTTCTCAAGCTGCTCTAAAATGTCAGGCTACTGGCCCATGCAATTGCAGCCGTTTTACACTTATCTGTTATCCCAATCTTCAATCTTCCTCATGCAGTCAATGTAGATGAGACTTTTACATGCCCATTTCTACTCAGTCTAGGTGTCCAGTGCAACTGCCGCTCCTGTTTTTGCAGTGACTGCTATTTGCAAGAACCGTGTACAAATGTATATTCATGCAAAATTATGACTGCCTAATGTAGAATTTTCACGTTCAGAATTCAGCTAGACCATCTCAAGGTCTGCCTAAGCCTACCAAAATTTCAGTTGCATATGTGTCAGCAACTGAAGTTTTGAAGGCAAACATTTTATGGGTGCTGTGGACAGTTGACACTCACAGTTGCCACAGTAGGCAAATTCAATTGTACAGATGTTGCAATCCATCTTACAGATCATTGCTTGGATCCTTATTTTAAATCATTCTTGGAGGAATAGCCTGGGCATATCTAATGGATATGTTTTGCTAAATGATGAAATTTAAAACAAACAGCTGCTTCCAAAAAAAAAGTGTTAAATTTATGTTAACTTTGGAGGAAATGGTACCGAAAGTTAGAAAGTTCAGTTTTAAGTGAGGAATGTTTGGGCCATGCGATTGCTGGAATACTGCTAGATACATTGTTTATTGCACAAAATCTTTGAACCAAGAATTTATTATGAATTTATTTGGATGGCCCTAATTGCAGTTTGAAAATGTTCAGTCTGCTGACCCAACAAAATCAAGGAAACTGGCAGATATGATATGAAACTCTATACAGAGCATTACAAAAGGAGACAATTTGATGATCATCAGAAGTTCCCAGGTCGGACAAGTCTTTCGTCCCTTTTATCTCCCTTACGATCTGAGGAAGATGGGCCAGCTTGAGTCAGCCTCCTGTTGTCTTTTTTTCCATCTGTGCTGAGTATTGAACCCACGTCACCTTGGCTGCGACTTTCAACTTCACTCTCAGCTTGTTTGCAGGCAATCCTTCAAGCACTTTTCACTAAATTGTTGAAAAAGTAACCAGTTTACTTTCTTTTTTAATGGCAAAGCATCTTGCATGTGTAGATGTAGAAAAGATATTAAAGTATGTAAAAGCTGCAATACTTTTCTTTAATTTATTTATCAACTCATAGTGAACAGTGGAAGAGGACATACTCAAGCCAGTATGATACTGTTTTTAAAAGCTGTAAGTTTTTTGTAGCACTGCGTGAAAGTTTTAGCCTTTCAGATTTCAAGCACATAACCAGTTTTGACAGAGATTTTTATTTCCATCAGTACTAATGCCATGGTATAACAGTTTCTTGATTAGAATGCATTGTTAGGGATAGTTTTAGAAGTGTAGGCAGTACTGGAAATACAAGCATCAGCAAAGAAAAATTACGCTATGGTGCTTATGGTAGACAAAAATACAGGTTGTAATTGAAGAAGAAAATTGGAAGGCAAGTTTAGGAAGTGCAGAACATTGAGCAGTTTTGAACTGGATGATTTATTCAGCATAAAAATAAAGTTTTTGACACTTTCAGGTGTTGGTCACATTGTCAGATGACAGTGCTTGAAAAAGCAGATAAGATAATGAACGAGCTAACTCTGTTTTTACAGGGGTGAGAATTGAGACAAAAATGTCAATTTTCTACCTGCATCCGGTGTCCTGAGATAGTCTGCAAAAGCATAAACATTTGTTACGCTAAATTTCTTGAAATGCACATAAGATTTCAATAAATAACATCACTGTGAATATGGCTACAATATTCTACTAGCTAAATTTCTGGAATACCATGGAGAGCTAAAAAGATTAATGAGGATGGCCTGAAAGAAGCCAGTGTATAATGGAAGCTTGTACCTCATATTAAAAAGCTACAGTCATTTTCCGTTGGACATGTGAGAAGAGGCAGGCTGTAATATACTGTGACAATAGTAACGATTCAAGGGAAATGTTATAGAGGACACAAAGAGGAGACACTGAACAGCTTGTCATGGCTTACATAGAACAACAGACTTTATAAACAGCACTTGGGACACGAGTTTGTGGGGAGACATGATCACCTATGCCAGCTGGCATGGTATTTGAAGAGGAAAATATTTGTCAAATGTATGTTTGTGTTCTGTCTTCAGGTATCAGATATAAATAGGATTACATAAATGAACAGAGACACTACATGTTTTTTTGAACTTGTTTTAGATTTTTAATTTACATCTTTTGGTGTTACACATCATATTATTGGGAAGACCTCCAACAGATGAAAGAAACAAGCCTCTGTCAATTCTAAATGCATATTATATTTGATTTCTTAATGTGAATTTGAGATGATCATGAGCAGTTTTGCAGTATGAATTAAAAGCATGTAATTGATGTGTTATTTTTTTAACTTTTGTGTGAATTAACCACTGCTTTAATATGATTTTAAAAAACAAATTTTCTTCTCCTCCTCCCTTCCCCCCAAATTATCCCATCAACTCTTGACAGAATCCAAAGAAGATGGTATAACAGAATTCAAAGAGGATGGTATAACAGAATTCAAAGAGGATGGTATAACAGAATTCAAAGAGGATGGTATAACAGAATTCAAAGAGGATGGTATAACAGAATTCAAAGAGGATGGTATAACAGAATTCAAAGAGGATGGTATAACAGAATTCAAAGAGGATGGTATAACAGAATTCAAAGAGGATGGTATAACAGCTTGTGTATCGCAAGTGGAGCCAAATGGAACATTTTACATCCAAACTGTGGACAAGGAAGATGATCTAAATGACCTTGCAGACAGTCTTGAAGAGTTGCTTAGAGATCCTGGTGATCTTAGTGCAGCTAGTGTGGGAGATGTTGTATGTGCCAAGTTCACAGAAGATGATTCTTGGTACAGGGCAAGGATTGAGTCCTGTAATGCTGATAGCCAGTATCTTGTCAGATTTATTGATTATGGCAATTCAGATCTTGTTGGCATTGACCGTCTGAAAGCTCTTCCAGAAAGTCTTGACCTTTCTCTTGTCCCACCTTTTGCTGTCAAGTGTCGATTTTTTGGCATACCAGATGATCTGACCTCAGATCAATCAGACATGTTGAAGGAAATGGTTGCTGATCAGACAGTGAAAGTTGTGTTCAGAAGTGAGAAGGATGATGTCCAGGAAGTTTATGTTTCTCTGGATGGAGTAAATGTAACACAAACACTGGATCTGGAAGCTCAGATCCCACCATTAGGTAAATATTGTGTGTTGTTAATGCAGTATCTGTGTCCTTTATTAAAAACAAGCATATGTAGCAGGTATTTCATACTTTCATTTAAGAGCATCAAATGGGGAGCAAAGAATATTAACAGTGACCTAATAAACATGTTTTGGGAAGCAGCCAAGGAGAGTTGGGCATGCAGCTGGTTTACCCGATCATGTTGAACACATAAATTTCTAGAACAACATGAACAAGTCATCCAAATCAGGTTTTTCATCTCAGCTATCCAGGATGGCCCAGTAAAGAGAATAATGATGTGGTACACAGATAGCTAAACAAAGAGTGGACACTGAATCACCTTCTCAACCCTTTGAAAATAAAGTTCGTTCGTTCGTTCGTTCGTTCTTTAAACCTAGGAGTCTACAGAATAGGCATTGAAGAGTCCTTGTTCTGGCTTCCCAATGGAAATATCAATATCGGGGAAACACATACACACACCCAAAAAATACACATGACGAAGACAACTAGAGATAGACTAAAAGGAAAGGGAAGACATAGCATTGGAACACCCTAGCATTGGAACACATGGTAGATTCCAGGAAGGCATGGTGTGATCTGATTGAATACCTATGCTTCACAGGAAGTTAATGCTTTTGTTATAAGATATTTAAGAGCATGGAACAACAGAGCAGATAACATAAGACTGACTTAGATATTTAAGAGCATGGAACAACAGAGCAGATAACATAAGACTGACTTAGATATTTAAGAGCATGGAACAACAGAGCAGATAACATAAGACTGACTTAGATATTTAAGAGCATGGAACAACAGAGCAGATAACATAAAACTGACTTAGATATAAAAAAAAAGTTATTTTTTGACAAGGATAGCTGAGTAGCTTTGTTGCTTCTTCTGCGTTCAGTTTGTAGTCATGCTAGATCTGCAGGCCCATCGCCAGGACGAAGTCCGCAGTCTTTTCCAGTTCAGAACGGCAGCCCCATAGCTTCTGCTTGAGCTCGGCACCTCCTGGCCAGGTCAGACATCGTTGGTCATCATGGGTTGGGCAGTTCTGGAGAATGTGTTCGGGGGTCTGGATTCCAGTACTGCATGGACACTCATTTGTATGAGATATCCTGAGGTGGTAGAGATGGCCCAGTAGTCTGCAGTGTCCAGTTCTCAGGCGGAATATGATGGTCTGTTGGTGTCTGTTAAGTTGGTGGATTGGGTCATCTCTACTGTATATATCACCTTCCGCTGGTTTTCATACTTGTTGTGGATGATGGTTTTAGCTTCTCGATATGGCAATGGGTGGCTAAATTGCTCCATTTTACTGCCGCTTCTAGACAGAGCATCTGCTCTCTCATTTCCAGTGATTCCACAATGGGATGGTAGCCACTGAAGGGCAATGATTGATGACCTTTGGATACTGTTTAGCTCAGATCTGATCTCATGCATCATGCTTTCATTTCTGGTGTTCTGTATTGATTCCAGTAATGATCTAGTCAGTGAAGATTACTATCTTAGCTGGTGGCTGTTGCTCTGGTCTAGTGAGCATTTTCAGAGCTTGTAGTAGTGCCATAGCTTCTGCTCTGAAGTTGGAGATCTTTCCAGTTGGGAAGGCCTTACAGATAATCTTCCCGTTTATGAATCTTACAAAAATGCCTCCTCCCCCATTCTTTACTGACCCCTCTGCGGATCCATCTGTGTACACGTGTGTCCACTCTTTCGGGTTGTATTTTTCTTCAATCATCTGAGCCAAGATTTTTAGTTATGGAGGGGTCTGGTGGCCTTTCTTTCTTATTTCAGGGACTTCAGTGTTGATAGATATATTTTCATGGCAGTAGTTTGGCTCCTCATAATCAGGCTTTGTTGCTGTTTTGCAGCCGATACCAGCTTGAAATATTTGCTTGCTTCCTTAGCTGTTGGTAGTGCCATATAGTGTTTGTGATTGTTGGAAAGCCCGGCAGTAGCTTTCTTCTTTCTGTGGCTAGTCTGGGCATGGAAGCAGCACATGTTGAACTGTCTCGTATTGATGGGTACAGCTGCAGCACTCAGGCTTATGTAAGGGGATTAATTTGTCTAAGTGCTAGTTGGGTCTGGCGTGTTCTGCTCTTTGTTGGAAGAATGTGCTCTGCTTTATGTGTCATAGTTTGTTGATGATGTCATTTTTGCCTGGGTGGGACATTTTAGAAGTCCTGTTTGCCCATTGATTCAGCTATTATCTGTGAAATTGATTTGGAGCATTGTCTGCACGTTGTTTGGATTATTTGTTTCAACCATGCTTGCTCCTGGTAATTTGTTATCTTTTTCGTTGCCTGGTGTGTCTGTGGCCTGGTACTCAATGGAGGTGACTTTATTGTATTCTGTTACCAGACTGTCAAGAGTTTGAGCCAGCTGTGTTATTTTTGTTTTCATTTGGAGATAATCTTCTTGTGCCTGCAGTATTGATTTTGTGTCAGTAAAGATTATGACATTTGATGGTTTATAGATTTCTTGTTTAAATTGGCATAGTATTGCTGTGAAAGTGGTGTTTATTACAGTAATTTCTGCTTGATATATAATTAGTGCAGAATTTTTCCTATGGTTCATACATTTCTTATGTGTCACTATTTGGGTACTTGCTGTAAGTTCCAAGTGTCACATCTGTGATGAAGACAGAGCCTTCTGTTTGAGCATCTGTTGCAGTGTTAGGGTAGCTGTCTGTAGTTTCTAAAGTATCTCTTTTAATGAGTTGGTGTTTGTGTGCTTTCCATAAATTTTGTTTTTATTATTGTTGTAACTCCTTTCCAGGATAATGGATTATGTGTTTTTATAATAGAATGCACACAAATTTATATGGACAAATAAACAGCTGAAACAAAAATGTGGACAAATAGAAAACTGCAATCACTCGTTAATCAGCAGCTTGAATCAGACGGACTGAGATAGCTCAGTTGTGTTTATTCCGTGAGTGAAAAAATATGTACATGAGAAATTAAAAGGTCAGGACCAAGAGGGTGTGTAAGGAGAATGGATGCCTATAGCTTGGAAATGGATAGACAATAAGTGGGGATAGAGAAGGAGAAGATGAATGTACAGCTTGGAGATTGATGGGAAATAAGTTAGAATAGAAAGCTGGAGTTTGGTTTCCAAGATTAGTGAGGAGGAGTGGACTAAGTTCGCAGTCTAGAATCTTAATTGCACTGAGTGCTATGGGACCATCACTGTTGTTGGCCCTTGTCGCGAAGTGGTTTTAAGTTTATAGAGTTTGCCTGAATGAAAGCAAGACCCTAGTATGAGAAAGTCTGAGGAAATAGAATTTAGATGAAAAATGACATGCCTGTGGACAGATGAGACTATTGGCTCAAGGGATAGAACCAGGGTTTGATTTTCCCCTTGCCGCTTTGTGACTTCAAACTGGCTATAATCTCACCCTCCTCTGACTTCCTTTAAATACAAGGAGATAAGGTGTATAAAACGACCACAGACACCACTATACAGACGACATAAAGTAAGTATAGTAAGGAGTAGAAGCTGATCCAGTAAATATATTATATATATTTATTTACAAAAAAAAATAAAGCATTAAAATTTCATCATCAAGCAATCACATAAATAGCGTGCCTTTTTGCACGGCCTGAAAAACCAAAGTACACATTAAATTGGATAGACACTAGAAAACCCCAACTCACATTCACTCTTTCTGTCACCCTGCTGAGGAACAACAAAAATGGTTAGTGATTAAAAATAACTCTACTTTTGTGGGGGCTGTCCACTTTAGCTTCCACTCTCTAACACAAATAAGATTCTACTGTCTCAGTCCGGTTGACTCTTCCTCAACGAACGTCTACACCGCTTTCCACTTGTTAGGCGATATGCGCCACTATCGAACACCACTGGAAATGCTATAATAATAGACTTGGAGTAACACAATGGCTCAGTGTCGATCCTTCGAGTAGATACTGAACAGACCCTACTGGTCCTGTCTATTTTCTCCCTCCTTCTCTCTATCTCTCTCTCTTGGTCTCAGTGTCTCTCTAACACTCGACGACTGATGATGCGGCATCTCCGTTACGCTCTTCTCTCGTTACTTTCAGGACCGAGGTATGGTAACCCTGTCACCTGTTCCTGAATTTGGTGATGATGATGAAGTTCTGGCGTCAAGCATGAGGTACTTGATAAACTGTCGACAAACTTCTCTGCTGCTGAATAGCTTCTATGATTTTCTCCTCTAACCCGCTCCAGATTTAGAGGCAAACACAGCCTTGATTTCTGGCTGTACACGATTTAACCCAGTCTCCCGGCCACCTGCCGTTGCTAGAGACTAAAACAGCGATGCTCTCGGCTGTATGATAAATAAACCCTGTTCCAGCTGAAGCATAGGGACTTCACTTCCAGAGACCATAGGTTATTTTCTTTTGCTCCTGACGATAACTCAAGTACTCTGACCTTGAGATATGTCTTTTTGCCGTGGATAATTTTATTTGACAAAATTATGCTCCCCACTGTTTCGCCGTGACTCGCTGAAATAAAAAGGAAATGCGTCTAATGTACACCACTCTAACATAACGCATCTCTAACCTAACTCCTCTTACTCAATACTCCACTCGTCCTGTACAACAATACAAAAAATAATATTACCCACGTGGCTCACTCGTCGTGTACAACAACACAAAAAAATAATATTACCCACGTGGCACTTAATCTCTCTCCTCCCACTCCCCTTCTTTCGTCTGCACAACAATACATAAAATATTTCTACCCACGTGGCACTTAAATCTCCCTCCTCCTCTCTCTCTCTCTCTCAACTAAAATCCGCCAGCCAAATAAACAAAACCTGTCTGACGGGCCACTTGGCCGTCACACATGGCTACCCACATGTCAACATTTTCAACTCGGGAACTTCTTTTGTCCGAAATTCCGGGGTCTCCCCTTTTTTAACATTACCCATTGAGGTTTCCCGGCTTGCTCCAAAATTAAATTAAAATCTCGCTATAGGAATAGTTTCCTCCCCTAAGCAGTATAATTAACTTACAACGTAAATCTGAACCCTCCGACAATATTTACCACATTTAAGGCATAATAAAATTAACGTACACACAATCGATTCCCAATAAAATTACATTTATAAATACACAGGAATAAATGGTGGTTTTACATCACATTCTACAAATATGGGCACACGTGTTTCTCACAACTTCACACACTCCTATCTACTGCCAAAATCCCAGAAAGAATAAGCACACTGTTACATTTACATCGTTCTACAAAGAAAGTAATGGATGGCGCTGGCGTTTAAAACTTAAAAGTTAATGTCCCCGAAGAAATTAACTACAGGCGAATTCTCAAAAACCCACTAATAAGTAAAAACGATAATAAAATCCTACATACCAATTATCGCTGTTGTTCCCCGCAATGGAGACGATAATACGAAGTCTGACGGCTGACAATATTTCTTACGATAGAGAACTTCGCCGCCGTTTAACTGGCTATTTATACACCAAGGGAACCACTTCTACGCATCATCGCGAAACCCGCGTGGCCTACAATTGTGTCACGTTACCTGACGGCCGCGTGCTTCCGGACTCGTCATACCGCGTGCCGGAAATGGCGATTATTTTGTAAACAACGAAATCTCCGTGATCGTGAAAAAATCTATAAGAGAAAAAACTGGCCGAGTGAAAAATAAACCTACTATCGTAAAACGACCCCATTTAATTTATCTCCTCAAAAATACCAAACACGATATATATTCAAATGAGAAGAAATAAAATGGTGAAAATTCAAAATAAAAGAACAGGATCGGCCCGGAAATACAAAATAGACGACAGAATCGGGCCGGTTGAAAGACATAATTTCAGTGCAGCATCACAGCCCTCTTGCAGGAAACCTGCACCAAAGCACTCAATGCACTCTTGCAGTGATGGTTTCTGTAGTGGTTATTTCAAATAGTGAATTTGCTAGCTTTGTGCACAACCTCATCTTAGTCACCATTTACGATGTGAATAGTAAGAGCAGTGATTTAGCTCTTTGTCTCGTGAGAGATTCCCAGGAATCAAAAGGGAGAAAGATTCCTGGGAACCAAATGGGAACGGTTCTTCGTAACTTTTTTCCCCTCAAGTGAGTGTCTTACACCTGTGAATGTTTAAACATCTAGCATAGTGTTGTGATTCCCTCATCTCTTTTGCTCACTTCATTTGTCTTTTGCCTCTATTCTAATTTGCCTTCTGTGACCTCTTTCGTGTGCCTTATCTGTTTTCATACATTTTTTTCTGTCCATTTTTCACCTTTCATTCCTTTTTAACGACTTTTATATCAGATCAAAATTGTAGTCTATATTTGTTGTGTTCCACATCTTTGACACTAAACTCTTGATGTTCTAGACATTGTAGGCAGCTGCCTTTCTTGGTACATTTTAATTTTTCAACTTTTGACCTGTATTGACCAGGCCAATGTTTTATATAACTAAACCGATGTATAATGAGTGGAAAAACTCCAATAAGGGTTTAAATTAAGGGAAATAATGAATATAGATTGTTTCATATTTGAAGGATGGTGAATGATGATGTTCCGATTAAATCAGTGTATTTCATCAGACAACGAAGTCATCGAATCTAGTTTAAAACACCATCTTCACACATCAGAGCATATTTTATTCAAAGATGAATTTTACTGGGCAGAATTGACATCCGTTCCAAAGAACTAATATTCAGTTATAACTTAAAATCATGTTAAGTAAAAAAAAACAAGTTTTAGGGATCTACTTTTATTATTGTTACCAAATGCACTATAAACAGAAAATAAATGTTCCATACATTCTGTTGTATAGAATACAAGTGGATCAGAAGTTTGTTATGTTGGTCATATGTGAACATTTAGTTTCTTTTTTTAAAATGTGAACATTCATCTGCTTCTTCTTTGATCCATAGCCGCCAACCATCTTAGCAATCAGTGGCCATCACGCCTGTTGGGGTCTTGTAGGGCAGCAACAAATTGATTCCACTTTGCTCGGTCAGCGGCCATCCTTCTTACAGTGCCCCAACTCTGGTTCATTCTTTGCATCTCAGCTTCCACAGTTCTCTGCCAAGTTGTTTTTGGTCGGCCTCTCTTTCACTTAAGTGAGAATGGAAGGGCAGAATGTTAGACGGGCCTGCGCGCCCAATTCTTAACCCTTTGAAAATAAAGTTTGTTCATTCGTTCGTTCCCTCGGGGGTCCATAGCATAGCTGTTCTTGTGATGGTATCAGGGTCCCTTCTGAGGACGTGGCCAACCCAACTCCAGCGTCTGCCAGCTATGATGGTGTGCATGTCTTCCTGGTTACTCCGAATAAGCAGTTCTTGGTTGCTGATGGTGTTTGGCCAAAAGATTCGGAGAATTTTCCTTAGGCAGATTGTGTGGAAGGAGGACAGTTTCGACATTTCCTTCTCTGTTACTCTCCAGCAATCCGCACCATAGAGAAGCACAGAAAGTACACAGCTCTCATGCAGTCTTAATTGTGTTTGTGCTGTACTGGGAAGACTTTCAAATGTTGTTGAGACTAGCAAAGGCTGTTCTCGCTTTATTTATTCTGTTGTTAATGTCCTTGCTTGTTCCACCGTGAGGTGTTACTATGCATCCTAGGTAAGTAAATGTGTCTGTCTGTTCTAACTTCTGGTTCCTTATTGTTATTGGCTCAGGATTGCCCACATTTAGTGTCATGACCTCTGTCTTCTTCAGATTAATGTTCAGACCAACCTGCTGGCCATACTTATTCAGTCTATTTGTTTTTTCTTGGTTGTGTTGATGTGAATGCATGAGTAGTGCAATGTCATCTGCATATTCCAGGTCTTCCAGTGTAGAAAACGTCCATCTAATTCCTCTTGGACAGCCCACTGTTGTCTGGCACATCACCCAATCTATGGCTGTCAAAAATAATGTTGATAAGGGGTATCCCTGTTGTACTCCTGTTTTCACTTTGAAAGTTAGATTACTCAAGCCAACACTGCATGTAAAGTTAGAATAGAGTCTTTTTATGATGGAAACAATGCAACTCGGAATTCCATAAGCCCTCAGTATTTTCCATAGGCTGTCCCTGTATATGCTGTCGAAAGCCTTTTTAGAATCAACAAAGTTAATGTATAGCTGTCTCTGCCATTCTGAGCACTGCTCTATAATGTTCCTGAGGGTGAATGTATGATCTGCACATCTTCTGTTCTTTCTAAAACCTGCTTGTTCTTTCCTCAATTTATGGTCAACTGCTTTTGAAATTCTCTGGATGATTATCCTGCCTAGTATTTTACTAGGAACTGAGAGGAGAGTAATTCCTCTCCAGTTGTTGCAGTCTGCAAAGTCGCCCTTCTTGGGCAATTTGACAATTATTCCTTTACTTCACTCTGTTGGTGTTGTCTCAGTTTCCCAGACTTGTGCAAATAGTGGTTCTAATAGTTCTGCTGCTAGTTCAGGGTCTGCCTTGAATAACTCAGCATTTAGATTGTTGTGACCAGGCGCTTTTCCATTTTTTAACCCTTTGATAGCTGTGATTTCTTCTTCTTTTCGTGGAATGTCTGTATTTTCAGCCTCAGGAACATTCAGCTGAGTCTCTGGTGGTTCCTTTTTCAGTGTTTCTCTGAAGTGCTCTGCCCATCTTGTTTCCTGTGCTGTGGTGATGAGGTTTCCTTGCTTGTCTCTTACTAACGTTATGTTGTTTGCGCCTCGTTTTCCACTGATAGTTTTAGTTATTTTATAAACTGTGCTTTGTTCATTTCTCAGTGCTGACTCTTCTGCCTGTCTTGCAGGGTCATCCAGAAATGTCCTTTTGTTAGCACGGTTTTGACGTTTTACTTCCTTGTCCAGCTGACTACTGTTCACTATATATTGCCTTTAACCTGGGAGACTTAGCTTCTGTTTTCTTTCTTTTCATTTCCTTTCTCTTCGCTATGGTGTTTAGCATTTCTGGTGTTATCCAGTCTTGGCTTTTTCTTTCCTGGAATCCCAAGCATGACTCGCTACTACAGTGAAGTTTATACAAGAAACAACATTGCAGATATAGACAATATATTTCAAGCGAACGAAAGAAGAAGAAAAAGACTCGCTGCTTTCCTTGTATATTGTTGAATTTCTGGTCGACATCATCGGCCTCTGTTCTTTCCTGGCTTTTGGCAATCTGATGTCATCTCTTTATGCAGTTTCCCTTTCCTTTTGTACCTGTTGATAGAACTCGTCCTTGATCTCTTCATCGCTGTCATCTGTTTTTGCAGTCATGGCATCCATTTCATAGTTCTGACGTTCCAAAATCCAATTCTGGTTTCGTGTTTTGCAGTCATGGCATCCATTTTCATGCCAATGGCTCCCTTTCGGCTTTCACCACTGGCAGTCATACGAGCCAGAGTCTCCGGATGTCCGTCCCGCATCAAAGTTTTTCCATTTGTTGCCGTTTCCGTAACGTGCAATTTTTTACATAGACAGGGGTGTCGGCCCTGTGCTAAAACCCCCAACCTGGAGGACCAGGGTACCAGCTTTTGTCTGACCCCTACCCAGGCAGACCAGTCCAGCTTGGTTGAACCTACCAGGAGTGAAACTCCCACTGGCATAGCTCTGGGGGTTGTCAGGGTACACAAGCTGCCATACTGCTACAAGGTTTAGGTACCATTGATGGCCGGAACATTAATAAATTACTGATTAATGATAACTGGCCATCAACTTTTATTATATGCTGTAGAATGTATAGAACATTTATTTTCTGTGTTTAGTGCACTTGGTAACAATAATAATAGTGGGTGCTTGTTTTTGTGTGTGTTGATTTACTTGTTAATTCTCTTTTATATTGTGCAGGGTGATTAAAAAAGAAATGAACACTTTCAAAAATTGATCACTCGGTAACTAGGTTTCGTATGAACATGTAGTCTAAACCAATTAGTAAAGGAACAGTCACAGTTATTTTTTATGATCTTTTTACAAATGCTGAATATAGGTCCCTTTTGTCACGCAGCACACATTAATCCTGTAGTCTTAATTTATCCCAGCATTGATGCTAATCAAAGGTTGGTTGCTGTGGATGTCTAGCATCTTCTGACTCTTGTCTTGACGGCTCATTCCTGTCCATCTCTTGAGGTGATCTTCCCACCTGTAGCATTGTCTTTCTCTGGCTCATTTGCCTTAAATTCCTTCCTTCTGTTGCGATTTTTAGCAAGGTATCATGTCTCTCTATGTCCAAAATATTGTATCTGATTTTTATGTAATTGATGAAATTCTCTTTTCATTCCTAGCTTCTCTACAACTTCATTTCTTTTATTCTCTTGCCACAAGGTGTATCACATTCTCCTGTATTTCCTGGAGGCCGTCATTTCTGTCTTCTGATTTTCTTTATTGCCCTTGTTTCTGTACTATATACTATACAGTAATGAAGACTGTATATAACACTTGCTGTTTCTCATTTTTGAATTTAAAAAAAACAACATTTCTCTCAGGTGTGATCTAGTTTCATTTTTTTTTTTGACAAACATCTGATTCCCATGTGACCTAGATTCACATTTTGGCATGGGTATTTTTCTCCCTGGTCTTCTTAGGGTGTCAAGGGATTTAAAAAAAAAAAAAAAAAAAAAGCTGAAGAGCTTGGGTTAAGCCCAGTGAATAGACTTCACAAATGTTTACCATCTGCTGTCACATGTTCTTGAAGGTCATTTGAGCTTTGTGGACAGCAGTGTCTGTCATGTTTTTTTGTTCACTCACAGTATGCCCTTGTGCATATTTTTGTTGTTGGCAAATTGCTTTGTTCTAGTGACTGCTGATGGTAGTAATAGTCAGATTATTTTCCAGGATCCAGTCATAAAATTCAGACTCACTGGCTAACTGTAAAGTCATCTGGTGTTAATAATACCTGTAGTATCCCTGCATGTCATGAAGTAGACTGCGGTTTGCCACCACCAAGAACCCATCTATGACAGTATCAGTCAGTGTATGTTTATATTACTAAGTGGAGTGTATCTCACCATGTGTGAATACAGGGCAGAAAGTGCGTATCTTATTTTTCATTAACAAAAAAAATACCAAACTACATACAAGAACAGTGTTTTAATAAGGTAATGTACTAAAATGCCCGCACACACACACACCCAGTAACATAGTTATCTGACTGATTCTCATCATAAATTGCTTTTGTCTTTGTTTTTCACAATGACATACTAGTTTATTATCAATAAATCAATGAGACCACACTTAGATAAGCTATTTTGGTCATATAAATAGACATGGCACCTTGCTTAAAATCAAAATGGAAGGAAAAGTGGTTGAAATAAACAACAGTGGGCCATGTGTTTGATACGGCCTAAAAAAAAAAAAAAAAATTCAGAGATGCAGTTATAACGGGTAAGGGTTAGGGTCGGGTTTAGGAATCCTAAACCCTAACTATAATTCTAACCCTAACGACATCGGCCTTATTTGTATGACATCAAATAATACAGCCCACTGTGCGTCGTTTCAACAGGAAAAGTTGAAGGCAAACAAGCAAGATGAAGTCAACACAGTCGCAATAAGTTGATAGATAACATCAAGAATTGGGTAGGAAAGAGCAGTTGAAGCGAAATATAGTGGGGCATTTTCTTCAATGTCGTACTTGTATCTAGCCAATGTCATTAGGGTTAGGATGGTTAGGGTTTATGGTTAAGTTTAGGATTCCTAATCCTAATCATCGCTTTTACCCCTTAATACTGCGTCTCTGAATTCTTTAATGTGCCCATATCGAATACACAGCCCACTGTTCTTCATTTAAACCGGAAAGAGCCCATCAGAATATACCATCAAAGCAAAATAGTAAATATTGGAGATCATTGCAGCTGACCTTTGATGTGAAATGGCAGCTGAGCTGGACTAATTAAATCATTTTGTTTATATTGTCCACAAAGAGCTACGAGGACTGTTTATTTGGCTGTTAATGAACCACATTCTTTGTGTTGGCTTTATTAAAAATTCTGCTGATCAGAAAATTCTTGAGTGGGCTTTTACAATATGTTGATGACAAATGTGGTTTGTCGATGATTGCATGACTAATCACTGAGCTCCTTTCATGTGGACAGGGCAAAACAGATTAACATGGATTGGTATAAATACCTCATTAAGTGCAGGGATTATGTCACGATAAGAAATTTAGGTGAATTAAGAAATTATCCATGTTTAAAAACAATTGATAAAGCGGACATGAAATAACATGAAAAACAGAACTGTGCTGAGGTATACATATTATAATTAAATTGTCATCTTTTTCAGATATGAATATGAATGCTGAGATCAAAGACGAAAAGAATGATTATTTTGCAGCTGTTGACAGTCTAGACAACACTGAAAAAGAACCTCTCTTTGTACGAGCACATAGTGCAGATGAAAACATGGTGATAAAAGCAGTCAAGCAAGTTACAAAAATGGCTTTTACAGATGAAACAACTGAAGCAATAAAATCTGCCAACAAAGTTTTGAATTTGACTTCAACAGATGGAAAATCAGAAGTCATAGAATCAACCAAGGTCTCTGAATTGGCTTCCTCACAAGTACCTCAAGCTGAAGTAACCCCCAGTCGAGTTGCAGTACCTCATATTGAGGTAGACCCCAGTCGAGTGGCGGTACCTCACATCGAAGTAGACCCCAGTCGAGTGGCGGTACCTCACATTGAAGTAGCCCCCAGTCAACGAGTGGCAGTAACTGTATCGTATGTTTACAGCCCAGACATGTTTTACATTCAGCTGGATCACAATAAGACCTGTCTGAATGAAATGATGGATGCAATGTTTGAGTATTTCTCCAACCTGTCTGAAGATTCTGGGTCCATAGAAGATTTTAAGGTTGGAGATGTTTGTGCTGCTCTTTTTGAGGATGAGTCGTGGCATCGAGTAAAGATAGACAGTGTAGCAGATGATGGAAATAGCAAGGTAGGCATCACCAAGATGGTATCAACTGTTTAAAATTTTAAAATTAACATTCCTTGTTTTTAGTAGCCTCCTCTGGTCATAACTGATCATGGGGATGATATGCCCTTGAGGTAATAGTCCTCAGCTGTTTTTTTTAAAAATTGGCCTGGTGGTTATGTTGGCTTGTTCTTTTCTCATCTGCATGTTGTAAGAGCTTATTTTCGCCTAATTTGAGGTGGCACTGTAGGGACATCTCCACTTGGTGCGATCGTTAGCTTTGTCCTGCCAGGTTGCTGGATTTGTGTCCAGCGCCTTCATGTCTCTCTTGTACACATCATTGAACCTCGGCTGTGGCCTGGCTGTTCTTTGCCATCTGCCAGTTTTCTGTAGGAAATATCTTTGGGTGTGCGACCGTCTTCCATGTGGCAGACATGGCCAAGCAGGCATAATCTGTGATGTCTAAGCAGTGTCAGCCTTGACAGTACACTGACATTTATCACTTTGTCGTTCCAAGAAACACCAAGGATGTGGCGTAGACACAGTAGATGGAATGTATTCCTTGTTTTAGCAACTTGAAATTAATATAAGAAGGGTGAATTGAAGAACAGTGGACTGTATGTTTGATACAGCCTCAGAAAAGGGAATTGAAGAATAGTGGACTGTATGTTTGATACAGCCTCAGAAAAGAATTCAGAGATGGTTATAGATGGTTAGGAATCCTAAACCTAACACAAAACCCTAATTCTAATCCTAACCGTAACAGAATAGGCGATACATGTATGGCATCGAAGAACATGTGCCATTGTTCATTTAAACCATATACTAATCATTTAGATCAAGTGTCTAGTTTTTTGTTTTTTTTTTTAAATTTTCAGCCATTCTAAGTTGTACATAGTTTTTTTAAAATAATTATTTGAAGCCAGCCAATGAAAACCACATTTTAACTTATGACACATTGAGCATTTCATTTATAAAATATTTGGGACAAATTTTAATCCAGTTGCACGTCATTGTGTTCATTACTCTAAAGGCCATATTCATTGCAGGTCAAGCTCATCACTTGCCAGATTTCTTTTTCTTTCCACTTTTCACTCCCTGTGGAGCATGGAGCCACTGCTTGAGCTGGTTACCCCTACAGAAAGCATTCATATGCTCCTGCCAGATTTACTAATTTATTCAAAAACATATTGGTGTTTAATTCTTACTTCTGGATATTGTTAATTCTTAAAACTGGGGTTGGGGAAAGAAATTTATGAGTGAAATATGTAACAAAATGTAGTTTCACCTCTTGTGATTAAGTGGTCTATGCTAAGAGACCAGTATAAAGTGAAACCAGTTTTATTTTCACTCACCTTTATTGCCACTTTCTAAAAATTGATAACACCTGCCTATATTTGATATCAGAAATATGAAAATTGTAACTTTATTGCAGGTGATTTACTGTGTAACATTAAACAACACAAATCATTTTAACAATAACATACTGCTAACTTAGCCCCACCCCTTGTAGTTGCCAGAGGTAGATAACTGCACCCTCAGGCATGTCGTACAAGGTCATTGATATGAGGTTGTACGTGAGGCTGGAACCCTTATCATATAACAAATATTGCCACATAAACTACTGCAGCAAGAGGGCGTGAATGCTTTGTGCAGCTACAGTGGTGGTGGCTCCATACCCCCCCCCCCCCTCCCCGTAAAGAGCATAAAGACAATGATAATTGATCCTGTTGTGGTGAGTTTTTGTTATAAATTTGGCCTGCATTGAAGTGGTAGGATTCATGATAACCCAAACTGAACCTGTCAGACAGAAGCTACATCTGAAACAAAAATATGAACTGAATTGTTTCCTAACCATTATTAACAGGCTTGTTGCTGTTGTAAATGAAAAGTGACTTATGTTCTGTTAAAAACTGCTTCTGTTATTAGTCGGATGAATTCTTACTGTTGAATTGACGTGAACCATAGATTTATAGACCAATAGTCTGTTACTAGTGATAGCCCATAAAACTGAATAGTTAAAAACCAAATGTTTAAATACACCATTTTAAATCCAGTGGCTATCAGCTCTAATTTTTTTTAACATTTTCAATTTTTCATCAACAGAAGCCACTGTTAGAAAGCATTTATTACAAATTTTTAATGAAGTTGATTTCTGCATTTGTTTTATCACAAGCTAGCTGCGTTTTTGTTTTGTAGTTAAGTTTAGTCTTCACTTTTTAATAAGTTTTCGGACTTCCTACTTCATTTTTATTGGTGCATTGTTTGTTTGTATTTAGTACATAAATTAGAAGGTACTGTAGTTTCATTTTGTAATTTTTCTCTCTCCATCTCTCTCTCCCTCTCTCCTCCCCCCCATCCACAGTTTGCTGTAGTAGCATAGGTGTAATAGAGTACACACATATATAAACTGGCCGCTAATTACATAGGAATTATTTTGTTTGATACAACTGTCCTATGCCTCTTGCTCCTGAAGCCATTATTAGGCACTGATTTCACAAATATTTTCAAGATCAATGTGGCAATGTTTGTGCAACTTGCTGTTGTTTGTCAAGAGCTGTTTAAAACACGTGTCTAGCAGCACAGATTGCCCAACACAGAAAGACGTTGAGAAAGTACCTTAATGGCCTGTGATTCACTAGAGTTGAAAGATAGAAACAGAGAATGTCTATTAGTAAATATGAAAGTGCACATTTCAGTTATTTGTTGATGTAACGTTAGCCAGTAGGCATGGGGTGGCTGTTTTTGGTGTGAATAATTCCATCCGAAACAGAATTTGGAATCTCTCTTCTCTTTTTACCTGTCTTCCTCTCCAACTAAAGCAAATTCCACAGACATTTTGAGTGACAGGTCTTTATGATCTATTTTTAACAGATCTTTTACATGGATTATGGAAATACAGAGACTGCCAAACTGACAAGTCTGCATCAGTTACCAGAAAGGTTCAAAAGTATTCCACAGTGGGCCTTGAAGGCAAAACTGGGAGGAGTCAGCCCTGTAGAAGGTAGCTGGACAGAGGAGGCTGTGCAGAAGTTGAAGGACATGGTATTGAACAAGTGAGTGTCATATTTCACATGCATGCGGTTGAAGGGGGGCAGGAAGAAAGTAGCAGGAGTTGTTTAAACAGTATATGTCCATCATTATTATTTTTAATGGGATCAACCTTGAGAGACTTAAAGAGGCCATAGTCATACAAATAAGTGAAGAACGAGCAGATTTTCAACAACATTCATAGTGAATGCTGAAGTATTACCTTTAATAGAAAGTAATAACCACCTTTTGACATATCCTACTGGCATGGACATAATGATGTCCATGTCAGTAGGATATGTCAAGGAAAAGTACAGTATTTTAAAGAGTACTTATGGAAAATGTCTGAACTTTTTAAGGGGATGCACTCCAGTGAAAACTAACTTTTGTTCTAATAATATTTTCTCACTTTTTATATACTCAATGGACACAGTGCATGTCCATGAAACAAATGATACAGTTTATTTTGTTAAAAAGCACGTGGTTACCATGGTAACCAAAAAAAAACATCCGCCATATTGGATTTTTAACCAATTTTCAAGAGCAAAAATTATGTTTCCCATTGACCAAATTTTATCAAATTGCACACACATGTTGTGACTGACAATTGAAAAAATTTATCACATGCTTTTTTTGATAAGTTTAAAATTCTATTTTTAATTATTTTAAAAAAAAATACACTATATTTGTATGAAAGAAATATATCGAAGCAAATTACCAAAATATCAAAAAAAAAAGCATGTGATCATTTAAAGATATATATGTGTACTACATGCATGCCAAATTTAAGACTCATCTATTAGATAGGGTGTTAATTTTTTTGTTAATAAAATGTTAATTTTAAGAAAAATGCTTTTTACTCACTGAGTGCCTTGTCTTGTCCAATATACTCCATTCTGGGGGGCTGAATGTGTTTAAAATTGTCCAGCACTATATGCTGCACCTCCTTCAGCTTCCTGCAGCTCCTCCTCTCGCCTTTGTCTTGCCTCTTGCCTAATTTTTCTTCTTTTTACGAGTTTGTCAGCCTCATATTTCTGGCTGTTGGCCAGATGTTTCCTTCATTGCACCTGTCCAAGGCGTTTCGAGTTTGTTCCAGATGCTTGGCCATACAGCTTTTTTATTTCTGCACTGGCTGATGGACCAAAGTTGAATGCTCCAATGGCCACAAGGACACTGAATTTGACTTTTTTCAATGACACAAATTTCCACTTGCTGCAACGACTCCATATAACATTGTGGAGGCTTTCATTTGCATTTTGAGTTGCACCTAGCCCACACTGCTTGAGCAGATGCTGATCAGTAAGACGCTCATAAATAGGGGCTAAGTGCTTATGGAGCAGGTTGTAGTCTAGCGGAGTATGAACTTGGGTCTCGTGGGGTCCGGCAGCTTCTCCTTTGGCCATGGAAGCCTGATAGAAACACCAGTAGTTTTTGCCTGGCGGACAAAAATTATGTTGGGGTTTGTCGTTTGTCGAATACGCATGGTAGATAGAAGCCATGATGGCTTGTTTCATCTCTGGGGCTGTACTATGCTGGCGAATGGCCCTGGTGTAGTAAATACACAGTATTCGTATGACATTTTGGGTCAGATGACCATGGCCATTTCCCCCAAGGGTGACTTTTTGTTTCCTGCAGTCAGTAGTGAGTGTCCTCAGTGTAGTGCCTAATTGCTTTGCGACATGGTTGACGCACTCTTCTTTGGTTATGTCAACTTCTGGACCATACGGTTTGATGTCGCAGAGTCTGTTGTAGGCTTTGGAATCGCCTTCTGATAGCAAAACAGTGTGGCGTAGCTTGTGATTTGCCACTGAACGAAGCCAGAGAACCTCACAGGCTTTTACTTCCATCATTCCGGCTGACCCTTCGTAATTAGGCAGCAGTCCTTCTTCTTCTTCTTCTTCCTCGTTCGCCCTGAAAAGGACGGTGGTTGCGTTGTGTCTGTTTACGCCGTAGCTGTGATATCTGCACCTTTCGGTCGACATATCCGACTTCAGCACGGCATTTTTTAGGGACCGGGTTTGCCTTCCCATTGCGATCCGTACTCGCTCAGCCAGACTGCACTGCTGCAGACTGTTTCCAGGACCACCATGTGGAGGTGGAGTACGGTCTTAGTCAGCTCTGGTTTGCTGACTCTGATGCAAGCAGTCAAGCTATGGGTCACTGACTGCATTCTCTATTGCTGCATCTTTTGGTCCCGCAGTCCTTCTGATGCTCTGCTGTCCATTGTTCAAATTTGTCAGGCTGATTTTTCAGTTGCCACTGTCCAGTATTCTTGCAGGTGTGACAGAAGGAAGACATAACGTGCGTATCGATGACCATGCCAGTCAAGATGTCGATAACACTGCCAACACCTATCAGTGACTTATGACCTCTAGTTAGCCACGTTGCATCAAAGCTGACAGCGATGTCAATTTCTTCTTTTTTTTTAATTAATGGTACGATGCTGACTCTTAGCATGTTCAGCTCGGACGATGCTGACGGCACGTTGAAATACTGTAGAGTTGTGCATGGTATCCAAATGATCAAAAATTTGATGTGCGTATTTCTGTACGTAGGTTTAGCACAGACAGTGTTATGAGAAGCACCATTCTTGCTCGCGCTCAAGTTCATTTTTATATCAGATCGACTTGGGCCAGCGGTGAAAGGCACTATTGGATCAGCGATTTGAACTATAGGCCTATCGGTTACTGGTATGCAGACATAGTTGATGATAAGCCTACATCAGGTTGGTTATCATTCACCGCTGATTCGGTCGTAACATTGCTGGAAATTGCACACTTTCGACGTGCTCTAACGGCAGAAAGTTGCTCTAACGGCAGAAAGTTGCTTTAGCTTTCTTACCCTTTCTTCCCATTTTGAAGTAATAGAACACAATTTAATGAGATTTAGACTAATCAAGAGAAACATGTCGTACTACGTACCACATTCAACGCGTTATTTGTTTACGGTCGGAAGTGCCTATCGTTATCATAAAACGATGGAAAATTTTGAATGCCAAATCACGCAGAGGTATGTGAAATAAAGGTTTCTAATTTGCTGTAATCCGGGACACTAAGAAATTACCTTTTTGGCGATACCAAATACTTCACGATGCGCTCAGCGTAACTAAGGTATTATTGAGAGAGAAATCGTGCATTTTCGGCACAAATTTGCAAATCATAGCTTGGGGGTAGTGCCGAAAATATGCTTTTTGACACATCAAATGCATTTTTTATGTCGTAAAACCTTGCTCAATCGATTCCTCGATGATTATTTAATAAAAAAGCTCAAAAGTAAAAAAATCTGTTTTGTACGTAAAATCCAGTTCTCACTACAGTGCATGCCCTTAAATGCATTTCAGAAGAGAGAAGGCACGGTTTAGAAGCAAATGTAGATTAGACTTAAGTCTGCGTAATTTCTATGTTCATTTTGTCATTGTGTGTTTTGTGATGCACATTAAAACATTGTTGAATATTTATTTCAGGCAACTGTTGGCTGATATTCTGGAAGTAAGAAAAAGTGAGGGTGAATGTCTTGTTCACTTGCTGTACCTGGGCATCCCTGTTCATGAGGAGCTCATTAAGAAAGGTGAGCAAGTGCAATTTTGGTTAAAAGTTATTTGAGCTAGCATTTAAGCTGTCAGGCATAACTTTGAAATGAGGGGTATGTAACTTAATTGTTTAATGTTACTTAGTTGTATGAGCTGGATAACTATATACACATACAGACAGAGAGAGCTTGGTCACAATTAGTGCGAATAATGAATCCCATGAAGTGGTCGCATAATTTGAATTCGCACTATTCAAAGTTATAATTATGTGTAAAATATGGTTATTGGTTCCAGCACAGTGAAAATATGCAATGAAAATGTTTAAACATAAGTTTTTAAAATCTATTTATTAAGGTAATATAACAGCAAAGGATAAGAAAAATGTGTTTCTGATTCAAGTATATTACAAACAAAGTAATAGAGTATTTATAGAAAGCAAAATGAAACAAAAAAATTTATAAATTACTGAATATTTTACCTGACTATAAGAGGAAAACGTCATTATTGTCTTTTAAAATATTTTAGCCACGTAGACTGAACTGTCATCTCTTTCTTTAAATCATCATACATACGCTGGTAGATGCAGAGAGCTTTTTCCACATCTCGGTGAATTTGCATGCTTCAATCGATATTGGAGTCAAGATCCATAGTTTTTTGCTTCACGACTTCAACTCGAAAGATGTCTTCAAATTCTTTGAGAGTAAACTCCTTCAGTGGACATTATCTGCTCCTTTGGAGTCATTGTCAGCTTCTTCAAACGCTCGTTGTTGGTTTAAATTAAGCTGATCATCAGTCAATTCTTCAGAGTGTGAATTGAGCACTTCCTGGATATCGTAATTTTTCTAGTTCATCAAAACTATGCCTTCCAATGTTTGCTGTTTCTTCAATAACATGATAGGAAACTCTATACAGAGCGATACAACAGGAGGCAATCTGATCATCAGAAGAACCCCCATCAAACAAGTGTTTTGGCCCTGTATACTCCTTTACACTCTAAGGGGGGCAGGCCCACCTGGGTCATGACTCCCAAGTGTCTCTGCCTCCTGTTGTCTTATGTAGAAAATGAACTCACTCCACCTTGGTTGCAGCTTTAAAGTCCACAATTCTGCCAGCCGGAAGCAATTGTGAAAGTAACCCTTATGTTGAAAACAAATTCTTGTGCCACAGCACACCACGACTAGGGACAGACACTGACCCACCTGCGCAAAGCCAACGAGGCCTGAAGCCACTGCACGCTAGCAACTGAAATCTTCTTGCGCCCAATACCTCATATAATATACACCGCGTGTTGCCTGTAAGCCACCGTCCCTCCACCAATACAACGAAAAACTCAGTGTATTGCGGACTTAGAAAAATTTCCACTTTCCGGATGTTTCCTGTACCGCAGGTGGGGATAGAATTTACTGTCCCGAGTTCCATAGCCCATTGTGGTTGTTCCACAGCCAGCAAGATGCCTTTTCTGCAGTTTCACTAAGCCTCTTCAGTGCCCTTGTTCTCGACTGTCCCCTCAGCCCCAACAGTTTCAATAAATCATACACTGATGCAGCCACGAGCCCTCTTGCACCCACCTCAACAGCCATGACCCTTGCAATGAACCCATCGTGTCTCAGATCCGCGGCCAGATCACTATACTTGGACGCTTTGAACAAATGTTGCTCTTCTAATCTGGATTCAAATGGCACGGTCAGTTCATCAATATAACCTGGTGCGATGATGAAGAATGCAGCATTATATCCGGCCGTCTTCGAGATTTCCTGATACTCTCTGGATATGCCCCTCGTCCAGGTAGGTCTACCGCCATCTCCCAGTCGTTTGCACAGTCAAGGAGAGATAGTACGCTGCTACCTGATTTACTCGGTTTGGGTGTGCTGACTTTCCTGCTCTCAGAAAGTATGTGTTTGCGGTGTTCGGCATGACATTGCTATTCGCCTTCATCCTTGCTAGATCTATTGTCGCAGCTAGCTCATTTAGCACTTTTTTATGGCGCCATGTGTATCGCCCTTGCCGTAATGACACCTTGCAAGCTGAGAGCACGTGATCAAGTGTCTGCTTCTCATGGCACAGGGGGCACTGCTCATCCATCATCCGACTTTCCCCATCTCACAAGGTTTGTGCCCGATGGCAGGAGGTCATACATTGATCTAATAACGAAGCTGAGCCTAAGAGGTGCCATATGCCATATATCATTCCATGTCAAGGATCTTTGCAGGGCTCCTTCCAATGTAGTCCATTGGCCTTGTTGGGCCTGCTGCACTGCTTTTTGCAACCTCTTATCATTCTCAGCTCCTCGTATCTCCTGAACTACCATGTCTCTGCGCTCCCTGCTTGATTCCTTGGACCACCAGCGGATGTCCCCATGACCAAATCCCCGTCTATTCGTTTGTGTGTATCCGATTACCTCCCTCAGTTTGAGCGACTCTTGGGCAGCATCAACAGCTTCTTCCACTCTCCACTTCCTTCCCGTTTTCAGTGTGGGCTGAATGGACTTAACCACGTCATCTGCTGACTCGCGTAGCATCATTGCAAGCCTTGCCTTTCCAACTTTGTACTCTTCAACAACTGACTTGAAAGGAAGCAAAAGTTTTGACTTTTTGCAGTACAGTGCTACATCTGACAGACCTGATGGTACCCCTAGCCATTTCCTCATGAACTTGTTGACCTTCTGCTCTATAGCTTCCACTGTACTTGTGCTTATTTCATATATAAGCACTGGCCACAGCAACTTAGGTATCAACATGAACTGGAGGCACCACAGTTTGAATTTTCCTAGGAGTCTGCTTTGGTCTATGATCTGTAGCCCTCTGTCTGCCATGTCTATTGTCTGTTGCACTGCCTTAGAGTCTTTTAATGAGGCATCGTAGACCCTGCCAAGACTTTTTACAGGTTCCTCAATGACAGTAGGGATTCTTTGTTTGGAAACCATGAATATGACCTTTGCTACCTTCCCTTTTCTGACTGACAGGCTTCTCGACTTCTTGGGTTTGAAGCTCATTCTGCACCAGCTGACTAGTTCATCCAGGCGTGCTAACATCCTCCGGGCCTGATGTTCATCTGATGTCAGAATTGTCGTGTCATCCATGAATGCTTTGAGCGGTGGCATGTGACACATTCCACTGAGCTTTGGACCTATAGCTATTCCTTCAGCCGCATTGAGGATTACCTGCATAGCCATCATGAATAGTATCGGAGAGATGGTACATCCCATTGCAATTCCAACTTCAAGGCCAATCCACTTCGTTGTGTACTCTCTGGTTGAAAATCTGACAGAGAACTCTGCGAAATACAGCTTCAGCATTGCTGCAATCTCTTGTGGAACATGATACATTTTTAGGGCCTACCACAACATCTGGTGTGGAACGGATCCATAAGCATTTGCTAGATCCAACCAGATTACATGGAGGTTTGTTCTGTCAGACTTTGCCTTTTTTGAATTGCTTCCCAGATCATTGTGGCATGCTCTAGACATCCTGGTGTACCTGGGATACCTCCTTTCTGAATGGTAGTGTCAATGTACCCATTAGCCAGGAGGTATGTAGTGAGCCTTTTCACCATCACTGAGAAGAATATCTTCCCTTCCACATTAAGTAGTGAGATTGGCCTGAACTGACTGATGTCTGTGGAATTTTGTTCCTTCGGGATGTAGACTCCGTTCGCCTTTCTCCACTCCATTCCTTGCTTACAAGCTAGGTTTTCCACGCGTTCAGTAAACGGAGCAGTCATTTGAGCACCTCAGGGCATCTCTTATACACAACATATGGAACACCATTAGGACCTGGAGCTGACTTGCACCGAGCTTTCTGGACAATTCTTTCTACCTCTTACGTCGTTGGGGGGCTTGGTGTTAAATTCAGCTCCTGGCTTACTAGGCCATTTAAGGCCTGCCATGCTGCTGAGTGGCTCATATTTGCGACCATCTGAATAGGTCATTCTAAGGTGTTCTTCCAGGTCTTCTTTCCTGATGTTTAGCGTTACCGACCGTGGCTGCTCAAACAGTTCTTTGGCGAACTTGAAGGGCTCCCTGAAGAATCTTTCCCTATCCCTTCGAGTCTTCCTTCTCTTCCTGTACAACCTTTCTGCTCCCTTCAAAACTTTGCTACAGTGGGATATATTATGTCGCCGAAGATTTCCATTAAATGTTGCAGTGATTCTTTGGTCTATGGGCTGCAATAAAGTTGTGTTTGGTGGCAAAAAAAATGACTTTTACATTCTCACACAATGAGCTAAGTGTAGTTGGATGACCTGGAGCATTATCCAATATAATTAATGCTTTAAACGAGATATTGTTGTCCTTGCAAATAACTTGAAAACCAGTCTTCTAAATCAGCTTTAGTAACCCATGCTTATTTGACCGCCAGAAAATTGGAAGCGATCGATGGTTGCAGCCTCTTAGAGCTCGAGGATTTAGAGACGATAAACAACCCATGGAGTTGGGTTGGCCACGTTCTCAGAAGAGACCCCGAATCCATCACAAGAATGCTATGCTATGGACCTCCGAAGGAAAGCGAAATAGAGGCCGACCAAAAACAACTTGGCGGAGAACTGTGGAGGCCGAGATGCAAAGAATGAACCAGAGCTCAGGCACTGTATGAAGGATGGCTGCCGACCGAACAAAGTGGAAGCTGTTTGTTGCTGCCCTACAAGACGCCATGAGGTGTGATGGCCACTGACTGCTTTGACAGTCTGTGGCTAAGGATCAGAGAAGAAGAAGAAGAAACAAGCATTGGCTTTAATTTAAAATTCCAGTCTGCATTACTTCACAATAAAAAAGTTTGATGATCCGTAGACACTTTAAATTCAGGTTGAGTGTTTTCTTTCTTAGAAATGTAAGTTCTGGAAGGTATCCGTTTCCAGAACAAGTCTGTTTCATCCACATTAAATATTTGTTCGTCGATGTATCCACCTTCTTTGACTATTTTCTTCAGAACATCAGGATATTTAGCAGCTGCATGATCTGTGTTGGCCATCTCGTCAATAATTTTAACATAATGTAATTATGTTTTTAAAGTGATCAAACCAACCAAAGCTTGCAGTAAAAGTTTCTTCATGATCCTTGTCATTTCCATTTTCTTTCACTGCCTTAAGTAAACTTTAAGCTTTTGTCTGAATGGCTGCTCTGCTAAGAGATACGTTTTTGAAAAGCTTTCTTCAATCCATACAGCTAAAAGATGCTCCATTTCTATCATTGTAACACTTCTATTTCTTGAAGTTGTTTGCAAACCACAAAAAGCTGATGCAACTTCACCTTTTTCTTTTCTTTTTTGTCTGTGTGTTTAAAATATTCCGTACCATAATTCAGGCATTCCGACTTCTCGTCCTATTTTAGAGTAACTGTGACCATGTGCATGCCGTTCATTTACATTGAATTTTTGTTCAAATGTAATAAGCCTCTCCTTTTTTGCAGTCAGTGTTTCCATCTGAAGTATTCTTCCTTTTGTCCTTTAACAAATTAAGGGCACTTAAAAAAAAAATAACACATGGCCTGATATCTGTTGTTTTTGTCACTATCTAAACTCATTATCGCAGGATATGCAATTGCTGGAGAGGACATAGCTGTCAGCAAGTGTGTACAGCACTTCTTTGCAGACAGTGAAAATTATGGTGCTGGAACAAAGACTGAGGAGTTTAGTGGATGCTTGGAAAGTACACATCTGGAAGGGGACAACAGAACAGCTAAGGACATGATGATGTCATATGGAGCACAAGAGGGGCTGAAGTTAAGGTGATCCTTTAGTTTTAAGATATTTGTTGTCTCTCCATTCTTTTTTGAAGAGATGAGCTGTATTTTGACACTTTAATGTGTTATGCTAAAGTTAAGATATGTTTGTGTTAATATATTTGTTTGCTGTATAGTTTAAGAGATGAGCTGTATTTTGACACTTTAATGTGTTATGCTAAAGTTAAGATATGTTTGTGTTAATATATTTCTTTGCTGTATAGTTTAAGAGATGAGCTGTATTTTGACACTTTAATATGTTATGCTAAAGTTAAGATATGTTTGTGTTAATATATTTGTTTGCTGTATAGTTTAAGAGATGAGTTGTATTTTGACACTTTAATGTGTTATGCTAAAGTTAAGATATGTTTGTGTTAATATATTTGTTTGCTGTATAGTTTAAGAGATGAGCTGTATTTTGACACTTTAATGTGTTATGCTAAAGTTAAGATATGTTTGTGTTAATATATTTGTTTGCTGTATAGTTTAAGAGATGAGCTGTATTTTGACACTTTAATGTGTTATGCTAAAGTTAAGATATGTTTGTGTTAATATATTTGTTTGATGTCTCTCCATTCTTAGTTGACGAGATAAGCTGTATTGTCATTGTTTGGATATGGGGCTGCACACTTTACGATGATTATTCTTTCATCTTTGTCTTTCAGTTCCCATTGTTGCTTTGTTCCTGGACTGGTTCTGACCAAGCCCTTCTGCCTCAGGGACATTGATCAGGTTCTTCCCATCTCTTTACCCTGCTTAAAACTGTCTCCATTTCTCTCTGTATTTTTTGTAGTCTTTCTCAATGTCATCTAACTTGGAATTCTTAAATGTGTACTGCATTGTGATGCTTATAGATGATGTTCTGAATGTATGTCTTATTCATTTCCAAATGTAATTTCTTCACTACTTATTCCACTACTAGTGCCAGATTATTTCAGTTGCACATTAATGATCCTGTCATACCATTTTAATTTTTCTGTTTTTCTCTAGCATCCATTTGTGAGCATCTGTACCCTCTTTATTGTTGTTTTGTTGTACTAGATACATTGTTAATGTGTTATGCTTGTGATGACATAAGGATTTTTCAAACCTCTCTGAGGCCAAACCAAACGATGTGGGTGACTTATTGTGATGGCACGTAACACGTCCTACTGTTATTAATTTTAACCCATAAATTATTGCATTAAATTATTTATGAATAAATAATTGTGAAAAATAAAACCAAAAATTAAAACAAATGAAATAAACCACATAATGAATCAGTTACAATTAATATGCCAGTGTAGTGAAAGTAGATGTGTATCTATATGTCCCAGCGCAACAATAGAAGTCATACAAACAGTATGAGTGACTAAGAGTAAAGTTATAAAGATAATACAGAAAATTTACTTGATCAAGATAAATGTAATGTGCTGTTTGTCTTATAGACGCTTATATTATCATAACTGCAGCTGACCCCCTTGTAGGAAGTTTGCATCAAGCATTCACATGCTCTTGCTGAGATCATTTCAGTAGCAATATGTTTGACATGATGAGGTTGGCAGCCTCATGTACAACCTGATATTAGTTGCCTGTGGGAGCAGCAGCTCAATTCTTTCCTTCTCGTCAGAGACTCCTGTGAACCACACAAGGGAGATTATATACTGAAATAGTAACCAGTCTAGTTTTGAACATATTTTCTTCCAAATTAAAAATGTTTGCTTTTTTCTATGTCCTGATTGACAGATGTGTTTCCAGCAGCTTAGAGGAACTCAGGGAGATAAGCGTGTATGTCAGCCACTCAGTGAGTCCCTGTCAGTTCTGGTGTCAGCTGTCCTCCTCCTCTGATGTTTTATCGGAGATTAGTAATTCACTCTCAGCAGTTTACAGTTCACCGTCTGAAGCAAACACAATCACAGAACCACTTCACGTTGGAGATCTTGTTGTTGCAGTATTTTCAGAGAATGGAGAATTGTACAGAGCAAGGGTGGTGCACATTAACCAAAGTGAGAGTGAAAAAGCAGCCCAGAAAGTAGTGGTCAGGTTTCTGGACTATGGAAATGAAAGTGAAACATCAGAGAGCCAGGTTTTTAAGTTTGATGACAGTTTGTATGCATGGCCAACTCAAGCCATCGCTTGTTCTTTGGATAATGTCCAGCCTGTAGATGACAAGTGGTCACTTGAAGCTTCCCAGAAATTTCAAGAAATTGTGACGGATCAAGAGCTACTTCTGAAGTTGGTAGGCAGAGAGCAGGATGGAACGGTCCTGGTAGATTTAGTGCTGCTAGAAACTGGTCAGTCAGTACACTCGCTTCTGTTAGATTCGGGCCTTGTTAGAGCAGCTGTTCCTGAAACTCGGTCAGAAACTTCAGCTAAAACTTTGGACACAGGAAAAGTCATGGACATTTCTGAGATCGAGTCTTTCGATATGTCACAGCCAATCTTGGAGTCCACAGCAATGGTGGCAGATGTAACACAAGTCAGATTGCCAATGTTCACTTTTGAGAAGGCAAATGACAGACAGTTTAGGTGAGTTGTATCATTTGAAACAAGACTTATTGTTTAGGTGCTTGCTGGCAACCCCTTTATATAAAACAAAATTATTACAGGAACCACTGCTGCAAGAGCATGTGAATACTTTGGTGCAGGCTTCCTGTAATGGGGGCCAGCTTCAGTGGTGGTTCCATGCTCCTTAGGGAGCAAACAGGCTAATAATGCCACTCAGCAACATAAGATGTATATTAACATTCAAACAAGTAACTCAGAGAGAGTCATTAGATGTTAATATTTGTCGTTATGATAGAAACAAAAACAGTGAACTAGTAGGTGGAAGGAAGAAATAAGGCATTTGAAATACTGATAACATAGAAGAAGAATGGGGCCACATGCCATAAAAACAGCAGAACACATTAACAAAAGAGTCGTGGAAAACCTACAACTGATTAGAGGTCATAAAAGAAATCAAAATTAGACAGTAAAATATTTCGGATGCTGAAAGAAAATCACAGCTGAAAAGTATAAAAAAGTTGAAGGCTAATGAGCAAGAGGACTATAGAGCTGTATGTGGGGAGTTAATGTGAAAGATATGGACACTAAGTAGCCTACTAGATTGTATCATCATGGCAAGAGACAGTGTGTTAGAAAACAGTTGCAGCTGAGCTTAGATGCAAAAATAGAATTTGATCTGATTTGGTCTGATGGATATTAGCAAGATGAAGTTTTAATGCATGTCTGTCTTAGTGCATGAATGATTGATTGAGCAATTGGTTAACTGAGTGCTTTATTTCAATGTTGGTGAGTTTGTGATTGCATGTAGTGATAGTTGACAGGATATTCCAGGTGTGTGTGATACCATATGTGTGATATTGTGTGTGTAAAAGTGAGAGATTTATGACTTGACATTTCAGGTGTGTGTGAGATTGTGCATATGAGAGAATGATTTATTGTTTTTAGTGTTTGTGGGTACTTTAGCTTGTTTGTAATTTCTTGTAGAGATTGTTAACATGATTATTGGCACATGTCTCACAGGTCAATAAGACTTAGCTTACACACAGAATATGACGTAGTTGTCAGCAATGATGAACTACCTAGCTGTTTCCATGTCCAGCTTCTGGAGCTAAGGGACCAGTATTTGTCTCTTATGGCTGAGATTGCAGAGCATGTTGTTTCTGACTCAAGTGTTGACTCTGCTGACTTTTCTCCTGAAACTGGTGATGCTTGTCTGGTACAACACTGCGGTGTGTGGTATCGTGGGCTGGTCACAGCCAGGGAGTCCAACTCATGGAATGTAAGGTTTCCCCCCCCCCCCCCCTTTTTTTTTTTGTAATCAAGATAGCTTTTTGACTGCCAATATTTCTTAAAGCCCAGAAGTGAAGTATGCAGGGGTCTCTGAAGAGACAAAGAAAACATAGGATGACTGCACCCTCAGGCATGTCATAACAGACGATTAATGAAGTTGTACATGAGGCTGGCAACCTCACCATGTCATACCAGACGATTAATGAAGTTGTACATGAGGCTGGCAACCTCACCATGTCATACCAGATGATTAATGAAGTTGTACATGAGGCTGGCAACCTCACCATGTCATACCAGACGATTAATGAATGATTAATGAAGTTGTGAAGTTGTACATGAGGCTGGCAACCTCATCATGTCGTACAATATGATTAATGAAGTTGTACATGAGGCTGGCAACCTCACCATGTCATACCAGACGATTAATGAAGTTGTACATGAGGCTGGCAACCTCACCATGTCATACCAGACGATTAATGAAGTTGTACATGAGGCTGGCAACCTCACCATGTCATACCAGACGATTAATGAAGTTGTACATGAGGCTGGCAAACATGTCTCAGTTGTACATGTCATACCAGACGATTAATGAAGTTGTACATGAGGCTGGCAACCTCACCATGTCATACCAGACGATTAATGAAGTTGTACATGAGGCTGGCAACCTCACCATGTCATACCAGACGATTATTGAAGTTGTACATGAGGCTGGCAACCTCACCATGTCAAACAAATTGCCACAGAAACCACTGCTGCAAGAGCATAAAACTGCTTGTTATAGGCTTCCTGCAAAGGAAAGGGGGGGGGGGGCTGTAGTGATAACTCCATGCTCTGCTCCTTAAAGAGGGCATAGGAAAATGATATTTGTTAAAATTAAATTGCTTGTTTTCTTCTTATGCTATGATTCTAAGTTAGTTCTGTGACTTACTACACGCCTCTATTACATGTGTACAGATGATGATTACAAATATATTATTCTCTGTAATAAATTATCTGACCATTAACTTACTTCAAACATCCCTTCCTTTGCATCTCTATGGTTATCATGTGTTTGTATTATTGTGTAAATATATATGTTTGTATATGTATATGAGAGTATATGCATGAGAGTTGGCACCAAATCAACACATATTCTATCCTCAAACTATCCAGTAAAAACATCCACCATGTCACTGTGTCGTATCCTCCAACCCAGCATTCAGTGCATATAATTTGAAGAGATTTAAAACCCAAAATTCCATGCAACAGACACCTCTTAACAACCATACAGATAAATTCTTTAATTCATATTAATTACTGTGTTATTTACAGAACCATATTTGAATAAACATTAACATAATGTCATGAATATCTTTTTTTTTTCTCCAAGAAGTTTTAAAAGCAAGATTACATTCACGGGTGTGGGAACCAAACCCTAAATTTTTACTTTGTTAGTTACATTTTTATGATTGTGAATTCAGGATACACAATTTTGTCCAGAATGTAACCGTTGTGAAAATATTTGCATGCACACATAAATCTAGTTGCCACATTCATGTACTTATTCATCATTTTACTTTGTGCTCCTTACTGAGCATTGGGCCACCACTGCAGCTATTCTCCTTACAGGAAGTCTTCATCAAGCAGTCACATGCTCTTACAGCAGTGGTTCTCATGTCCACTATTTAATAGCACTGAGTAATCGGCAGTTTTGTTTTCCACAATATAGATAATAAATAGTGACAATAACTTTTTTTGTACTGAGATAATGTAAACCTGATATTTTAGGTCAAATTAGTTGACTGTGGCTGGGTGGTGAATGTAACAGCTAGTGAACTGAAAGCTTTGCCTAGCCAGTTGGGAGAATTGCCTGCTCAAGCTGTACCTTGTTATCTGGCAGGCATTGTGTCTGTAGAGCCTGAATGGGCCATAGATGCTATAACTTTCTTCATTGGTGAGTACCATTGTGCTGTAAGCATTCAAAATTAGGGAACACTGAATTTGCATGAACTAGGCACAGTATTAAACAGTAGAAGCAAATTTAAAGAATTGTAAACCAGGACACAGGCTGGTAAGATCTTTTTTATGACTTGCAAGATGTACATTATATATTATTTGTTGTGAATGTGGACACATAAAACACTTAATAATACTCACATTAATGTCTGACTGACAGAGGGGGCAAAAGTGTAGTTTCTCATAACTAAAACAACTAAAATAAAAATGTAGAATGCTTGATCAGAGCTAGGTAACAAAGAGATATAATTGAAAAATAGGAGATAAACCCCTTTTGGACTTGTGATAGGACAGGAGCACCTGAAAACATTGTAGCAACAGGAAAATAGAGGGAAAGAGAGGTAGAGGGAGACAGAAAATATATAATAGCTGGACACTACAGCATGGATAGAGAGGATAACGGCAGAATTGATAAATAACATCCGAGATTGACATCTGTGGACACACATCATTGCTGTGGCACTTGATGGTAGTAACTGTCTGGCACAGAGACTCTTTGAGAAGACATCAGTGAAAGGAATTTATGGTCTAGTGAAAGCTGATAATAACAGATAATAAAGAAAGGGAACAAATAAGACAGTCATCACCACCAAAAGTCCACATGAGATTGATCAGGCTGAGCTAGCTGGGACATAATAAAGGAATTGAGGTTAACAGACTTGCAAAAAAAGGATATTTACTGAGCAGGTTCACAACGCATGACCATGGAACATTCAAGAAAAGGTTGAATAAACGGCATAAAATTGTATCTGCGAGAGCTGGGAACTTTAAACTGGCGATAGACTATCATAAATAGAGAAGGATGAAAATGGGCTGTGTTTGTGGGAATATGCCATAAGAATGTGAAAAGAAGAAATATTTTGACAGAGTTCAGTGCCAGGCACATGATAAGCATTTTGTTTGGAGACCTGTTCTGAAATAGTTTTCATAATCTATTTTATTTGTGATACAAAATGTCTTATTTTCTAACTATTCTTGAGTCTTCTTACTCATGAGAATAAAATACTTTGGTTTTGGAATTCCAAATCTGTTCACATTCATTGAGGGCTATATTGACAGGCTTTGGCAGTCATGTCTTTCCTTTTCTTATGGTTAATGGTATCTCAAATCAGCAGTCTTAAATCTGTTCCTATGCCATAAAGCCATTTTATCTATGTATTTTTTCTGTCTTTGTGTTCTTCTTTTAGAGTTGAATGTACCAGTTGTCACAAGGTTCTCCAATTTTTCTCATCTCATTATGTGCTAAAAAAACTAGTTGAATGGGGGAAAAAAACAAAAAAACAAATAGTAATACATCTTACAAGGAGAAGGACAAGAAAAACCTACGTTGCGGCCACAAGGCCTTCGTCAGGGACAGACAAACAAGAGACAGGAGGGAAAGAAAATGAGAATTAGGTAGAGAACATGAAACTATACAAATAACATGTGAAGCAAGATGGCTGCCACTAAACCGGAAAGAGGAAGTCGATAGTACATTAAAAATAAGAAATAATGAAAGCAAGGACTGGAAAAGAGTGAGGAAAAAAAATAAATAAAAAAATAATAATAAATAAATAATATTAATAATAATAATAAAAAAATAAATAAAAATAAATAAATAAAATAAAATAAATAAATGAACAAACTAAAAAAAAAAAAATAAGTAAATAAATAAATTAAAAAAAAAATTAAATTAACAAAATGGTAATTAAAATATGGATCAACCCATCTTATGGGTTGCCTCAAACCACACGGTTTGAATACCCAACATTCTTTTGTCTGAGACGCCTTTTTCTATCGAGTCCCATTTGTATTATGACTGTCTACTTTGATGCGATCACGCTTTTTTTTTTTTTTTTTTAAATCGCTTTTCCCTCACTTTCTATATATTATATATATATATATATATATATATATTATTACCATTTTGTTAATTTTTTTAAAAAAAATTTATTTACTTTTTTTTTTTAAATTTGTTTATTTATTTATTTATTTTTTTTTAAAATGTATTTATTATTATTATTAATATTATTATTTATTTATTATTTTTTTTTCATTTTATTTATTTATTTTTTTTCCTCACTCTTTTCCAGTCCTTGCTTTCATTATTTCTTATTTTTTGTTTTTAATGTACTATCGACTTCCTCTTTTCGGTTTAGTGGCAGCCATCTTGCTTCACATGTGACTGGACACAAGGGAGTTTTTTTCTCTTATTTTTATAGTTTCATGTTCTCTACTTAATTCTCATTTTCTTTCCCATTGTCTCTTGTTTGTCTGTCCCTGACGAAGGCCTTGTGGCTGCAACGTAGGTTTTTCTTGTCCTTCTCCTTGTAAGACGTATTACTATTTGTGTTTTTTTTTTTCCCCCATTCAACTGTTCCCCGTCTTACGGCAGTTCTCCTCATATACTTATAAAAAAAAAACTAGAGTATCTTCCCCTTATCTTGATTACTTAATGACTCTTTTAGCTACATCCTATAGTATTTTATGCTTGTCAGACTTGGACAGACAGGTGGAAAGAAAATGAGGCAGCAGAGTTGTTTCCTTGAAAAAAGGATATAATGCCAGTGGCATGGATTGTATTTAGAAAAGTAACTTAATCCAAATTCATCTAAGGCTATAATCATTTCATTTATGATAATATTTTTGAATCCTTTCCTGCTTTCATGTGTCTCATTGCATTGATAACTTCTGTCATTATTGGTGGTCCATCATTATTGTTTGACATTCATTACACCCATTTATTCTGCAGTCACATTATTCAGGTTTCCACATTTTACTTTTGGCTTGATATGTCACTGACATTACACCTAAACACTCCATTGTCATTATGCAATCATTTCAACCATGTTTTTCACCATCGTGACATGCCAGTTTCCACCGTCATTACAACCAAACATTCCTCATTTGTGGCTGGTCACTGTGATATCTGCTAATCCTTCCATAATCATTTCAACCTAGCATTCCATAATCATTACAAGGAGTCTATATTTTTTTCCTCATCAGACAGTATAAGAGAGGCCACACTATGCATATATGTGTTAGAGAATGCCGATGATGGAAAATATGGTGTCTATCTCAGTGACCTGGACAACACAGGCTCCCAGTCAGTCAACAGGGCCATGGTTGACCTAGGATATGCTGAGGTGGGTGCATTTTTGTAATTATGAAATCGTGTGTACTTGTGTGAAGGTTTTTTTTCTTTCACATTGTCAGATGTTACTGCATTAAGATGATGTAACAGTGGTATAAGGCTTACTTCTTTTTCTTAAAACAGCTACAAAAACCAAATAGGGTAGCGCTTCGTCTCCACTGTAATATAACCACATCTGTTACTCTCAAAGTTTGTGGTCTCAGGCTTCTCTCATGTGCACCTTTCATGCAGTGGGCAGTCTTAGAGGACATGTTCTGCTGTATATAGTGTAACACTGGTAATGCGGAAGCCAAAGTAATGGTCCTCACATATTTCCCATCAACCATGACTGCTGTAAGGAACTATAACGATCGGATACTGGACAACCTTTCTGAGCATAAATGGAAGCAGGCTATAAATTCAGTTCAGTGCGAGCATGTTGGATCCCTGCTCACTTGCAAGATATATGAAAATGAGTGAGCACGAAGATCTGTCAAAGAAGGAGGCAAAAAAAAGAGAAAAAAGACATACAAAGAGATTAGAGATAATCAGAAACAGTTTGAAAAAAAAAGGGTAGAGAAAACATCTTTAGTCAGATAAAACGTATAATAATGCTCCCGCTTTAGAAGATGCCGGATGATATTTTGCAGACTGAAATATCTTCTGTTCTATAAATTAAAAATGAGACAGACATGTACAGGTTGGTAACCTAGAATATGCTTGGAGACGGCCATGTTTCAGTTTTCAGATTTGTCTGGTTTTAGGATTTCACCCAAAGTAACCTAAAAATCTGCCAAAAATAGCCCACATCAGCCAACATCGCCCAAAAGGTAGCCCAAGTCGCCCAAAAATCAGTTTGAAAATTGGGACCGAAGACGCAGCAAAAGTGATGAATGCAGTCAGCGACCCATAGCTTGACTGCTTGCGTCAGGGTCGGCGAACCAGAGCTGACCAAGACCCTACTCCACCTCCAAGTTGTGGTCCTGGAAACAGGCTGCATCACTGCAGTCTGGCTGAGAGAGTAGGGATCGAAGAGGGCAGGCAAACCCGGTTCCAAAAAATGCAGTGCTGAAGTCGGATGTGTCGGTCGAAAGCGCAAATATCGCTTCGCTGTAAACGGACAACGCAACCAACGTCCTGTTCAGGACGAACGAGGAAGAAGAAATAGTTTGAAAATTGACCAAAAGGCATCCGAAAAAACTTTTGATTTTCTAAATATTGCAGATGTTAGGATTCTAGGTTACTGACCATATCCATGTGGTGAACAAAGCAAAACACTAGAACATGTCCTGCTGGAATGAGAGAAACAGACAATTATAATGGCCTTCACCAGCCCCCTTGATGGAGAAGTGTGTCAATGAAAGAAGCCAGAGACAGACTACCTATATTTTTTTATGGCATGCAGAAGTGATATCTTGATGTATGAGAGTGAACAAGGAAGCAGCAGAAAAAGACCAGAATATCTGTTTCGGTCGTTTTTTAAATTTTTGTGTGTTTGTCGCATTTGGCCTACAATTTATTTAGAAAGCAAAAGAAAAAAGTTACATTTTCAAACAGTGGCATTGAAATTGTCATCTTTCCAAGATATCAGTTCTAAAGAATGTCTGTAAAATAGCTCAGTGAAACGACTTCTCCCTTTTTTCTTTATTTTTCTGAACCCAAAGCTCATAAGCATTAGCCATTTCTTTTTGTATGTGCTTGATAGTCCAGTTTCCACCTCTTTCAGGTACATTTCTTTGCTATCCATCTTGTGGTCTAAACATCCAGCATGTTTCAAATGCACCAGTAAGTTATTTTTGTTTGCGGTGTGACCCTTACTTTTCCATAAAACCCACGCCAGTACTGTAGTTCAGGCAGTTTTGCAGCTGTAACTTAATTTCCTTAGGCTTGAAAGAAACTTCTAGTAAAGATACTTGAGCTGGGTCAGATCAGATTCTTTTGATTGGTCTGATAATTCAGGTTGAGTAAACTGGATTTTTGTAGACAAATGCAGGCAGACGTTTAGCTGGGAATGCAAATTTGATCAAGTTATGCAAGGTTCAGGCAAGTGGACTGCACTGTTTCTAGGTTCTGAAACCACATAATACAAAATTCATATGAATAAAATATGTATTGTTGCTGGACAGTGAAATGTTCACGACAACAGCTGTCTCCAGCTAGGGATTTAAGTGGCTAACGATTTGTAAAACATTTTCATTTTTAGGTTGTTCCGGGATCCAATATTGAAGTTCAGATTGAGATGGAGAAAACCATAGACACAGACATGCTTGAGGATTTAGGTAACATTTTCTCAGTTATCATACAGGTCACTTTTTTTTTTTTTTAATAAACATTGCTATATCCTCACTTAGCAATGTAAAAAAAAAAAAAAAACCACAGTCGCCGGCTAAGGATCAAAGAAGAAGAAGAAAATGTCCAAAAGAATGAGCAATAACTGCCATTTGAGAAATTAGTTTTATTCATTCATTTTTTGTTCTAAGAAACAAAATAAAATCTAAAATGGACAGTACACTCATGTTACATGAGACAGTGAAAATTGTTGTCCACTATGAACTAACTGGATCGTGAATCGTTAATATTAATGTGATACAGCAGTTTATGTAATAAAATGATTGTAAATTTAATTTGATGTTTGTTTCATATAAATTAGTTGGATAGGGGTGAAGAAATTACAATTTAACAATAGGAATTGACTGTTCAGTCACCTCATAGAGCCTCTGAAAAGTGTCATTTACCTCAGAATTTCATGTAATTCACTTGTTTTGAATAGATATCACCAAAAAAAAAAAAATCTTAGTCTGGGTGTGTTAGTGGGTTTTTTTTTTAAAAACCTACCAGGATCATAGTTTTCATCTGGATAACACTTGTTTTTTAAGCTCAGCATGAATCAGAGGTGCTGGAATGCTCTGATTCATGCTATACAGTGCTTCTACAAGTCTTGCAGAAATTATGTGAGGACAGCAAACCATAAGTCAGAAGAGCTCAGGACCACCACTGGTGTAAGACAGGGTGATATCTTGTCACCTTGTCTTTTCATACTCCTCATGGACGATGTCATCAAGGCATGTAAGGAGAGAACAAGAAAGTATTCAGTGGGGTACTGGAAGATGAGACAGGTCTGTATTTCAGAGCTGGCATTTGCTGGTAGCCCTGATTATTAAATCAGAGGCACATCTCCAATCCAACCTGCAAGTCTGGAAGGAAGAGCTGGAGAAGAGAGGGATGGTCATAAGCAGCTCTAAAACAAAATCCATGGTGATATCACGAGAAGGAAGAAGGCATCAGATTAAGCTGGGAGAACAGGTCCTGGAGCAGGTCGACCACTTTAAATACCTCGGAGCTGTTATAGACCAGAAGGGAGGCATCAATAAAGAGTTGGCCACTCAAAAAGCAGCAGCTGGGAGACTTTTTCAAGCCATAAATCGAGGATTCCTCAGCAAGAGAGAAGTTGGCAAGAGGGCGAAGATGGCTGTATACCGATCCACCTATGTCCCAGTCTTGACGTATGGATGCGAGTCGTGGGCAATGACTACAACCCACAAAAGCCAGATCCAAACCTCAGAAATTAGGTATCTGAGGAAGTTGATTGATGTAACAAGAATTGACATGGTCCGCAACCAGACGATATGTAAGGCTGAAAACCCAACCCGTGCAGACCCAAGTAGAGCAGTCGCAACTAAGATGGTTTGGCCATATCTGCAGAATGGAAGAAGATCGGCTACCATGACAAGCATGGGAAACTAAAATCCAGGACGACCCAGAGTCCGCTGGGAGGACAACATTAGACAATCTTTGAAGGACTGAGGACTAGAATGGAACCAGGCCAGGAGGAAGACAGCCGATAGGATAGTCTGGCGCTCTCTCTTCCAAATCTCTACACCTCACGGTAGAAGGGGAACGACTCAGTAAGTAAGTTAGTTTTTAAGCTCAGATAGGTCATAGTGTTTATTCATTTTGTTTATGCCAGATCATTTTTGTCTGGGTCTTGTAAACTTCCTTGTTTTTATGTGGGTGTTTTATGCATGATTGTTTTCTGTATGGGATGTTTGTCACTTCAATCCTTTACTTATGTTTTATCTTTTAGAGGAGTCCTTCAATGAAGTTTCCCAACTAAAGTACAATCCTCACAGTGATTCAGAGGGAGAAGGTATGTCCTTTATATCTCTTGCTGGTCTTTACATATGGTATTCTGGGTATAGCTTAATCTTGACTTGGATTTATAGATATCAGTTATACAAGGGGCTGGCCACCTCATCATGTAAACTAAACTACCACAGAAACCACTGCTGATTGTTTGGTGCAGGCTTCCTAGGAGAGGACCAGCTGTAGCGGTGGGTGGATCCATGCTGTGTAAGGAGTGCAAAGGAAAATGATGGTGATGATAGAACTAGTTGATTGAAAATTGTTCTCTGATTTCTTAGATATCCCACATTATACTGTTGTCTATAGCTATATACTGTTGTAAATTTCTTGAGTTTTAATTTTGTGTTTTAGCCAACAGAAGATGGTGGTCTGATACCACATCTGCTCCTCTACAAACTTTTACATCATGCAATGATGACCTAAACTTCTTACTTATGCATATGTGATCAATCTGATTCTCAGTTCTGTGGTCTTGTGATATCCATGTTGCTTTATGTATTCTTTATGTGGAAATATGCTTCCTCCTATAACTAGTTCCGTGTAGTGGTGAGTTAGCTTGAGTGCCTTGAGGAAATTTTGAGCTATGGGAGCTTTTGCTCCTGGTAGGGTAAATTAATGGAAACACTGGCTGAAATTCAACGACATCATAAAGACAGCTGCAGCAGAAGCATGTGGTGAAGTTCGACTTGGGAACAAGAGAGAGGACACCTTGATGGACAGATGAGGTTAAAGACAAAATAAGAGAGAAGAAAAAGGCATGGAAACAATACTTAGGAGCTAAAAACACACCAGGAAAAACAGAGAAACACAGAGAATATACGATACTCAGAACAGAAGCAAAGAACAAGGTGCTAGCAGCAAAACAGAAGTCCTGGGAAGAATTTGAAGAAAAGCTAGAAAGCGATGCGCAAGAAAACCAGAAATTGTTCTATAAGACCCTAAATAATATGAGGAAGGAAAAACAATGCCCTCTAAAATTTATA
Organism: Oreohelix idahoensis; assembly: GCA_024509875.1. Lineage (NCBI taxonomy): Eukaryota > Metazoa > Mollusca > Gastropoda > Stylommatophora > Oreohelicidae > Oreohelix > Oreohelix idahoensis. Next base: position 227,417 of record JAMPIV010022211.1, read on the forward strand.
AAGGACAAGCAAGGCAAATTGCTTACTGCCCCAAAAGAAGTAATGGAAAGATGAAAAGAATATTTTTCAGAACTCCTGGATAGTGAGCAAGGTCAAGCATCAGAAATGATAACCACTGACACAGAAGGGGAAACCAATAGTGATGAAGATGACATAAAGATGGAAGAACTGAAGGCAGCATTGGAGAAAATCAAGATGGGCAAAGCAGCAGGACATGATGGCATAACACCAGAAATGGTTAAGTACATGGGAGCAGCAGGCGACCTATTACACCTAAGGGTCCTACAGGCAGCTTGGTGCAACAAGACCATACCAAAGGATTGGGAGATTGCCATAATATCACCGATTTTCAAAAAGGGTGACAACCGACAATGTGGAAACCATAGACGCATATCCTTTCTCAGTGTCCCTATTAAAATGTACTCTAGAATACTGGAGCAGAGACTCAGACGCCTATCTGAGCCACAAATGGATGAGGTCCAGTGTGGCTTCCGAGCAAATCTTCACACTCGGACAGTTGAGTAAAAAGGCTCTTGAGTATAAGAGTGAGATCCATCTTTGCTTCTTAGATCTGGAAAAGGCATTTGACAAGGTCCCCTGGAACAAATTCTGGGACTGTTTGGCAAGGAAGAACATTCCAACACCTCTGATTCATGCTATACAGAGCTTCTACAAGTTTAGCAGAAATTATTTGAGGACGGCAAACCATAAGTCAGAAGAATTCAGGACCACCACTGGTGTAAGACAAGGTGATATGTTGTCACCTTATCTTTTCATACTCCTCATGGACGATGTCATCAAGGCATGTAAGGAGAGAACAAGAAAGTATTCAGTGGGGTACTGGAAGATGAGACAGGTCTATATTTCGGAGCTGGCATTTGCTGATGATGTTGCCCTGATTTAGCAATCAGAGGCACATCTCCAATCCAACCTGCAAGTCTGGAAGGAAGAGCTGGAGAAGAGAGGGATGGTCATAAGCAGCTCTAAAACAAAATCCATGGTGATATCACGAGAAGAAAGAAAACATCAGATTAAGTTGGGAGAACAGGTCCTATAGCAGATCGACCACTTTAAATACATTGGAGCTGTCATAGACCGGAAGGGAGGCATCAAAGAAGAGTTGGCTACCCGAAGAGCAGCAGCTGGGAGACTTTTTCAAGCCATAAATCGAGGATTCCTCAGCAAAAGAGAAGTTGGTAAGAAGACTAAGATGGCTGTATACCGCTCCCCCTATGTCCCAGTCTTGACATATGGATGCGAGTCATGGGCAATGACTATAACCCACAAAAGCCAGATCCAAACCTCAGAAATGAGGGAGATGGTTGAAGTAACAAGAAGAGACATGGTCCTCAACCAGACGATACATCAAGGCCTAAAAACCCAACCCCTGCAGACTCAAGTAGAACAGTCCCAACTGAGATGGTTTGGCCATGTCTGCAGAATGGGAGAAGATCGGCTACCACGGCAAGCATGAGAATTTAAGAGCCAGGGATCCAGACCTCCAGGACGACCCAAAGTCCGCTCGGAGGACAACATTAGACAATCTTTGAAGGACCGAAGACTAGAATGGAACCAAGCCAGGAGGAAGATAACTGATAGAATAGTATGGCGCTCTCTCTTACACACCTCTACACCTCACGGTAGAAGAGGAACGACTAAGTAAGTAAGGTTCTATCAAGCCGAGAAGGTCAAACTAGAAAGGACAGACAAAGTGGGCACATCCTTTCCTCCAGGTTAAAGGAGGTTGGGAACAGGGCTGACAACCCTGCCGTAAGAAAAACATTGTCACAGAAACAGTTGAAGAAAGAAACATAAGCCAGAGTCAGGAAGAATCCTTGCAAGAGAGACGTTTGATGCAGACACCTGATGAAAGCCAGTCAATGGAAGTCAGGCTGCTGACACCTCTTCTAACGACAAAGGCAAAAACCAGAAAAGGCACCTGGAACATACGGACAATGCAGGAAGCCGGAAGGACAGCACAGGTAGCTGGAGAGATGAGATGATACGACATAAAACTCTTTGGACTAGCAGAAACGAGAATTAATGGAACTGGTGAATTCATGACGAATACGGGAAAGTATCATATATTCAGGACACGAGCATGAAGACCACGCACACTCAGAAGGGGTTGCTATTATGATGTCCCAGGAAGCCAGAAAAGCTTTAATAGAATGGGAACCAATAGCAAGATTCCAGGGAAAGGGGATGAAAATCACCATTATTCAGTGTTATGTCCCTACTAACAATGCAGATGATGATTAGAAGCAAGATTTCTATGATGAACTCCAAGGAGCACTGGATAAAACACACAGGAGAGACATTAAGATAGTAATGGGAGATTTAAATGCAAAAGTAGGAGTAGACAACAAACACTGGGAACTAATCATGAGAAAGAATGGCATAGGAAACAGAAATAAGAATGGAGAGCTTTTTGTAAACTTTTGTGATTTAAATGATCTCATCACTGGAGGGACTATTTTCCCACACAAAGACATACACAAGACTACATGGAACTCCACAGATGGGCACACGCAAAATCAGATAGACCACCTCACCATAGAAAGAAAATGGAGACGTTGCCTACAAGATGTTAGAGTAAAGAGAGTAGCCGACGTAGCGTCAGACCATCACCTTCTCCTGGCGTCACTGAGGATAAAATTGAGGGTGCACAAAGACAGAGCAGAAAGATCAAGCCCGAAGTGTAATACCCAGAACATTATGAACAAAGACACAAGAGTTCAGTTCAACCTAAAGTTGAGAAATAGATTTGAAGCACTGGAGAGTCTTGAAGAGGAAAGTATAGATAACCAGTGGTGCAAAATTCAGGAAGCATACAGAAATACATGTGAAGAAGTTCTTGGCAAAAGAAATAAATAACAGACGGAATGGCTCACAGAAAACAAGTAAACAGCTGTAAAGAGGCGGAAGAGAAAACATAACTGCTCAAAATATACTGGGAGATAAACAGGAAAGTGAAAAAGAGTGCCAGTCAAGACAAAAGAGAATTTATTGAGAAACTAACAGGAAGCCGAGACTGTGACCAAAAAAGGAGACTTAAAAACATTATATAATAATACTAGAACTTTATCTAAGAAAAAGCTAAACCACAATACAACAGTGAAGAGCAGAGAAGCATTAGCAATGAAGAGAAACAAAGGGCCAGATGGGCTGAAAATTTTAAGGAAATCCGAAACCAACCAGTACAGCAACCCATCATAGAACCAGCAGAAGAGCCACTACAGTGCAACTTGAACCCACCCACCAAACAAGAGATCTCTCGGGCAATAAAACAGCTGAAAAATGGGAAGGCCGCCGGACCAGATGGAATACCACCAGAAGCCCTGAAGGCAGATATACCATACACTACAAAGTTGCTACATCAGCTCTTCAAGAAAATCTGGGAAGAAGAGGCCATCCCAAAGAGCTGGAAGGAAGGCCACATTATCAAGCTGCCAAAGAAAGGAAATCTGATTGTATGTAGCAACTGGAGGGGTATAACACTACTAGCAGTGGCTGGAAAAGTTTTGACCAGAGTTTTGTTAGACCGTATTAAAAAGGCGGTGGATCACAGAGAAGAACAGGCAGGATTTCGTGCAGGAAGATCATGCACAGACCAGATAGCAACACTCAGAATCATCATAAAACAATCAAATGAGTGGCAGACCCCCTTGTATGTAAATTTGTAGACTTCGAAAAGGTTTTCGACGGTATAGACCGTACTGTGATGTGGAAAATCCTGAGACATTATGGAATCCCAGAGAAATTCATTAAAATCATCCAAGATTTCTATCAGGAGGCCTCATGTAAAGTAGTACACAAAGGAAAGCTATCAGGGCCCCTCACAGTACAAAGTGGAGCCAGACAGGGATGTCTGCTATCACCAACAATTTTTCTCATGGTCATAGACTGGGTTATGAGACAGACAACAGAGGGAGAGAAAACTGGAATACAGTGGACATTTATTACACAGCTGGAGGATCTAGACTTTGCAGATGATTTGTGCCTTCTGTCACACAGACAGCAAGATATGCAGGAGAAAACAAATGGTTTAGTAACAGAAGCAGCAAAGATGGGACTGCACATAAATGTAAATAAATGTAAAAATAAAACAAAAGATCAAAATGAGAAAATAAATAATAGTAACATAGGGGGAACTCTGGTGAATGAAGATCAATGATGCAAGTCATTGAAGAAGGGAACAAAATTAGAAAAACTCAAATGTACATATCTCAGGAGACATGGCATGTCTCAAAGAATATCACCACAAAGCTACAGACATTTGTAAATAGATGTCTCCGATGGATCCTGTTGCCCTTGACTGAAACCCACAGGGGAAAAGAAGAGTCGGGAGGCCAAAGAAAACTTGGAGAAGAACTGTTCAAGAGGAAGCCTCTTGTCTCCATTTCTTTTCTTACTAGCAATAGATTGGGTTATGAAAACATCGACATCACACAACCGAAATGGAATCCAGTGGAATCTGACTAAACAGCTTGATGATCTGGATTTTGCAGATGACTTGGCTCTTCTGTCCCATAACCATAATCAGATGCAAGAGAAAATGAAAATTCTTGATGAGAGGTCACAACAAGTGGGCCTGAAAATACACAGGGAAAAGACAAAGGTTATGAGAATAAATGCAAGAAATGATAACAAGGTTGAAATTGAAGAAACAACTCTAAAAGATGTAGAATCATACACATATCTTGGAAGTAATATAAACAAAGTTGGAGGGACAGACAGTGATATCAAAAAAAGAATATAAAAAGCAAGAGGAGCTTTCATTGCATTGGGAAACATGGAGAACAAGAGAAATCAAGTCCAATACGAAAATAAGAATCTTCAACTCAAATGTCAAGTCAGTCCTATTGTATAGCTCTGAGACATGGAGAACAACAAAAACCACAACCAAAAAGCTAGACTTTTATAAACGAGTGCTTACGTAGAATAGAAGGACTGAAATGGTATGACAAAGTCACAAATGTGGAATTGATGACAAGAACCATACAAGTGCCAGTGGAACTAGAGCTGAGAAGACGCCGCTGGTGATGGATAGGACATACATTGAGGAAACCTGTTGATAGCATTATAAGGCAGTCCTTGTTCTGGAATCCACAGGGAAAGAGAGGCAGAGGTAGACCAAAAAACACATGGAGAAGAGAACTGGATACAGAGGTGAAAATGATGAGGAAAACATGGAAAGAACTTGAGCCGATGGCACAGGACAGGAAGACTTGGTATGTGTTTGTTGAAGGCCTATGCTCCTTGGGGAGCTGAAGGGTATTGATTGATAGAACTAGTTGCTAGTAATGGTAGTCCCATAGCAGATACTGCTGTAGGTGAGTGAAGACTTCACCGTACTAGGTCCAGCTTCAAGAGGTAGGTTGACTATTTCCCTTCCTCGCTGCCTTTCCTTCCCTATTTCAGTCAGGTACCCATTTACAACTGGGTAGACTGGAGCATGTTGGCACTGTGATTTGAACCCGGCACTTTTGCCGCGAGAGACCAGTGCTCTAACCACTGTCAGTCGGATGCTAGTTGCTAGTACTGTCACTAAACATTTATCACGTGTGTTCGGATGCTTCAGTGAAACTGAACATAGTTGTATTAAATCTTCAGTCAGTGTAGTAACTCTTGAGTTGTATCAGCATGATATGTTTACAAATACCTGTCTGTATTCAACTTAACACAGCTATTGTGACAACTGAATGAACTATGTTGGTTGTCTTCAGCATTGGTGATCTCATTATTGTCATATCTTCTTTCATTACTTTCTGTTGACTTGACTTTGATCCACTGTCACTGAACACTGTCACTGATGGTGACCTTGATGCCATTATGTGGTACTCCGCAGTTCGTACAAGATGTTTTGGGCTGCCATAAAGTGTATTGTCTTTGGGTGAGTTGTGTGGTAGGAGTTGTCTCATTCCCTGGAGTGCAGGGCACAGTAGTAGATGGTGTTCTGCTGTCTCCAACGGGTTTGGGCAGTGTCTACATTTTGCTATATTTTGTGAACACATTCTGTTTCTGTGGCCATTTAGTGTGACCTGTTCTCAATCTGAAGATTTTGATTTGATAATTTTGTTCAATAGGGTTGATAGCATCTTCCTTATTTGGGGCTGTTAAGTAACACTTGCTGTTATATAACCACATCTGTTTCTCTCATAGTTGGCTGCCTGTTCTCAGGCTTCATTGTCATGTTACTGATTTCATTGTGTACGATAGAACTGTGAATTACCAAGTCATATTTTTACAGTGCATTTATTGTTTACTTTGAGATGTATGTAATGAGGTACACACCTTAACATATTCAGTATCAAATAGTTGCTCAGTATCGACTAATCTCCATGCTGACTTTTGTAGTAGATGTGGTTGGGGAAGGAGGGGATGGTAATATAGATGGTGGTGTTTTGATGTTGTCTTTTCTCTGTATAACTTTTCTCTTACATAATGTTTTTGAGTGTTAGAGTTGTTAAAGTACTTGTTTCTCAAGGCAAAGTTACTAGGTTAAGACATGCTGCAGTCTACTCAACTGTAGATGATACCAGACTCTGCTCTTGTTAGGGAAGGCAAAGGCAGCGATAGAATCGAGCTAGTCACCCCACTTCTTAAAGCACAGACCTAGCCTTGTGAAGTCTCTAACTCTTCGCTCCCCTATGTCAATATTTGCTATGGGACCACCTTTGCCACATATATTCGGAACATATTATTTTTTAAGTGAGTGTGCTAATTTGCAGTGTTTATCAGTTTATATAATCTGGGTCATAACTGAATAAGGTATATTGGCAAGCAGTAACCAGATCCCATCTTGACTGTTGCTTCTATCTTTCTCCAGACATGCCACCCAGCACATTCGATTGTGGAAACCCTTCCTTCAAGGAGGCATATGAAGAAAGTGAGGTTTACAAAACTGCTAAAGTGGAGATGGATGTGAATGTTTACCACCTTGTTAAGATCTCAAAGTCTTTGATGACATCAGGTGATAGTACATCACAAGCTGAACGCAAGGGCTGTCCTCCATCAGATGCAGATGAACAACTGGCTTCAAAGATCATCGAATTTAATTGTGCATCTGCTGTAGACAGAATTGATAAAATGGGGTGTGTGGATAACTATCCAGAAGAAAGTCAGTCTAAATTGTACGAGAACCTGGAGGATACAGAATCTGGAGAAAGCAGAAGCACATCAGATGTAAAGAGTCTTGAAGATGGTGGAGACAGCATTGATCAGACCACAAATGAAGTAATGGCATTGCAAGGAGCACATGAAAAGGGAGAATTTGTCTCCAAACACCAGAATGTGGCAGATGAACAAATCATGTCTGTTCATACAAATACCAAGATAGAGACATCTGATACATGGAAACCTGAACCAACAACAGCCGGCTCCAGCAGTGCCGACTTAGATGGAGTGCAATCAGATACAGTGGAAGAAGCTAGATCTAAGCCAGAGAAAGAAAATCCAGATGAAGATGGTCAGAGTAATCTAGACAGTGAGTTTCTTTTGTTCTAAATTTTGGTTTGTTACATTATATTTGTGTGCTTTATAAAAATCTGCCTCATTTATTCCCTTCCGTTTCCTTTAAGCAAGCCACAATTTTTTTTTCCTTTTTTTTTTTCCCCCTAATTACGTGACCTTATCTGGTACTCCAGAATTTGATATGTAAAAATATCATAGTTTATGTGTATTTTCATTTAATACAATTTGATATCTGTTTTGAAGTGGAACAGAGGTAAATTTTGTGGTAACTTGAGTTCTGGTTTGAGAAATTATTTCTACTTTTTGTTTAAGCTTACATAATACGTTTACTTAGTTGTTACTCTTCTACCCTGGGGTGTAGAGGTTTGCCAGAGAGAGAGAGAGAGCGCCATAAATACTATCGGCTGTCATTTTTCCTGGCCTGGTTCCAATCTAGTCCTCGATCCTTCAGAGATTGTCTAATGTTGTCCTCCCAGTGAACTCTGGGTCATCCTTGAGGTCTGGATCCCTGGCTCTCCGATCTTCTCCCATTTTGTTTTGCTTGTACTAGTTTCTTGATGACAGCTTAGAGCATGTTAGAACACATGCATTAAAAAACAGTTTTGTTGGATCAGAGTACACATTAAAAAAAATGAAAACAGAAGTACCACTGTGGAAAGAGTAACCATGAAAAGATATTTATGCAGGATCAGCCTTTGGAAATCTCAGAATTGGCAAGCTATCTAAACAGAGCTATAATAGCAAAAAGAAAGTTCAAAACACTGATGGACAGCTGCGTTCTGAGCTAAAGCTTACTATGTTGCTATAATGAAGCCAGGCAGATAAAAGATTGTAATGCTGCCAGACAGAGGTGGTGCTAGTGAGACCATTAAAAATGACTAAGAAAGGTATTGCAACCATCTTTCTGTTAATGAGTTCTTCTTCGTTCGTCCTGAAAAGGACGTTGGTTGCGTTGTGTCCGTTTACAGCAAAGCTTCAATATTTGCGCCTTTCGGCCGACACATCCGACTTCAGCACGGCATTTTTGGGATCGGGTTAGCCTTCCCTCTTCGATCCCTACTCACTCAGCCAGACTGAAGTGATGCAGCCTATTTCCAGGACCACCACTTGGAGGTGGAGTAAGGTCTTGGTCAGCTCTGGTTCACTGACCCTGATGCAAGCAGTCTAGCTATGGGTTGGTAACTGCATTTCTCACCGTTGACGCATCTTATTTTGATTGTGAGGAATAAGAACTGTTGTTAGTTAGTTAACTTGTGGGGACATTAAAATTTTTTTTTTTTAAAGTATGCATTTTGTTGAATGTGGTGCTGTTCTTATTTAATCATTTCAAACATTCATTTGTGTGTGTGCGAGGTATCCAGCGTGAAGACTCCATTATTTTTTTCGCATCACATCTATTATCAGGACCTGTAGGCATTCGATTTATAAACAACTTAAGTTGGACTTCCTGGTGCTGTACATGAATCACATTCTTTTTGTACATTTAGGTATAAATTACTTAGAAAGTATAATGCAATTGTGATGTGATACCAGCAAAATCTGTAATATGTCACTTTTTGAGAGGCTTATGAATACTGAAGTGTGTCTCATTGGCTGCCTTGAGCCTATGTTGTAGGATTGGCTGCCTTGAGCCTATGTTGTAGGATTGGCTGCCTTGAGCCATGTTGTAGGATTGGCTGCCTTGAGCCTATGTTGTAGGATTGGCTGCCTTGAGCCAAGTGTGTCTCATTGGCTGCCTTGAGCCTATGTTGTAGGATTGGCTGCCTTGAGCCATGTTGTAGGATTGGCTGCCTTGAGCCTATGTTGTAGGATTGGCTGCCTTGAGCCAAGTGTGTCTCATTGGCTGCCTTGAGCCTATGTTGTAGGATTGGCTGTCTTGAGCCAATGTTGTAGGATTGGCTGCCTTGAGCCTATGTTGTAGGATTGGCTGCCTTGAGCCAAGTGTGTCTCATTGGCTGCCTTGAGCCTATGTTGTAGGATTGGCTGCCTTGAGCCTATGTTGTAGGATTGGCTGCCTTGAGCCTATGTTGTAGGATTTCTGTAATATTGTCCATTGATGTGCCTCTTGGTCTTTCCCGTGCTGTAAAATCACATCTTCTACTGGTGTGAGTTAGTGTGATTTTCTTGCCTTACTCTCTTGAGATGGCCAAACCACTCAATTTTCTGTCTGTGTATATATTTGGTGCATGATGTAATTCCTAAGACTTTTCTGATGTCATATTTTTCACTGTCTCTCCTGCTAACATTAATGGATCTTCCCAAGCATTGTGTCTCACACAATGTATTTTTATTTTTTTTAAGTTATTAAATTAGAATAATTAAGTATCATATAGGTATGACCAGCGTGATTCATTAGAACAGGTCGTTGTTGTTTGATTCATTTTAAATAATTTTTTTTAACCATGAAAGGCAGCAGCTGACGTTTCATAATATATACTCATGGAAAAAAAGTAAGTGTGCAGCACTTTATAGGGCACTGTGCGTGATTTCATGGACGAAATGAAATAAAAGTTGGCACACAATGTGGTTGAATATTGAATAAAAGACCAAGTGATCACTTTGATTTTAGTGAAAGTGTCATGAAAGAAATAAAAACTAAAGTCAGTGTGGCATCCCCACGAAAAAATGAAATCTTGATTTCAGTACCGTGTGTGTCCACCTATTCCACACTGTTCTGCACGACACAGGTCTTAAACCTGGAATGTTCCTGGCAGTCCATGTTGCCTGAATAAACCTGTTATGCAAGTGCATAAGGCGTATGTAACGATCTTGTGCAGGGGTGGTAACTCGTGGTCGGCCACTTCTATGGCGATCATCAGTAGATCCAGTTTGGTGGAAATGAGCTTACAAGCTTGAATGCATGATATAGTGTGAACATTGAAATGTTGTGTTACAGCTAATATAGTCGCTCCAGCAGCTAACATCCCTATAACTATTGCTCGCTGTTGTTGGTTCAGTCTTGGCATTGTCAAAAAAGATGTTTCTGTTGCACTCTTGGTACTCTTTATTTCAACGATTATGTTTTCACATGCTTGTGATCAGAGCTACACACTTACCTTCCTTTTATCTGTGATAAATTCTCCCCTACGGCACTTTTCATGTGACTTATCTTGCACCGTGATTATCTCCCCATGAATAGTGCCATCCAATTGTAATTGCACGGGTAAGTGAACAACACTCACACAGACATGTGTGCCAACTTGCATTTGAGTTCGCCCAAGAACACACGCCAGTGCCCTGTTGAGTGCTGCACACGGGACCTCAAGACGCAGCAATAGAGACCGCAGTCAGCGACTCATAGCTTGACTGCCTGCGTCAGGACCAGCGAACCAGAGCTGGTCAAGACCGCACTCCACCTCCACGTGGTGGTCCTGGAAACAGTCTGCAGCTGTGCAGGCTGGCTGAGCGAGTGTGGATCGAAGTGGGAGGGCGGGCCCGGTCCTGGAGAATGCCGTGCGGAAGTCGGATGTGTCGACCGAAAGGTGCAGATATCACAGCTACGTTGTAAACAGACACAACGCAACCACCGTCCTTTTCAGGGCGAGCGAAGAGGAAGGGAGGAGGAAGGAGTGCTGCACACTTACTTTTTTCCATGAGTATATAAACATCTAAAAATTGATTTCTGTTTAACTATTTAAACTAAAAGAGGGTTTTTTCTTCTTCGCGATTTTATCACATTTCATAACATTTGGTTCATTTCATGTAGGTAGTTGTTTATATATTATTTTGATGGTGATGATAATGTGTAGGTGAGTTTTGTTATGATTATGATAATAGTAGCTATGACATAATAATTTAAGATTAGTCTTCTTATCACAGACAGGACTGTCGAGGTGATTGCCCAAGAGATAAAACCTGGAGACTGGGCAGAGAAATTGAGAAAGGAGAAACATGCAGCTACTGTTGATATGCATGAAATATCTTATGAGAGTATTGAAGTAACAGTGGATATTAGTAATTCTACTGAAGAATCCACCAGCTCTGTGGCACTAGATAATTCCACTTGTAATTCTGATGGGGGTACTGCAAGGACAAAAGAAAATATTAGAAACAAAGCTACACTGTGTTCAGAACAGGCACCAAAAACATCAGTTGAATGGCAGCAGACGGGACAAAGCTGTACTGCATCTGTGTCTGCCAGAGATCATTGTGGTGTCATTGACCCTAGTCATGAGGGATCACTCCTGCTGAGAACAGCTGTTTCAGAATGGCTAAGTCAGGGAGAAATTGCTGCTAACAATAGAGGTATAATACAGATTGAATGTGATGTAGGAGGGGCATTGAGTAGAGCACAGTCAGGAGATGCTTCCACTTATATCTGTAATTCAGGCTTAATTTCTAGGCCAGCTTCCCAGAATAGCATGGATGAATATGAAAGCTGCTGTGAAGATATGTCACAGGATTTTGAAATGCCTGGTGGAGAAAGTAGCAGCTCTTTAGCAGAGAGCTCATGTAGATCGGATGGACTGTTGGAGGAGCCTGATGAAAGTGATTATGACACTTCCAGTCTGGTTTTCTCTGACTCCTTTGTGAGTTCTTCAGTGGACATCTCCAGTTTATATGCAACATCCGGCACAGAAACATCTGTGCTTGAATCTGATGCCAGTTATTGTGAGTCGTCATATGATACGTGCAGTACAAATTCTGATGCACATGGCAGTTCCACTTTGTCCTCATCTCTCACAGGGTCTCTATGTGGCTCAGCATCAACTATTATGACATTATCTTCAGGATCCCTCAGTGAGGGGGACAGTGCTTCTTGGATGCTTAGAGAAACAATTAGCAGTATGGCTGACTCTTCTGGACACAGCGCTACTGATACGTCAACATTGGAAACTGGACACACAGGTTCACGAAATGGAAAAGGTCTTGAAACTGGTACATCTGCTGCTTTCTCTGAAAATGATATGAAAGTTTCAGTGTCATTTCTGACTGAAGACTTGACAGGCAGAATGCAAAATCTAGAAGAATCACATTCAGATGTTACTGACTTGGGTGAAGGAGATACCCTAGAGATTAACAGAAACATATACCCTGAAGATCCATCATCTGGAGTTCATCAGCAGACATCTCAGCCTATTGAACTGTCAGTTAAAGGTCAAAAAGATGCTGCAATGGATAAAAGTATCCAGCCAACATTGCCCTCAGCAGTACAGAATCTTGAAGGTGATCTGTCCCATGAGAAGTGGCTGTCAGGAAAAGAGAAAGAACTAGATGTAGTTGCTCTTCGGGAAATGTCTGAAGGGAAGACCACCGAGAAGCTTGTTTCTGGTATAAAATTATCAAAAGGGTTTTCCAGATCTAGATTAGTTATGACTTCTGAGATTGAAGATTCAATTCTGGTGGACAGTGATATGTGCCAGAATGTTTTACTTGGAAGACAATTTGATGAGCAAGAAGCAGCAGTCAATAAGGTTAAGAGTTCTGAAATCGAGCCACGTGTTGAGATTTTACCAGTAGAAGAGGTAAATAGTTCTTTTATTGAAGAGGGAGCCATTTTAACACATGCCATCTTCATTGATAACAGTGGAGGTAGTTATTATGAAAAGATAACCACCATTGTCGGCAGATGTGAATTTATTAATAATGAGCTGCTTATTGGGGAAAGTGATGACACAGTGATACCCCTAGAGGCAGGAGATGAACACAAGATGGGAAACTCTGCTAGAAACCGGAATGTCAAATGTGAGCATCAGTTATCCACTTTAAAAGTGTTACACATTTAAACGTGAATAACATATTTGTGAAATATCTAATGCATGAGTTTTTTAACATGGTTTCACATTTTATCTTGCTGCTGCATTTTAAAATGCCTCTTCTAATGTCTACATAAGATGCAGTATTGCCTACATAAATTTTGTAGTTTTATTTCCCAAAGAGTTGGGTGCTCTTTGTCTCGGTTATATAACTTTTAGCCTTGTTTCCTCCCCCCCCCCAGAAACTGAGTCACATTTTTTGACATAGAAAATGCCTGTTTGCCCATATCAAAAGTTGTCCCTTTTGTGATCTTCATAAAACATAGCACATTCTTGTGTGATTAAATTGTAATGCAGCATTTTTATGAAGATGTAGTACTAATATTTTAACTAATATTAATCAGTTTGTAGTAATTGTATTAAATGAAGATGAAGTACTAATATTTTACTATTAAGTTGTACTCCATGGTGAGAAATCAGGATGGGGCATCTCGGCTTGAGTAAAGGGCAGGGTCGTCGCTGAAGAAAGTGTAACTTACATGACAACAGCCTCCAGCATGAAAATGGAGATAGAGGCAGCCACTACAGCACTGAGATGACTGTCTGAAACTCCATCAACCAGGGCAGTCATATTTTTCAGACTCTCAGTCCATGCTTCGGAAGGTCCAAAGTGGATGGCTCTGGCATGAATAGTAAACCTCCATAGATGCCTCGAATCTTCAGGTACTGGTGTGGATCTACTGTCATGGTCATGCAGGAGTACGTAGCAATGAGAGAGCTGACAGACTAGCTTTCAGAGCACCCATAGTGGAAACACTGGATATGGATAAGGGAGAAATACTAAAGACAATTACTGATAGCCTTCTAGAGAAAGGCATTGCATCGATGAATCAGCGTTTGGCATCAAACGCAAGATTAGCAGAGATGGACATATGAGAGGATCATGTATAAAACCAGTGCAACAGTAACAGTTAGCATTCATACCCTTCAACATTTGCTGAGGGACACTGAGCATCTGTGGGTTTTTCCCGGAGTTCAGTGAGGCAGATTCTGATCAACAATAACTATTATGTTGCTTCCCATTTGACTTAGTTTTGAGTTAAATAATGTGGTGACAGAATATGTCACTTCTTCTTCTCAAGTTTTACCTCACCTAGCTTCAGGATAAAAATGGTGTGTCCTTTGTTTTTCCATGCCCATGTCTTGCAACTTTTAGTTTTACCGTAAATATTGAGGTCTTTTATAACAACTATTTATTGATGGAAAACCCTTTGATGCATGAGAAATACGTTTTAGATATGGCCTATTCAGGAATCCCAGTATTTTAAGGAAATACTCAACTTTTTGTTAATTGCTTAACCCTGTATTAGGCTAAACTTCTCAACAATGGTTAGTTAATTGTGTAGTCTAGTGGTTCCCAAAAAGTGTGCCGCAAGAGGATGGCAGTGTGGCCGGAAGATTCCAAGACTACCAAGGATTTAGAGAGATTTTCAAAAAATCAATATGCAAAAAAATCAATATGGTCATATCATATTTATTTGACTTATTTTGTTACCTGCGATATAATATGGTAAATATGTATAGAAACCCATAGAATTATTCAGATTTTATTTGTTTATATCATTTATTTTATATAAAATAGATAACAGTTCTCCACGACATATTGTTGTGAATGGGGATTTTCAGCCCTGACAAATATCAAACAGAAAAGAGAAAGGCTTCCTTGCATTTATGAGATAGTGTTTATCTTAAATAAGACCTAATATAAATGAGATTACCCTACAAAAACAAACTCACACCTCTCATTGAATTTGTATATTTTGTGAATTATCATGTTTTTATGTAGCTGTATTGGATTGTGGAATGTCAGGACAATGAATGAGACGGGTAAACTAAAACAGGTCACGGCAGAAATGAGAAACTATAGGTTACACATTCTAGGGATAAGCGAGAGCAGATGGACAGGGGCAGGAAACGTTAAAACAGCAACAGGAGAAACAGTACTTTACTCTGGAAGAGAGGATGGACAGCACAACGAAGGCGTAGCCATTATTTTACAGAAAGGAATAGAAAGGACATTACTGGAATGGAAACCCATCAACAACAGACTGATAAGATTAAGATTGAGAGGTAGATTCACCAATAATACAATGCTACGCACCAACGAATGACAGCGATGAAGAGGCCAAGGATGAATTCTATCAACAACTGCAGAAAGAAATGGAAGACACACCTAGATATGATCTTATTATAGTAATGGGAGATCTCAATGCGAAAGTTGGTACACACAATACATATAATGAAAGAGTAATGGGGAAATGCGGCAGCGGAACAGCAAACGAAAATGGGGATAAATTAATAAGTTTCTGTAGTATTAACAACCTGGTCATTGGAGGAACACTTTTCCCACATAAAGAAATTCACAAATTAACATGAGAATCACCAAATGGTCGGGACAGAAACCAGATAGACCACATCATGATTAACGGTAGATGGAGACATGCATTACAAGATGTGAAGGTAAGAAGAGGTGCAGATGTGGGAAGTGATCACCATTTAGTAGTAGCAAAACTGAAAGTGAAACTAAGAAGGGCTGGACCAATTGTAACTACGCAGAAAAGGTTTGACATCAGCAAATTGAAGGACCCCCTTACCAGAAAAGCTTTTGCGGCTGACATAAAGAAACGATATCAATTTGCCAAAAGTCAGGAAAAGACATTGACTGATGATATAGACCAGAAATTCAACACCATTTCAACAATATATAAGGAAAGCAGCCAATCATGCTTGGGATTCCAGGAAAGGAAGAAGCAAGACTGGATAACGCCAGAAACATTAAACACCATAACACTGAGAAAGGAAATGAAAAGAAAGAAAACAGAAGCAAAGTCCCCCAGGTTAAAGCAATTATATAGCGAACAGTACAGTCAGCTGGACAAGGAAGTTAAACGCCAAACCCGAGCCAACAAAAGGAATTTCCTAGACAATCTTGCAAGACAGGCAGAAGAGACAGCACTGAGAAATGAACAAAGCACAGTATACAAAATAACTAAATTCATCAGCGGAAAATGAGGTGCAAACAATATTACATTAGTAAGAGATAAGCAAGTGGCACTTGTGTGGTTATTGTAATAAATCTCATCACGACAGCAGAGGGACAGGAAACAAGATGGGCAGAGCACTTCAGAGAAACTCTGAACAGGGAACCACCAGAGACACAATTGAATGTTCCTGAGGCTGAAAATGATCTAGATGTAAATACAGACATTCCACGAAAAGAAGAAATCATCACAGCAATCAAAGGGTTAAAGAACTGAAAAGCTCCTGGCCATGATAACTTAAATGCAGAGCTATTTAAGACAGACCCTGAGCTAGCAGCAGAACTATTAGAACCATTATTTGCACAAGTGTGGAAAACGGGGACAACACCATCAGAGTGGAACAAAGGAATAATTGTCAAATTGCTCAAGAAGGGAGATCTTGCAGACTGCAATAATTGGAGAGGAATAACTCTTCTCTCAGTTCCCAGCAAAATACTAGGCAGGATAATTATACAGAGAATTTCAAAAGCAGAAGACCACAAACTGAGGAAAGAACAAGCAGGATTTAGAAAGAACAGAAGATGTGTAGATCATATATTCACTCTCAGGAACATTATAGAGCAGTGCTCAGAATGGCAAAGACAGCTGTACATTAACTTCGTTGATTTTGAAAAGGCTTTTGACAGCATACATAGGGACAGTTTATGGAAAATACTGAGGGCTTATGGAATTCCAAGCTGCATAGTGTCAATCATAAAAAGCCTCTATGCCAACTTTACGTGTAGTGTTGGGCAGAGCAACCTAACCTTTGAGGTGAAGACAGGAGTACGACAGGGATGCCCCTTATCAACCACTCTATTTTTAACAGTCATAGACTGAGTGATGCGCCAGACAACAGAGGGCAGTCCAAGAGGAATAAGATGGACTACATTTTCTACATTGGAAGATCTGGAATATGCAGATGACATTGCACTACTAGCACATTCACATCAACACATCCAGGAAAAAAACGGATAGACTTAATAAGTTTAGCTAGCAGGTGGGCTTGAACATCAATTTAAAGAAGTCAGAGGTCATGACGCTCAATGTGAGCAACCCTGAGCCCAAATCAGTAAGGAATCAGCAACTGGTACAGACAGACACCTTCACATACCTAGGATGCATAGTAACACCAGACGGCGGGGCAGGCAAAGACATCAACATCAAAATGAATAACGAACGAACTTTATTTTCAAAGGGTTAAGAATTGGGCACGCAGGCCCGTCTGACATTCTGCCCTTCCTCTCTCTCTCATCATGTATACTAATATCCTTTCATTCTCACATTTACTTTAAGCATTATTAAGGCATTTATCATTATAAAAGTAATATTACATTTGCAATAATCAGCATAATTAAAGTGTGTTTTTAAAATAAAATAAAAATAATAAAAAAACCAAAAAAAAAAAATAAATAATAATAATGAATTTGAAAAAGAAAAAAAAAAAAAGAAAAAAAAATAACAACAAGACATAAGAATCGAATTCTTCGTAATGTAAATTAGTGATTTGAGACTTATTCAGAGGTATGTTATGAGAACTTGTAAAATGTTCATACAGTGTTCAACTGAATGACTCAGGGATTCATCAAGATGAGATGGGTAAACAGTTACTTTCCTCGCTGTCTTTGCGTCCCAAACTCAAGACCAGAATCAGACAAGGTCGATAGTTAGATAGACATATATGAAAACAATTAATTTGCCAAGGGTTGAAAATCGGACACAGTCCCCTCTTGCATTCTTTCATCCTCTTGCTCATCTTTTATTACTGTTACTCAACATTCTCCAGCGTACTGAAAGTATTAATTTAAGGGCAGTGCAACATTACAAGGAAGTATAACAGCATACATTAACAGTACCTGATCATAAAATTAAGAATATAAGTTATTAAGAATATAATATTAAGAATAAGTATATTGTAATGAAAACTAGATCATCAGCGCCTCCATACAGTATATTAGATAAAAGTACAACACAATCAGTTAGGGTGGCATATAATCAGCACTCATAAAGTATTTGAACAGTATACGATTGTATGAGTAAGGCAAGAACAGCCTTTTTTAGCCTAAACAACATCTGGAAGTCCTCAATACAGCACAAGCACAAAATTAAGATTATATCAGAGCTGTGTGCTTTCTGTGCTTCTCTATGGTGCAGAATGCTGGAGAGTTACAGAGAAAGAAATGTCGAAATTGTCCTCTTTTCACACAACATGCCTAAGAAAAATTCACCGAATCTTTTGGCCGAATACCATCACCAACCAAGATCTGCTTACTTGGAGCAAGCAAGAGGACATGCACACCATCATAGCTGGCAGACGCTGGAGCTGGGTTGGCCATGTCCTCAGAAGAGACCCCAATGCCACCACAAGAACAGCTATGCTTTGGACCCCTGAAGGAAAACGAAAGAGAGGCCGACCAAAAACAACCTGGCGGAGGACTGTGGAGGCTGAGATGCAAAGAATGAACTTGGGGCACTGTACGAAGGATGGCCGCCGACCGAGCAAAGTGGAATCAATTTGTTGTTGCCCTACAAGACGCCACTAGGCGTGATGGCCACTGACTGCTTTGACGGTCGGCGGCTAAGGATCAAAGAAAGAAGAATGTAGCTGTATTGGTCAATGCTTTCTGGATGTCTCTTAATTGTTGTATTAAGTCGTTGTGTTCTATGTTATGAATAAAGCACTGCTAGGAGTTCATTTTTTTTTTTTAAGGATATTTTTTTTTACCAGTAAACAATTTGGTGTGACACAAGCAAATTTTCATTTCCAAAGTGTGGCCTAGAGAAAAAAGTTTGGGAACCACTGGTCTAGTCAGAAAACCTCGTATATTTTTAGAAATTACAACTTTTAGTTTATTGCTTAGTCAGGAAACCGTGTATTTTTTAGAAATCTCAGAACTCTAATTATTCAGCTTGTTCAGTTGGACATGATTAATCAGTATATATTCTCACCATGATCTGTTCTGTATTCTTCAATTTATTTGAAGTTCTATTTTGGCATGTGTAATTTTTAAACTTGCCTGTTGTTTTGATATTGGTTTCTGATTCCTGCTAACGTTTTGAGCATTTTCTTAAAAATGTTAATGAATCTTCTGTGTAATGTGAAATACTTTAATACCGGTCGCTTAAATAATTGACAAACACACAATGCATGCAGAGTCAGCCATGGGTACATTGCAGTATTAGTATATTTACTTATGGTGTGAGTGGCTTGAAATATAGAATGACCAAGGAGATGATGAATGGTAGTGACAACACTGAATCCTGCCTAATGGAGTAGCAGATCTTATTTCATATGTTACTGAGAAATATGAGAAACTGTCCATGTGAAGCTTGCAGCATAACCAGTGAAAGAAAAGATGTTAAACTTTTAGGAGAGAGTTAACAAAAGGTTTGAGTAGATCCTTCAGAACAGGTGAAGCTTGCAGCATAACCAGTGAAAGAAAAGATGTTAAACTTTTAGGAGAGAGTTAACAAAAGGTTTGTGTAGATCCTTCAGGACAGGTTTTTGTTACATTGTCTTCAATATCGAAATGACAAGTTGTCAGAGCTCTGGAACTGCAGACTATTCACCCTTGTTAACTAATTACAAAAGCTAATGAATTTATTACAGTATGCAACTTTTTTTTTTTTAATGTCCAATTGTGTACTTCTTTAGCAAGACTGTTCATTTAATTATGTTTTAAATTTTCGTTAAAATCATAATAATAATAATAATAGGCATGTTCAAATGGCAGTAATGTTTTTTTTTTTTTAAATTAGATGATGCAGCAGATGCTGATTCTGACCCACCTTCATTTTATGAGGATGTAAATGATGTAAGTTCCAACATCAAAAAATCATTTCTACCGTTTAATTTTGTTACAACAGTTCAGCCATTTAGTGCTGTTAAAACATTCCAACCATTCAGTTGTTTCTTGTCAGCCGATTACTTCTGTTATAATATTTCAGTTATTTAGTTATATTAACTCATCATCCTAGCCATGTTGTTTTGTTAAATATTTTTACCATTTACATTTTTAAACATGATTCTGCAGTTAAGTTCTGGTATAATGTTTCAACCAACGGGCTGATCACCCGTTTGCCAGTCACTTTGATTACGGAAACAACAGCAAATGGATTGATTTGCCGTTGCCCTAAAGACGCCAATAGGCGTGATGGGAAACAATGGCAAAGAAAACCTATCTGCTGTTGCCCTAAGACGCCACTAGGCGTAATGGCCACTGACTGCTTTGACGGTCGGTGGCTAAGGACGGAAGAAGAAGAAGAAGATAATGTTTCAGCCATGTAGTTACAGCTTCGTTTTTACCATTTTGTTTTGCTATTGAACCGTTTTGGTTAAAAATAATTTTTAAATGTTATTTAAATACTAATTGTGTCATGCTCTGGCAAAATCCTAACTTATAGACAGGCATGTCTGATTTTGAGAAGAATGCACAAGAAAACTTTAATTTGTTTAAAAATACAAGTTTTGAGATGTTTATATTTGATGAAACTTCAGACCTATCAATTAGTGTCATTTAAATTTGTCAGCAAATTGTCTTACTTTTAAAATGCTTTTGACAGCACGGACCCACCCAGAAAATTCTGTATGGCACTGACCATTAAACCTAATTTTTGTCTGAATTTGGCATGTAGAGCTGTCTTTTTGTTGTTTAACTAGGTCTGCACAGCTTGCCATTTTTAATGCCAGGTTGAAGAATCCTTGGCATTTTCTGCATTGCAGATGTAGGCTTTACCTTTGGATTTTCTGCCAATCCAAAAATTTGTTGAGCTAGAGTCATGAGCTTGTTTTGTTTGCATGTATTTTTTCTTTGCTTGGCATGTGTTCAGAGGATCTTCACATCTCGTTTCAAGGTAGAAAATAAAAGAGGGGTGGCATAGTGCATTCCTGACCATTCACTGGCGCTTTCGGGGCTAAAATGCAGTGCTGTGGTTCTGGGCTGTCCCAAGGAATTGTCACGTTTTGCACAGAGCCACTTCCAAGCTTCACTCACCTGTCATCTGTTCATTGTGAGATCCTCCTGCGTGCCGCCAACCAGATAAAAGCTGGAGTTAATTCGGGGGCACAAGTGATTCCTTTAAGCTTAGAGTGCAATGATGGGTTCTCTACATGCTTAACCACAAAAGGAATCTTGATACTGGGCCAAACTGGTGTGGCTAGTCGATCCCTGAGTGTTGGCCAGGCAACTCTTAGGTTTGCCTGTTTCAAGGAAGCACCACGTGGAGGTGCTTCAGGCTCTTGGGTAGAGGTCTAACCTGGCATTAATTCAATAGTGATGGGAACAACGGCAAAGAAAATCTATTCGCTGTTGCCCTTAAGACGCCACTAGGCGTAATGGCCACTGACTGCTTTGCCGGTCGTTGGCTAAGGACGGAAGAAGAAGAAGAAGCGTGAATTCATTTGTGTCCCCTTGGGCTGTCTTCAAATCACATTAACTTGTTATAAAATTTTTCCAATTTTTTTTTTTATTTAAAGATATTTTTTTATGATTGTTTCAAAATGGTGACATGTTACTGATTTTGTTAGATTTCTTTACATTTTAATCATTGTTTGGTGAACTCTTTTTGTTTTAGATTCATTCTAGAACGATTCGTACTAGTACATTTCATTTCAGCTTCTTCTCAGATGCAATCAATTTTCAGTTTCTCCTCCTTTAGCTTGGCTTGTTCAACAAGCTGACAATGGCTGAGTCAGAATAAAGCATTCATCACTGTGTATACTTACCATTTTTTAAGTTCCATAGCTCATCTTTGCAATCTCCCTAATTGATCTTTTTTTTTTTTTTAAGAGTATGTTACTACACATAAGGTTCTAAGTATCTTGTCAAATCCTTTCTAGGTTGAAGTTTACTGAATCTTGAAATAACAAACCACACTGATGAAAATTTCCTTTAAAACATAATCTGACATCTAAACAGTGACTTAAATCATTGCCATATGTTATTTAATATTTGAGGCATTCCTTTAAATATTCTATAGCCTTCTGCTGAAGCTGTTAAAAACTTTTTACTTTTGCTTCTTACAGGTTCCATTTTATGAGAGCGCAAAAGATGAAGATGAAACACTAGATGCTACAGGCGATGCTCCTCTTGAAACAGAAGAAATGAAACATTTGTACAAATAGGAGAGAAACTTGTATGACAGTGCACAAGATGATGGCTGAATGTAAAACTGTATTTTGTGTTTGTGATTGACTTGTGTGAATAGCACCCTTAGTTTGGTTTTCTTGTGCAGATGCACAGTATATTTTAGATTAGTTTCTGCACAAATTTATTGATATAGCAAACTTCATGTTTTTGTTTCTGTAGGATTCTTACTGACCATGGACTGAAACCTTGACACATCTCAGAATATTTATGAATCTTGGTATCTAAATTTTAGGAGCAGAGAATGAGACCTGTGTCCAACCAATCGTGTGATAAAAGATGATTAAGGAGGGTATGTACTTGCAACGAGCAACCCTGTCTCACAAAATACTGTTGCAGGAACTACCCTACTTTGGCTCGGGATTCCTGCTGATGGCCAGCTGCAGTAATCGTTCGCAAGTGAAATTGTGCAAGAGACAATACAATTCTTTGGGGGAAAAAATTCCGTTGGGGAAAACAATTTTAAGGCACAAGTATTCATGACTGCAGAAGTTCAGTTCTTGTGAAATCAAAGAAGGATGGGTGTTGAGGTGGTGGTCCTACAGTATACAAGTACTTTGGCAGATCCTATGATCTAATTGGATGTTAATATTCTATAAATATACTTGTTGTTGTCACATGTTAATTGTAGGTCAGTGGAAACCCTGCACAGATATTAAAGTTGTTAATCATTTATACGTTTAGCTGAATTAAGCATGAATTGTATTTATTTTATGTGTCTGTCTTGGAGCTTGTTGTATACGTGATGTGATATACTCTAGTTTGCAATGACCAGGAGTAAGAAAAATTGCGACTACGTACAATTTGGTTCAGTTTGTGTCGGGATGCAGTAAACTTTGTAGTGACTTTACTTAATTCAGCTATTTACTGTTTAATCTTTTGAAAAGCTGAGACAACATGAAGACTGAACAAAACTGTCTTATATTTATATGTTATCTGTTTCATTCATTTTATTGTCATTCAGCTCTTATGTTACCTGTTTACCCATAATTAATGTCATTGGTAATAGCAGGTCATTTGAATACTTCACTGAATTGTTTCCCAAGTTTCCATAATTTCATTTGCTTTCAAACTTGACAGTTTTGTTTGTTCAGAATTCTGTGACTTTGTTTTTCCTAGTTTAGTATTTGAAGCACTGTGCACTTTCTAACATGTAGATTGTCTCAAGAGAAGACATAATGTTTGTGTGCTTGTACATTCCTGTGTTATAAAAATGCATTTTTCCAGAGCTGCATTTTCTCAACAAGTTTAATGATAAGTTGTGTTTGTTCAGGCTTTGCATTTGAAACCTGTTTTGAAATATTGACTACTTAACTGTCACTTGACACCAGAGTTCTCCTCCACTGTATTCACACTTGGAATTTGTAAATTGTGAAACATGGGGTATGTAAATCAAAATGGGTGAAATTTATACATGTGAGCATCTCATGACGTGTGTGTGTGGTAGCATTATATTCTTCATTGTCACTTCACATGTAGCTACCACTGTAGCCTAGTCCCTGTACAGGAAGCCTGCACCAAACATTCATATGTTCCTGCTCCAGTGGTTTCTTTAGCAATTTGTTTTGTGTGATGAGATTGCCAGCTTCATGCACAACCTCAGATTAGTTGTCTAGTATGACATGCCTTCCAACGGGCTGATCACCCGTTTGCCAGTCACTTTGATTACGGAAACAACAGCAAACGGATTGATTTGTCGTTGCCCTAAAGACGCCATTAGGCGTGATGGGAACAACGGCAAAGAAAATCTATTCGCTGTTGCCCTTAAGACGCCACTAGGCGTAATGGCCACTGACTGCTTTGCCGGTCGTTGGCTAAGGACGGAAGAAGAAGAAGATGACATGCCTGAGGGAGTCATGTTCTTATCCTTTCATAGTCTCATCTGAGAACTACGGGGGAGGGGGGGGGGGGGGGGGGGGGGCACATGTATATTAGGTTGCTAGAATTGTTTTTTCAGGATGTGAGACACTGAAAAGTCATTTCCATAACCCTGCCAGTGGTGGAAATGTCTTTGCCAAAAAAAAAAAAAAAAAAGAATTTTGTGAAACGTCTGGTTCTGAGAACATGTAGTTTGAATTTGGTGGCAGGTTTAAGACTACCATTAGTAGATTTCTTGAATGCCTCGCTGTGAGAGTACAGTGTTGTTTTTTTTTTTTCACTCACTATCAACTAACTCAGTGCAGTTGAATCATATGTGACTGTTAGCAGATGACATGAGTAGCTCTAGTACTGGCTGACATGGTCAATATTTTGACATTTTTCAAACACTGACATAGGTATTTAGAGGCAGATCATTTTTATTTCCAATGACTTTGCTTATGTACCTACTAGTCTGTATGAGGACAGTCCCCAAAAGAAAGATAGGTCACATGTCGATGTAATTCTCATGATAAAATGTGCCTTCTCTCATGAATTGAACTTAAAACTTCTCCACTGTGTTTGAGATTACCTTGCATTTAAAAACTGCCATGCTTTTGAACAACTTTGGTTTTTTAGCAGTTTATTTGTGCCCAGTTACCGGCATGTTAACATTTGTTGAGCTTGGGTTGTTCTTTTCAATGTATAAATTGTGTTCATTTAATAAGAGCTTTAAATAAAGTGGCATCTGTTTAAAGAAGACACATTGTTCAGCCATTAAAAGTTGAATGTTGTATACATCAAATTGTTTGTGACTTGAAGGCATGTAAACTGAACAGTTGTGGTGAGAACAAGACAATATTAGATGTGTTGTGCCACAAGTGAGAGCATTCAGAAATCCAGTTTTAACGTGTTATGTAAATATTGGTCATTGTTCTTTTTGTTCCTTATGGAGCATGGGCCCACCACTGTAGCTGGTAGTTGTACAGACAGCATGCACCAAACAATCACATGGGTCCACTACTGTAGCTGGTAGTTGTACAGACAGCATGCACCAAACAATCACATGGGTCCACTACTGTAGCTGGTAGTTGTACAGACAGCATGCACCAAACAATCACATGGGTCCACTACTGTAGCTGGTAGTTGTACAGACAGCATGCACCAAACAATCACATGGGTCCACTACTGTAGCTGGTAGTTGTACAGAAAGCATGCACCAAACAATCACTACTGTAGCTGGTAGTTGTACAGAAAGCATGCACCAAACAATCACATGGGCCCACTACTGTAGCTGGTAGTTGTACAGAAAGCATGCACCAAACAATCACATGGGTCCACTACTGTAGCTGGTAGTTGTACAGAAAGCATGCACCAATCACATGGGCCCACTACTGTAGCTGGTAGTTGTACAGAAAGCATGCACCAAACAATCACATGGGCCCACTACTGTAGCTGGTAGTTGTACAGAAAGCATGCACCAATCAATCATATGGGCCCACTACTGTAGCTGGTAGTTGTACAGACAGCATGCACCAAACAATCACATGGGCCCACTACTGTAGCTGGTAGTTGTACAGACAGCATGCACCAAACAATCACATGGGGCCCACTACTGTAGCTGGGTACAGAAAGCCATCACTGGGCCCACTGTAGCTGCTGGTAGTTGTACAGAAAGCATGCACCCAAACAATGGGCCCACAGTTGTACAGAAAGGGCCAAACAATCACATGGGCCCACTACTGTAGCTGGTAGTTGTACAGAAAGCATGCACCAAACAATCACATGGGCCCACTACTGTAGCTGGTAGTTGTACAGAAAGCATGCACCAAACAATCACATGGGCCCACTACTGTAGCTGGTAGTTGTACAGAAAGCATGCACCAATCAATCACATGGGCCCACTACTGTAGCTGGTAGTTGTACAGAAAGTATGCACCAATCAATCACATGGGCCCACCACTGTAGCTGGTAGTTGTACAGACAGCATGCACCAATCAATCACATGTGCCTTCAGCTGTGGTTTCTGTTGTGATTTGTTTTACACGATGAGGTTGCAAGCCTCATGTACAACCTCATATTAGTCACCTTGTATGACATGACATGCCTGTTTTTTTTGTCTCATCAGAAACCTGTGGGAACTACGGGGGGCAATGTCAGATTTGTTAGTAATAAAAAAAAAACATAGAAACAATTATTGTTGGAAGTTCCTACATCTAGACCCAGGGTTTCTTAACCTGTGGTCCACAGACCCCTTGGGGGTCCATGACCTAACATTTAAAATGGTAAATTGTATGCCTTCATGAGACAATCAAGCAGGTCTATCGCCTTCATCAGACAATCAAGCAGGTCTATCGCCTTCATCAGACAATCAAGCAGGTCTATCGCCTTCATCAGACAATCAAGCAGGTCTATCGCCTTCATCAGACAATCAAAGGGTTTTATAACCTTCATCAGACAATCAAGGGGGTCTAGCCTTCATCAGACAATCAAGTGGGTCTATCCTTCATCAGACAATCAAAGGGTTTTATAACCTTCATCAGACAATCAAGGGGGTCTAGCCTTTATCAGACAATCAAGGGTGTCTGTAGCCTTCATCAGACAATCAAGAGGATCTATAGCCTTCATCAGACAATCTAGGGGGTCTATGGCCTTCATCAGACAATCAAGGGGGTCCATGAAAAAAAAACCCCTGGTCTAGACAATCGCCAACCCTCAGCTCCCTAAGGAGCATAGACCAACAAATGTATGCTAGACCTTCTTGTCCTGTGCCGTCTGCTCAAGGTCTTCTTTAGCCCTGTCTGCAGTTCTTTTCCATGTGTTTTTCAATCTCCTGTTAGCTTTTTTTTACCCTGGGGTACCAGAACAAGAACTACCTTGTACTGCTAACAACAATTTGTGTCCTATCCCATGCCACTGCTTTCTTGTTACCTCATGTTACACTGTCACTTGTCTGGTTGTTGCCATCAGTTTTATATTAGTGATCTTGTACCATTTCAATCCTATTCTGTCCAAGCACACATTTATGACAGTTTTCTCATTTTCTGTTTGATTTCATGCTTGTTCTCCATGTCTCAGAACCATTCAGTAGAACTCCCTTGATATCTGAAATTCTGTGTTTTGTGTTTAACTTGATTTCCTTTGGTTTCTCAAGGCCATGACAGGCCCTCTTGCCTTTTTGTATTCTGTCAAGACAGTGAACACCTGACTGACAATTTTCCTTGAGAAGTTAAGTTTTGAGAAGTGCTTACTCTTGTCCTAGAGAAATATGTTTGAATGTGCAAAACTATTTTGGGAGATGTGGAAGAAAAGGACTTAAATATTTCCATATACAGTGCAGTCTGGGTAAGTAGAAAATAGCTGGGACAATCTAAAATACTTATCAGACGTTTGCTCAAAGAAAGACATTTATGGTCAGAATAAGAAGTCCATCAATAAATCAATACACTTGAGCTCCCCAAGGAGCATAGGCCTTCAACAAACACATGCCAAGTCTTCCTGTCACTGCCATCAGCTCAGGCTTTTTCAGCATCTTCCTCATCATTTTTATTTTTGTCTCTAGTTTTTTTCTCCGTGTTTTTTTGGTTCTACCTCTGTCTGTCTTTCACTGAGGATTCCAGAACAAGGACTGCCTTGTAATGATATCAACCGGTTTCCTCAGTGTGTGTCATATCCTTCGCCAGCATCTTCATCTCATCTCTTGTTCCACTGGCAGTTGTCTGGTTCTTATCATCAGCTCCACATTTGTGACCTTGTCATGCCATTTCAGTCTTTCTGTGCAAGCACCCATCTATGAATGCCTCTAGCTTTTTGGTTGTTGTTCTCCATATTTCAGAGCCATACAATAGAACTGACTTGACATTAAGTTGAAGATTCTTACTTTATAAGAAGTAAAGCAAGAAACCATTAATTTAATCATTCAGATGCTGGTGTTTCAATTTTTAATTAACATTTCTACATCTTTTCCTGTGTTCAAAAGCAATTTAACAAAGCCTAAAGTGTAGCATTAGGTTATTTGCAAGTGCTAGTACCATAGTTGCAAGTTTCAAAGTCTAATGTCCAAACTGACTAACCTCAAGTCCCTGTACTGATTCAAAACATTACATGATTACTAGAAAATGTGCACCACAAGGGAAATTCTTTTTTTTTTTTTTTTCTGCTTTGGTATAGCGCTTTTTATACCCCATTCAACCAGACCCAAAATGGGTAATTTTGGTTATAATTGGGGTATATCGAGTTCTTTGTTTCATTTCCAAGCTAGGCCGTTGTTAGCTTACTGTTTGGAGTTGTCTCTTTCTCGTTTCCCAATATTGCGGCTTCTGCAATCATGTCCTTTTTGGCAAACGTGTTATTTTTGTTTCCACCTGTTCTAGCTTTGTTGGCAGTCCTGAAAAGGACTATGAGCTGGGACGTACGTTCGTGTTAGCTTCAGGTTTGCCCAACCTTATCTCCAGCTGTCTTATGGTTCTGTTGATTATAGCTGGGACAAGGTCCTCTACAATTTCTTCCAGTGCTTTTTCCCTTGGTTGGCGCTTGTGTCTTTGTGTTGTTTCATTTCTTATTTCTGTGATGACTTGTCTCTCCACTTTAATTCTTTTAAGGATTTATTCATTTTCCTCTTTCATTTCAGCGAACTTTGCTATGTCTTCTTGGATTTTTTGCTGTATTGATTTCATTTCGCTGATCATTTGTTTTGCACTATCCAAGTCGCCCTGGATTTCTCCGCATATGACAGTTGGGGTTTTGCTCATTTTAGTGTGATACTAGCCCTTAATGTCTGACAAGATCAAGTCTCTGATGGCAACACTAGAGTCAGGCCCTAGAGATTTTCAACTGCCTCACCAAAAAACAGCAATAGGTGAGATTCACAGGGAAAGCAAGAAGCTGGTCATCAGAGGGATCGACACATGCTTGACAGATCAACAAGTACTCAGGTACCTGCAGGCTGAAAACTCTGGTATCGTAACCACGCACGTTGAGAGGCTAAAAACATGGAACCTGAAAGAGACCTCATGATAGTGACGGTTCAAAGTACAACTATACTGTCGACGCTCACTATACAGAACAGAGGTATATATCCCTCCAGTTAAACAATGTTCCAGGTGCCAGGGTTTTTCACACACCAAGAGCTCCTGTAGAAAAGAGGTAGCCTGCAGGTATTGTGCGGGGAAACCACACATACAGTGACTGTCCAAAGGCAAAGAAGGACGCCAACTACAAAGCACCCAGTGGAGATAGAACCTGTGTGAATGGCCTGGGGGAAGCACAGGGCAAGATACCGCGGTTACCCAGCATACCAGGAAACAAGAAAGATACCAAAAGTATCAATCAGTAAGGGAGTATCATACAGTGAGGCAAAGATTAGAGTAACAGCAAATGCTCTATATCCTTCAAAACAGGAACAAGGCCTTGCAACTCAAATCAGACAACTGAGGTGAGAGGCATCAAAGAAAAATTACGAGGAAAAGAGATTCTACATTCAGCTCATCCATATATAGGATTGTAAGAAATGAAGTCAAGAATTGTTAAAACTGTAGCACTACACTTCCCATTTCAGCTTAGTATTTTTATTAATAACTAAGCTGTTCCATCATGGCTTGGCTGCCACAGCTAAAAAACCACTGAAGGGCAGGTAAGACGTTGTAAGAGTTACCTTACCCTGACCTAAGTACTATTCTGTTATTTTTCTGTTGTCTAGTGTTTTATTTCTTACGAGTGACTTGTTAATGTTAATGTTTATTATTCACAGGCCCTGTGTTTCACTCTTAGTTTATCGTTATATCTCATGGTACATAGTCACGTTTCTATTAGATCTTGACAGAAGCCGTTTTCTCTCAAATCGTGATCCAGGATCGCTGAGTCAGCCCATCCCTTTGCTTTTAGATCTTCACAGAAGCTGTTTTCTCACAAATTATGCTCCAAGATCGATGAGTCAGCTCTACAATTACATTCACACTCATGTAGTGTGCTGCCAAATGCTGGGACATTTATTAAGCTTTTATTGCCTTTTCACCAAAAATTATGTATGGTCACATAAAAATGCAACTTTGGTGGTAAGGGCATAACTTCTACTTATGTTGGTGCAAATTTGAGTTGTGTCAGAAAAAAAGAATTCGGAATTATCCAAAAATTATAATTATCAGAAATCGACTTAACCACAGTTTATGCCAGGACTTTCAGTTGCTTTGAGTTAAGTTAAAAATTGACTTTAGCGAGGAGGAAGAAGAGAGTGTTTGAAGTATTTCATAGACAAGGCAGGTAATAAAACATAGCTTTCTTTCTAAAGGGGAAATTAAGAGAAATAATTCTACACGTTTATATTTTTAAAGAAAATAGTAATTGCATGTGCATTTCATTTTATCTTTAAAACATCTCTTTATAGCAGCAATTTTTAATCTTTTAAACTCATGGCACCCTAACAAGGTGCTGAAATTGTCAATATACACCATCATTTTTTTTTAAGGAGAGATTTTACCATTAAAAACATAAGTATTAAGATTGTGTTTAAAAGTTAAATATATATACGTATAAAATAGCCCCTTCAGTCATAGCTGACTATGGGAATGCGCCCCTGAGGTGACAGCCCTCAGCTGTTTATTTTCGTGGTGCTCTCCTCTCTTCTGCTTGTTGTGTGAGTTTCTTTTCGCCCAATCTGAGGTGGCGCCGTAAATAGCATCGCCACTTGGTGTGATAGGCAGCTTCATCCTCCCACGTTGCTGGATTTATGTCCAGTGCCCTCATATCTCTCTTGCACACATCTTTGAACCTCAGCTGCGGTCGCCCAACTGTTATTTTGCCATCTGCTAGTTGCCCGTAGACGATATCTTTCGGGATGCGACCATCTTCCATGCGGCGGACATGGCCAAGCCAGCGTAGTATATATATATACACACACACACAACACATGTTTACATAAGTAGATATCACACACACACATGGTTAAGTGTATAGTCATCACAAATAGATATTTGTTCTTCAAATTAAACACAAACAGCACAAGTGAAAACACCATCCTTGTCTTCCTAAAATCAGAACAAATAGATCACAGAAAAGATGACCTGGTCTTAACAAAATATTATGTAACAGCAAGTCCTAGAAAAGGAAATAATATATAACAAGTCAAAGAAAAACAAGTCATACAAATTAGGTGCTGTAAGAGAAAAACAACAAAAACCAGAAGTAAAATCAGTGGCATCAATATAATGTGCTGTGTTAACATCTCTGAAAGTGCTGAGAGAATTTGACATTTTGTGTACAAGTTTCACATCAGAAAGTTTTGTACGAGTATTTACATGTTGGAATATTAACAACATAGCAGTATATACAACCAAAACAGTTTAACATGAGATCATCCAAACAAATACAATATCATGATAAATAAACATAGCTGGAAACTGTGTCCCACTTTAATGACGGGGGGGGGGGGGGGGGCATAAATAATGAAAGATACAGAGCAGGAATACTAGCAAGTACTGCTCGAACAACGGTGGCCCTAGAACAGTGTTTCTCAACCTTTTTGTGTTCACGGCACTTTTCATTTTTCTAAAAAATTTGCGGCACACCTGTCTGACTAAGCCTACACCTGAATAAAAATGAGTGATATATGCTAAATTAAATACAATAATGTGTGAGTACTTTAGAATAAAGAAAACTCTCGGTTCGATTTTCTTTTAATTGTATAAAATAATTAGAACAAAAAAAAAACAAAAGAAATACGAAATTTAATTATGTCCAAGCGGAAGTTCTATGCTTCGTCCATGACCTTTGAACGTTGTTTTATGCGCATCTTGCGTTTTTGTAATTTCATGAAATTTTGAAGTATATCTATTTTTGTTGAAAGAAGTTAATAGCTCCAATTATTATTGAATGAATTCAAGCTGTAAGATTAGTTTTGCATTACATGATCACTAAAAATATACTTCATGTAGTAAATTTACAAAATTTTTGCAGCACACTTTGATAGATGCGGCGGCACTGCTGCGGCACACTGCTTGAGAAACACTGCTCTAGAAAAAACAAATTAGCATGAAAATCCAAAATGATCTCTCTTCAAACTAAACTCATGACTTCTGTTCTGTCTGGTAATTTCCACTTTTACATGTACGTGAACAGTTTGGACTCTAACAGCAGATTTAGACTCTAAATCCTCTCTAAACACCTCTCTAAATTAGAGAGAAGAGCACAGGCATTAGAAATAAGACATTACAGAAATATCCTCGGAATATTGTACACGGATTGTATAAGAAATAAAGAAATAAGACACAGTTATAAGTGCTATAGGACTATATGAAAACCTTCACAGCTCAGACATTATCAGGCCTTCACAGCTCAGACCTTCATAGCTCAGAACGATGAAAGAGACAGAAGCTGACATAATATGGCCACATATCAAGATCACATGGGCTACCAAAGATTTTCTGTCAAGCATAGTGGTTAGTGCACTGGCTTCCTAGCTCAGTGGTCTATGATTTGATCCCCAGATGAGGTGGGATTTTTTTATGCCGCAAATGGCTCCTGGGTCGACCCAGCCCCAATTGGGTACCAGAGCAACTCTGGGAAGGTTAAGGTGACTGGCATGATGCTGACCACATCACCCCTAGTGTGCCGATGGTCAAGAAAATATGGGCCTAACACCATATTCCCAATATGCCTCAATGGGCGTGTAACGGGATCCTTTTTTTTTTTCCTTTACATTACCAGGCACAAGAAGATTGACAACACAAAAGATGGACATTTCTTCCTGCTGTAAAACTAGACTAACAATCAACAGACAAAAGTGATGATTTTCACCACTATCATCATGTTCTTTTTTGTTCTTTATAAAGCATGGAGCCACAACAGCTGCCGGGTGGCCTACACCAAGCTTACACCTAGTCTACACTAAGCCTACACATGCTGTTGCAGCAGAGGTTTCTCTATCAATTTATTTGACATGGTGAGGTTGTGCACTTTATGCGTAGCCTCATTTAGTCGCCTCGTACGAAACGCCTGAGGGAATACTAGTGCTTTTCTTTCTTTCTCTCATCACAGACCACGGGGAATTCCTGGGGCAGACTAATATTAGTTCAGTGCTTATTGTCTATAGTTCCCCAATGACCAAGTGTAATGGAATATATCAAGTCAAGTGATAAAAACAAATATAGTGCAGTCACAATTTATGCCATCTTAATTCGTACAGTTCTGAAATAGCTCCCATCATCAGTGATAATAAATAAATATTTTTACACACATTACAATAAATATAACACAGCGTCTCTGCACACAGTGCTAATTGGTCTTAATTTACACAAATCTTTGTTTACCCACAAACACAAGAATGTAATCCATACATAAATTACAACAATTTTGTAATGTTAAAAAACAACAGCCAAAAAAAAGTTATTTATAAAACACTGTTCAAGCATAAGACTGCCTCAATGTCAGCTGGGACAAATGCTGTACAACTAGGCCAACTCAATACCTCACAGATCTTTTCATTTGCCAGGTCCTTTTCAAAACCCAACTTCAACACGTTACTGGCTAAAGTTTGGTGATAAAATTGTTTATACTCACTACAATTTCTAACAAGCAACTGGAAGAAAAAAACTGAGGCCCTTGAAACTGACACGAAGAAGGAATTATGGGTCACATTGTGTGGAAATAAGCAGACAATCAAACATCAGACGGGTATTGGATGCAGACATGAATGGAATAAAGAGGGCATGGAAAGACTTTGGCATGAATTAGCTGAAAGACCTATGCTCCTTAGACAGCTGAGAGGAAATGAACGAAAAAGCAAAGAAAGAGGGAGATGGTGGAAATGTAGGAACAAGAAAAAGTATTTGTCCAACAAATCAAAATTCCACAAATTAAAAAAAAAAAAAAAAAAGATATGTAAAGAGACATACTTTTCATTTTCTTTGTACACTGTCAGACGTCTGCTTGAATATTTTCAAAGAAAGCAGGAGTCAGCTTGAGGCTGTTTGCATCTCTGTAGAGCTTTTCCACGAATAGTGCTCGTGATGGCCATATGCGCTGTAAGAGACATACTTTTTGAAAGCCATTATATGAGGAAAGGTGGAGGGCAAATTGGCATGAGGTTGACAGAACTATAAATAGAAAGAAAACATCAAAAGGTGGTCAGGAAATTGTTAGAAATGGTAAACTGTTACAACCAGACAAAATATTGGAGATTTATTACAACTACCCTTTCATGTTGGAGACAGCATTGGATCTTTCTTTGTTTCAAGAAAACAATTTTGACATCTGACACTTTATAACTTTGATTTCATTAAAACAGTTGTGACACCTAACACTTCCTAACCTTGCTTTCATTAAAACAGTTTTGACACTTTCTAACTCTGCTTTCAAAAGAAGAAAAATTATGTTGTAACCCTTGTATTTGGGTGTCTTGTTGACCCAGTTGTTTAGTATGTCTCTTTTATGGTCAGGCACTGTTGTCACTTAAGCAAGTTGTAGTTGACTACCTGGAGTGAGCTACTACTTCGCCTTTTTTGTTCATGATGTTGAGGTCTATGATGTGTGATCATCAAACAGCACCCTTTAGCTCCCATAGACCTTCAACAAACACATGCCAAGTCCTCCTGTCACGTGCTATCAGCTCAAGGTCTTTCCATGTTTTTCTCATTGTTATTTCTGTCTCTCGCTTCCTTCTCTTTGGTCTGTGTCTACTTCTCTTGCCTTGGTGATTCCAGAACAAGGACTCCCTGGTAATGCTTTCAAAAGGTTTCCTTAATATGTGTCCAGTCTTTTCCAGCATCTTCTTCTCATTTGTTAAAAGTTTTTGTGGCTACAAATTTGCTACAGGATAGGATAGCCAGTCTCATGCCCAACTGGCCTTAATTGTTTCTTATGACAAAAATGGTAGGTTACACTGTTACTATTCTTAGCTTCCTTTTTGGGTCCAAGAAACACACAGATAATGTGTCAATGGTGGGTTGATATTTCACTTTCTACTACAGTGCTCATAATCTACTTTCTCCTAGTGTGCTGAGATTCTATTGTCTTTTGGAGTGCTGATAATCTACTTTTTGTGGGAAGGCTTTAAGAGAAATAGTGATTCAGAAAAATACATGAAGAAAGGAATTAAAGGCAAAGATGAACAGAATAACGAGTACAGGGAAAGACCTCGAACAAATGGTGTGAGACATTAGGCCTGTGCTCCACAGTGAACTGAAAGGTAGTCAACAATGATAATCTATTTTTTTCCTTTATGCTTATCTGGAGTGTTGATAATCTCATTTTTTTTTTTTTTTTTGCATAATGACAGTCAACTATCTTAATCTATCTAATTTCTTCTTTTATTGAGTAGTGACAATCTACTATCTATCTAATTTCTTTTTTGAGTAATGACAATCTACTGTCTATGAAAATTGTGTTCAGCTAATTTTAAAAAGTAGACAATTTGCCTTATTTTTTTTTCACAAGCCTGTTCCAACCACAGACAACAGTCCTTCAGATAACCTACTTTCTTTTAGCATGATGATAATCCAAATGTTCTAACCAACTATCACTACTTTAAGTCACAGCCTTAGATTTAACTTCTTTTCTCACTTAATATGAGATCAGTGTAACATAAGGTAACATCAACAATAAGGTCAATCCCAACAAGGCCTGCGTGATGTGGTGCTTCTTGAACAACTCCATTGTTTAAGCAGACTTCCCAGATATTACTCTCAATGGACAGAAAATTGAAAGGCAAGAAAAGCTGAAATACCTCGGAGTTACATTTGATCGCGGGCTCTCGTATAAGTACCATGTTGAGCTCATCACACAGAAATGCAGGAGAGGTCTAGCGGCCCTGAAAATAATGGCCGCTGCAAACCTGGAGCAGAGATTACTATTTCTTCTTTATCAACAGCTAGTCATATCGGTCATTGAGTATGGGCTGGGAATACTCACGCTGTCAGTAACACAATGTCAACGACTAGAACGCATTCAGAATGAAGGGATGCGCATAGTCTTGGGCTGTACGTGAGATACCCACATTGTGGCAATGAGATACATGCTTGGAGTGCTGTCGATTAAATCCAGATATGCGGTGGCCCAAGCAAATGCCTATATGCGAATAGCCACAAACGGCACCCTCTGCATGGTAACATAGCTGACATTAAGGTAGCAAGAATAAAGAGAGGGATGTCATGGATAGCACAGGCAGAGACAACTATCAAGCAGGTGGCCACAGTTGACAATATATTCAATGAGGGAAGAATGGTGTATGTCAGATGAGAACTGGGATAACTACCAGCGGGTCATCATCAGAAATCAGAGGCACATCTCCAATCCAACCTGCAAGTCTGGAAAGAAGGGCTGGAGAAGAGAGGGATGGTCATAAGCAGCTCTAAAACAAAATCCATGGTGATATCACGAGAAGAAAGAAGACATCAGATTAAGCTGGGAGAACAGGTCCTGGAGCAGGTCGACCACTTTAAATATCTCGGAGCTATTATAGACCGAAAGGGAGGCATCAAAGAAGAGTTGGCCACTCGAAAAGCAGCAGCTGGGAGACTTTTTCAGGCCATAAATCGAGGATTCCTCAGCAAGAGAGAGGTTGGTAAGAAAACGAAGATCGCTGAATACCGCTCCACCTATGTCCCAGTCTTGACATATGGATGCGAGTCATGGGCAATGACTACAACCCACAAAAGCCAGATCCAAACCTCAGAAATGAGGTATCTGAGGAAGGTGGTTGAAGTAACAAGAAGAGACATGGTCCGCAACCAGACGATACTTCAAGGCCTAAAATCCCACCCCCTGCAGACCCAAGTAGAACAGTGCCAACTAAAATGGTTTGGCCATGTCTGCAGAATGGGAGAAGATCGGCTACCACGACAAGCATGGGAAACAAAGAGCCAGGGATCCAGACCCCAGGATGACCCAGAGTCCGCTGGGAGGACAACATTAGACAATCTTTGAAGGACCAAGGACTAGAATGCAACCAGGCCAGGAGGAAGACAGCCGATAGGATAGTCTGGCGCTCTCTCTTCCAAACCTCCACACCTCATGGTAGAAGGGGAACGACTAAGTAAGGGTCATCATCAGCCTTAGGAGAGAGTGTAGAAATTGGGGGAATGGAATAGCAGAACTAGAAATTAATCAACTGATACATGATCATTCCAGGGATGGTGAATCCATTGTGTATACAGATGGGACAGTGATCCGGGGTGAGAAATCCGGTTGGGGCTTCTCTGCTCGGGTACAGGGCAGAATCGTCGCCGAACACAGCGGGGCTTACAAGATAACAACTTCCAGCATGAGAATGGAGGTCGAGGCTGTTACTGCAGCCTTAAGGTGGATAACTGAAACTTCATTAACAAAGGCTATCTTTGTGTCCGACTCTCAGTCCATGCTTAGGAAGGTTCAAAGTGGTTGGTTGCGGCATGAATGGAAAACATTCATAGAAGCCTCCAGTCTACAAGAGCTGGTGTGGATATACTGTTCTGGTTATGCTGGGGTATGTGGTAATGAAAGAGCTGACAGACTAGCATCAAGAGCACCCATAGTGGGGACACTGAATATGGATAAGGGAGATATACTGAGAACAATTAATGATCGCCTGTTAGAGAATGACACTGCAATAGATGAATCATCAAGACTTGGAATTTGGCATCAAATGTAAGGCTAGTAGAGATGGACGTGAGAGAGGATGCATCCGTCGTGTTTACAACCAGCGAGCTACAGGAACAATTAGCATTCACACTCTTCGACATATGCTGATGGAGACTGAGCACCTATGGGTTTGCCTGGAGTGCAATGATGTCAATTCTACATAACAATAACATCAACATGACATTAAACATAAACATGACACATATAACATCAGTAAAATGACATTCCTCTCACTCCAGCATCACAGAAGTAATATCAGCCGCTGTCATTTAGGGGTTGTATCATTTTTATTTATTGTTCA
Source organism: Oreohelix idahoensis (assembly GCA_024509875.1). NCBI lineage: Eukaryota > Metazoa > Mollusca > Gastropoda > Stylommatophora > Oreohelicidae > Oreohelix > Oreohelix idahoensis. The sequence continues at coordinate 265,581 of JAMPIV010022211.1, forward strand.
TGTATTTTACTTAGTTCTAGCTTTATATCTATTAAGTTTTTGTTCATTTGTCCCTGATGAAGACCTTGTTGCTGTAACATAAGCTATTTTTTCTTGTCCTAATAAGATGCAATATCTATTTTTCTTCACCCTACAGTATAATAAGTCAGTTCTAATGTATGGCTCTGAAACATGGACAACAACAACAATGCTACAGACTGTTAATATGGGTGCTTGTGCAGTATAGAAGAATTGAAATGGTAAGATGATCACTAATTTGGAACAGATGACAATAACCAGACAAGTGCCAGTGGAACAAGCGATGAGAAGATGACAGTGGCAACGAATTGGACAGGACACACATTGAGGAAACCTGTTGATAGCATTACAAGGTAATCCTTATTCTGGAATCTCTAGGGTAAGAGAGGACAACTGGAGACAGAAATAAAGAAAACATGGAAAGACCTTGACCTGATGGCACGGAGCAAGGAAAACTTGGCATACGTTTTTTGAATGCCTATGCTCCTTGGGAAGTAAAGGATGAGACCATGATGATGATAATGAGCTTGTGGAGTTCCCGGGGATCTCTCACGAGACAAAGAAAAAATTGGACTATTGCTCCCTCAGGCATGTCATACAAAGTGGCTAATATGAGGCTTGAGGCTGACAGCCTCATATGTGAAACAAATTGTGATAGAAACCACCGCTGCAAGAGCATGTGAATGGTGCAGGCTTCCTGTAAGGGGAACCGGCTACACTGGTGGCTCCAAGCTCTGTAAGGAGTGCAAATGAAAATGATGACAATGAGCGAACATCCTTATCTTTCTTATCTTTCTCTCATACAGATGTTTACACATACAAACATACATACGCACACAAAAGCTTGTAAAGTTGTATCACAACAGGGTGCAGATAATGCATCACAGATTGTAAAGAAATATAACCAGAAAAAAAAAGTTAACAACAAACAAGAGCAAATTTTACAACAGAAATATACAAAAGTTAAACTGTGTCCAAAAATGGTCAAAATGACAGTTAGCTGTCATCATGACAAGGAGAAAATCATTGACTGATGACAATGTCAAATATCACTTCCACACTGACTTTAATGTGGCTAGTTCTATCACACACCGACTGAGGTAAACAAGTCTTAAAATACATCATCTGAAACCAGTTTAAGTAAGTCATGTGCAACAAGTTGGCAAGTTTTAGTGTTAACAAATTCAGGTCACTTCAAACATCAACATAAAAAGTGGATCAGATATGCCTCATTGTCCACAGACTTGCCATGTATCCAGGTTATCCACAGACTTGCCATGTATCCAGGTTGTTACCGAGTCTTCATACAGTTTTTTAAAACTCATCATCATCTCTTTTTTTGCCTCCTTATGGAGCATACAGTCACCCCTGTAGATGGTAGTCACCACTGTAGATGGTAGTCACCACTGTAGATGGTCGTCTGAAAGAAGCCTACAACAAAGCAAAAATCACTTGCAGCGGTGGTTTCTGTAACAATTTGTCTTACAAGATGAGGTTGTCAGTTCCATGAACACCCCCCTCATGTCAGTCACATTTTACGACATGTGTGAGGGGTCACAAGTCATACTCTGTCTTTGTCCCCCTCGGAGACAACTGGTAACTACACACAGGACGTTTTAAAACTCAGATTAAAAGATAAGAATTTAACCTAGTGGTTTACTTAGGAAATTTGTGTCCCATTTTATTTTATGCATTAAGATTAATTTGCACTATTTTTTGCTATATATATATATATATATATATATATATATATATATATATATATATATATATATATATATATATATATATATATATATATATATATATACAGTGGTGTACAAAGGGGGGTGCGAGGGGGGCGGTCCGCCCCGGGTGACAGCCAGGAAAGGGGTGCCACTGGACACTATTATGATAGTACTTACTGTTAAAAATATGCTTGCAAGTGTTTTTCTTTATAGCAGGAGGGTGTCAAAGATAGGATCCGCCCCGGGTGCTAAATATTTTATGGAAGTCTCTGTATATATATATATATATATATATATATATATATATATATATATATATATATATATATATATATATATATATATATCACCCGTGTGTTACCGGGGCCCGAAAGGGGAGCAAAGAATAGTAACACTGTCCCCTGCCAAGCATGTCGTAGAAGGCGACTAAGGAGGGTTGGGCATGGGGCCGGTTACCCCATCCTGTAAAAAAAATTTAAACCACAAAAAACTTCAACAAATATGGACAAGTCAAATAAAGAAAATAAAACACAGCCATCCAAGACAGGGGAAGGTCCTCTCGCGGGGAGGCGTATGATGCAACACAGAGAAAGCCGAAAGGAGTCTGTGTTGCTGACTAACCTTCTTTCTTCTAGGAGAACTTCCAGATTTGGCACCTGGAATGTTCGGACATTGAACGAACAAGGGAAAGTGGCACAAGTAGCAGCAGAAATGAGGGAATACAAAATCAAGGTTCTGGGAATGTGTGAAACAAATTGGAAGGGGGTAGACAGGAAGAAACTCATCACAGGTGAATTGGTGCTGTCCTCAGGACACGAAGACGAAAGTTCACACCACAGTGAAGGGGTAGCTCTTATGTTATCTAAAGAAGCACAGAAAGCACTCATTGGGGAAGCTGTGGGACCCAGAATAATAACAGCTATTTTCAAAACAGCTAAAAAGAAAATTCATGTCAATGTCATCCAATGTTATGCACCAACTAATGACAAAGAAGAGTCTGTGAAAGAAGCATTTTATACTAAACTACAGGAAATTATGGATAAAGTAAAAAGAAGAGACATCACAATTTTGATGGGTGACATGAATGCAAAGATAGGTACAGTCATTACTGGATTTGAAGAAGTCATGGGAAAACATGGGCTAGGAGTAATGAATGAAAATGGAGAACTATTCGCAAACTTCTGTGCTTCAAATCAACTGGCTATAGGAGGAAGCATGTTTCCACATAAGAGAATACACAAGGCAACATGGATATCACCAGACCATAGAACAGAAAATCAGATCGATCATATATGCATAAAGAAGAAGTTTAGATCATCATTGCAAGATGTAAAGGTATATAGAGGAGCAGATGTGGCATCAGATCACCATCTTCTGATAGCCAAAGTAAAAATGAAACTCAAGAGATATGCAACAATGCAAAATTATAGACAACAGTTTAATGTAGGACAGCTAAGAAATCAAGAAACAAGAGACAAATTTGCGGTCACAGTATCCAACAAATTCCAAGTGCTCCAACAGTTGGAAGATGTAGAGAATACAGAAGACTATTGGCAGCAGGTCAAAACGGTATGGAAGGAGACATGTGAAGAAATACTGGGAAAAGGGAAAGACAACAAAAAGCATGGATAACAACAGAAACCATCAATAAGATAAAAGATAGAAAAAACAAGAAAGCAGAGTTAAACACAAGCAAAACCAGAAGTTCCAAAGCCAAGGCTCAAGAAGTATACACAGAAGCAAACAAAGAAGTAAAAAGAAGTATCAAAAGAGACAAGAGGAAGTATATTGAGGAGTTGGCAAGAGAGGTAGAAGATGCTGCAGCCAAAGGAAATATGAGAGAACTGTATAGCAGCACAAAGAAGCTAACAGGGAAATACAAGCAAACAAGTTGCCTCATAAAAGATAAGAATGGGAAACTGCTCAGCAATATACAAGAGCAAATGAAGAGGTGGACAGAATATTTTGGGGACCTTCTCAATAGACCAGCTCCACAAAACCCGCCGGACATCCAGCCAGCAGAAGAAGAGCTACAAATTAACGGTGAAAGACCAACGAAGGAAGAAATAAAGAAAGCCATAAAGCTTCTAAGAGATGGAAAAGCGTCTGGACCTGATGGCATTCCAGCAGAGGCCATCAAAGCAGATATCGACACGGCTACAGAGATGTTATATAAATTACTTGGTAAAGTCTGGGAAAAAGAAGAGATACCAGCAGAATGGAAGGAAGGATATCTGGTTAAGTTGCCTAAGAAGGGAAATCTACAAGAGTGCACAAATTATAGAGGAATAATGTTACTATCAGTGCCAGGAAAGGTATTGAACAGGATTATCCTTGAGAGATTAAAGGAGTCCATAGACAAGAAATTGAGAGATGAACAAGCAGGTTTTCGACAAAACAGATCATGTACAGACCAGATAGCCACTTTGAGAATAATAGTTGAACAAAGTCTGGAATGGAATTCACCACTATACATCGGATTTGTGGACTACGAAAAAGCATTTGACAGTGTGGACAGAGAATCACTTTGGAAATTGATGAGGCATTATGGAGTTCCCCTGAAAATCATTAATTTAATAAAGAAAACCTATGAAGACATGACGTGCAGAGTTCTTCATGAAGGACAGCTTACAGAACCATTTGGGATAAGAACAGGAGTGCGACAGGGATGCCTCTTGTCTCCATTTCTTTTCTTGCTGGCAATAGATTGGGTTATGAGATCATCGACAACACACAACAGAAATGGAATCCAGTGGACTCTGACTAAGCAGTTGGATGATCTGGATTTTGCTGATGATTTGGCTCTCCTGTCCCATAACCGTAATCAGATGCAGGACAAATTGAAAACACTCGATGAGAGGTCACAGCAATTGGGTCTGAAAATACACAGGGAAAAGACAAAAATAATGCGAATAAATGCAGGTAATGAAAACAGGGTTGAACTTGAAGAAACGCCAATACAAGATGTAGAATCATACACATATCTTGGCAGTAATATAGACAAAGTTGGAGGGACAGACAGCGATATCAAAATAAGAATACAAAAAGCAAGAGGAGCTTTCATTGCATTGGGAAATATATGGAGATCAAGAGAAATAGGATCCAACACGAAAATAAGAATCTTCAACTCAAATGTGAAGTCAGTCCTATTGTATGGCTCGGAGACATGGAGAACAACAAAGACAACAACCAAAAAGCTACAGACTTTCATAAATGGGTGCTTGCGTAGAATAGAGGGATTAAAATGGTATGACAAGGTTACCAATGTGGAACTGATGACAAGAACTGGACAAGTGCCAGTGGAACAAGAGATGAGAAGAAGACGATGGCGATGGATAGGACACACACTGAGGAAACCTGTTGATAGCATTACAAGGCAGTCCTTGTTCTGGAACCCCCAGGGCAAGAGAGGCAGAGGAAGACCAAGAAGTACATGGAGAAGAGAGTTGGAAACAGAGGTGAAAATGATGAGGAGAACATGGAAAGAACTTGAGATGATGGCACGTGACAGGAGGACTTGGCATGTGTTTGTTGAAGGCCTATGCTCCTTTCGGCCGGCGTGATGCCGACCACATCACCCCTCGTGTGCCGACGGTCAAGATAATATGGGCCTAACACCATATTCCCAATATGCCTCAATGGGCGTGTAACGGGTTCCTTTACCTTTACCTATGCTCCTTTGGGAGTGGAGGGTTATGAATGAATATGTATATATATATATATATATATATATATATATATATATATATATATATATATATATATATCTATATATATATATATATATATATATATATATATATATATATATATATATATATATATACGGTATACCGTATATATACAAGTATATATATATATATCGTGTCCCAGATGAAGATTCCATAGTCATAACGTATGTTAAAACTTTCCTCTATTGCTTACTTCTCACCTCCTCATGTATCCAGGTAATCACTTTCTACAGACTGTCAACTACACCTCCTCATGTATCCAGGTAATCACTTTCTCCAGACTGTCAACTACACCTCCTCATGTATCCAGGTAATCACTTTCTCCAGACTGTCAACTACACCTCCTCATGTATCCAGGTAATCACTTTCTCCAGACTGTCAACTACACCTTCTCATGTATCCAGGTAATCACTTTCTCCAGACTGTCAACTACACCTTCTCATGTATCCAGGTAATCACTTTCTCCAGACTGTCAACTACACCTCCTCATGTATCCAGGTAATCACTTTCTCCAGACTGTCAACTACACCTCCTCATGTATACAGGTAATCACTTTCTCCAGACTGTCAACTACACCTCCTCATGTATACAGGTAATCACTTTCTCCAGACTGTCAACTACACCTCCTCATGTATACAGGTAATCACTTTCTCCAGACTGTCAACTACACCTCCTCATGGACAATAATCTGAGATCATCAGCCTTCAGCTCCCCAGGGAGCATAGGCCTTCAATAAATGTAATGTATATATAGTTGTCCCGTCCTGTGCCGTCTGCTCACGGTCTTTCCATGTTTTCTTATTCATTTTAGGTTCCAGTTCTCTTTTTCATGTGTTTTTTTGTTGTCCTTCTACCTCCTTTACCTTAGGGACACTAGAACAAGGACTGCCTTGTAATGCTATGAATGGGTTTCCTCAATATTCATGGCCAGCAAGTAGTCTTAGATGCTTTAGCTTTAATTTTTAATGCTGGTGTTTTCATCTAAACAATCAATCCATGTTATTAAATTCCGTTGAATTTCAGAAAACCTTCATTTCTGACAACAAATAATGTGTAAATAATAATATAACAATGACTTCCTATACTTGTTACAGCACTGGTTGTGTGACATTGATTCACTGCTGGAATATACTTTGTCATCAGGTCATAGTTTTGTTGTATTTGATTTTCTTTCCTGTGTCACTACAGTTAGTTTCTGTTTTTTTTTTTCTTTCTTTTTTCTTTTTCAGCTCGCTCTGTAACCAGCTCTGTAACCATTTATCCAAAATCCTCGAGGACAGATTTGTTTTGAAAACCTGAAATTTTCGGTTTTCAAATGTCACCCTTGAAAAGTAGTTCAAATTGATGCCCCTTGTCATTTTCTTGGTTATGCATGGGGTATATGAAATATTCTTGATGTTAGTATTAAAAAAAAAAACTATTATTCTTTTCCATGTGTTAATAATATTCTATGTAATTTTCTCATAACCTTTCTATATTTCTTCTCTTTGTTTCCTGTTTGTGAAGGCTAGTAAACTGTAACCGCAAAACATCCAGTGTTTGTAGTGCACTGTTCATTTGTAAAACTGACTCCAATATAATTTTAAATTTTGTTTTATCTGACAGTAAAAGATAATTCAATGTCCCTCCTTGAAACCAATGTTTCTCAAGATTATGAGTGCCTTGGACCCCATTGATTGTCTGAAGAAAGCTATAAACCCCATTGATTGTCCTATGAAGGATAGAACTCTTCTTGGAAATAAATGCACATAAAAGCATAATTAAAAACTTTACATGTCAAATTTTAGGTTATGTTCACAGAACCCCTAGAATCCATTTATAGACCACATAGGGGTCCAAGGAGAAGAGGTTAAGAAACACTGCTTTAAACTGATGTAAAATGGTAAAGGATCCTGTTTACCCGCCAAAAGAGGCATATTGGGAATATGGTGTTAGGTCCATATTGTTGCGACCATTGGCACACTAGGGGTGATGTGGTCAGCATCAAGCTGGCCGCCTTAACCTTTCAAGAGTTGCTCTGGTACCTAATTGGGCCTGGGTCGACCCAGGAGCTGTGTGCGGCCTAAAAAAATCCCACCTCAACTGGGGATTGAACCATGGACCCCTGAGCTAGGGAGCTAGGAAGCCAGTGCACTAACCACTATGCTACCGCGGCTCCTTAAACTGATGTATTACATGACATATTATTTGAACAAAAATGGATAGGTCAAAGGCAACGTGCAAATAAATGTTTATAACTATTTATGGAAGGCCATTTATGTTCTGTGAGGGGAATTTTTATTTTGTTAATTAATATTAGTTCTGTAGGTAAAGGGTTAAAACACAGTCAAGTCTGTGGACACATTCACAATCTTATGCTATCAGTTCTGTAGGTAACGGATTAAAGTACAAGCAAGTCTGTGGTCACATTCACAGTTTATGCTATCAGATTTGTAGGCAAAGGGTTAAAGCACTATCAAGTCTCTAGTCACATTCCCAATCTTTGCTCTCAGTTCTCTAAGTGCAGGGTTAAAGTATAATTAATTCTGTGGTCGCATTCACAGTCTGTACTATCAGCTCTGTAGGTAAAGGGTTAAAGTACAATCAAGACATCGACATGTACTGAATAATTTTGGCAAGCATCTTCACTTTATGCCTGGGATGTTTCAAATTAGAAAAATGATATTAAATATGTTGCCTTGTAATCTGCACAAGACAAATGTCCATGGCTGTGAGTCTGGTCATTTTCTGAGGAACATTGTTTGAGCAGTCCAGATGGGTGACTATCACCACTAAACAGAATCAGCACAGTGGTTACCTGGCCCAGGTGGGCTATGTCTAGGCAAACTGGGAGTAGACAGGTGAAAAACCTTGATCTGTTTCAAGGCACGAGTCCATGGTTTGCATGAAACAGTTCTTCTTGTACTCTCCTGGCTGCACTTCCTGAAACCTTGCCTGGCATGTGACGTGTAAAGAGTTCAGCAAGGCCAGGCACGTCTTCACGGTCAAGGCCATGTGCAAACCTGAGAATAGAATATACTGTCAGTCTCTAAATAGGAAGTAATTAAGATAATATTTCCTGTGTTAGGGCTCACACTTGCACACTGAGGTAGCTAATGTTCCCTGTTAGGGCCCACACCTGCACAATTAACTATTGATGTTCTCAGCAGTTGATTTTTTTTGGTGTGCATACGCATGATTTTTGGTGCCTCACATTCAGATGTAAAGAAAAAGAACTATGTTCCCTACCAAGCATACCATAAAAGGAGGTTGTACAAACATTTCTCCGGCTAAGTGGCTATAAAGAGTTTTAAGTGTTTTTCATGAAATCAGAATAAGAAAACAGAAAGGCTGGAAAATACTGAGTGCAAACGTATGTACCAAAATTTATTTGAACAGTGTTGTTTAACAGCATACTGTCTCTTGTTTTAACATGATTCACTCACATGCCAAGTAAAATCCTAGCATAAATAGTGAGAAAAGATGTGTGTTTTGTAAATCTATTTAATAATACAATTTGTATTAATAAAAATTATTTTAAAAAGTTTCCAGGTCATTTCATTTTTTTTCCCCAGGAATTAAAATGCAAAAAAATATTCCTTTGAATTCCCAAACCAGGAACCCTAGTGTTGACAAAGTGATATGTTAGCTCAAGAAGCACTATTTAAAACTATTTGAACTGGGTAAACCAAATGTTACAATGACCTGGAAACAATATAAAATGGTTTTCAGAGCAGTACAAGCAAATCTGTTGAAGACACAAACAAAAGGTGAAATACAAACAATGTAACATAAACATAATGATTGTTGTTCTTGTTTAACTAAGGCTGCTGAGCTTTTCACTCTTTTGCAGCTAAGATCAAGTGAAAGACTCCTTGGTATTATACACACTGTAGGCCTACATCTAGGCCTTCTCTGTGGCTTTTCTGCCAATCCTAAACGAGTGGAGTTGGAGTCATGAGCTTCGGTTTCTCCAACTTGGGTTGTATTTAAAAGGTCATAACATCTTGTCCCAAGCTGGGAGGAGGAAGAAGCACGTGGAATACTGTGTATTCCCTGTCATCCAAGGGGGCTCTCCAAATATGCACAGCTAAAATACTGTGCTCTGGTTCTGGGCTCTCCCAAGGAATCGTCACATCCTACAAAGAGCCACTTTTCAGTTCCCCTTGCTAATCATGCAGTTCATAGTGAGATCTTCCTGCATGCAGCCAACCAGGTAAAAGTTACATCTGGGGCTCAAGTGACTCCTCCAAGCTTAATATGCAATGCTGGGTTCTCAACACGTTTCACCACAGGGGGAAATCGCTAGAAGTGTGTGGATGATTTCAAGAGTCAGTGAAGGTATAATTAGCCTCACAGACATAGGTTCACTTCCACATAGTTTTATTGTAGCATTGTGCATAGCTGGTGGTTATATAAGGATGACTCCAGATATGCCAGGTGCAAAAACATAATGATAACATTCAGGCAACTAATTAACAAATAGTATAAAATATACATAATGATGACATCTAAACAACTATCAAACATACAGGAACACACATGATGATGACATCTTAACAACTATCAAACATACAGGAACACACATGATGATGACATCTAAACAACTATCAAACTTCCAGGAACATGTATAATGATGACATCTTAACAACTATCAAACATACAGGAACACACATGATGATGACATCTTAACAACTATCAAACATACAGGAACACACATGATGATGACATCTTAACAACTATCAAACATACAGGAACACACATAATGATGACATCTTAACAACTATCAAACATACAGGAACACACATGATGATGACATCTAAACAACTATCAAACTTCCAGGAACATGTATAATGATGACATCTTAACAACTATCAAACATACAGGAACACACATGATGATGACATCTAAACAACTATCAAACTTCCAGGAACATGTATAATGATGACATCTTAATAACTATCAAACATACAGGAACACACATGATGATGACATCTTAACAACTATCAAACATACAGGAACACACATGATGATGACATCTAAACAACTATCAAACATACAGGAACATACATAATGATGACATATAAACAACTATCAAACATACAGGAACACACATGATGATGACATTTAAACAACTATGAAACATACAGGAACATACATAATGATGACATAAACAACTATCAAACATACAGGAATACACATAATGATGACATATAAACAACTATCAAACATACAATAACACACATGATGATGACATCTAAACAACTATCAAACATACAGGAACATACATAATGATGACATATAAACAACTATCAAACATACAGGAACACACATGATGATGACATCTAAACAACTATCAAACATACAGGAACATACATAATGATGACATATAAACTTTATCAAACATACAGGAACACACATGATGATGACATATAAACAACTATCAAACATACAGGAACACATATAATGATGACATCTAAACAACTATGAAACATACAGGAACACACATGATGATGACATCTAAACAACTATCAAATGTACTGGAACACACATGATGATGACATATAAACAACTATCAAACATACAGGAACACACATGATGATGACATATAAACAACTATCAAACATACAGGAACACACATGATGATGACATATAAACAAATATCAAACATACAGGAACACACATGATGATGACATATAAACAACTATCAAACATACAGGAACATACATAATGATGACATCTAAACAACTATCAAACATACAGAAACACACATGATGATGACATCTAAACAACTATCAAACATACAGGAACACACATGATGATGACATATAAACAACTATCAAACATACAGGAACACACATGATGATGACATCTAAACAACTATGAAACATACAGGAACACACATGATGATGACATATAAACAAATATCAAACATACAGGAACACACATGATGATGACATCTAAACAACTATCAAACATACAGGAACACACATGATGATGATGACATCTTAACAACTATCAAACATACAGGAACACACATGATGATGACATCTAAACAACTATCAAACATACAGGAACACACATGATGATGACATCTAAACAACTATCAAACATACAGGAACACACACGATGATGACATCTAAACAACTATCAAACATACAGGAACACACATGATGATGACATCTAAACAACTATCAAACATACAAAAACACACATAATGATGAAATCTAAACAACAATCAAACATACAGGAACACATATGATGATGACATCTAAACAACTATAAAACATACAGGAACATACATAATGATGACATATAAACAACTATCAAACATACAGGAACACACATGATGATGACATCTAAACAACTATCAAACATACAGGAACACACATGATGATGACATATAAACAACTATCAAACATACAGGAACACATGATGATGACATCTAAACAACTATCAAACATACAGGAACACACATGATGATGACATATAAACAACTATCAAACATACAGGAACACACATAATGATGAAATCTAAACAACTATCAAACATACAGGAACACACATGATGATGACATCTAAACAACTATCAAACATACAGGAACATACATAATGATGACATATAAACAACTATCAAACATACAGGAACACACATGATGATGACATATAAACACTATCAAACATACAGGAACACACATGATGATGACATCTAAACAACTATAAAACATACAGGAACATACATAATGATGACATATAAACAACTATCAAACATACAGGAACACACATGATGATGACATCTAAACAACTATCAAACATACAGGAACATACATAATGATGACATATAAACAACTATCAAACATACAGGAACACACATGATGATGACATATAAACAACTATCAAACATACAGGAACACACATAATGATGACATCTAAACAACTATGAAACATACAGGAACACACATGATGATGACATCTAAACAACTATGAAACATACAGGAACACACATGATGATGACATATAAACAACTATCAAACATACAGGAACACACATGATGATGACATATAAACAACTATCAAACATACAGGAACACACATGATGATGACATATAAACAACTATCAAACATACAGGAACATACATAATGATGACATCTAAACAACTATCAAACATACAGGAACACACATGATGATGACATCTAAACAACTATCAAACATACAGGAACACACATGATGATGACATATAAACAACTATCAAACATACAGGAACACACATGATGATGACATCTAAACAACTATGAAACATACAGGAACACACATGATGATGACATATAAACAAATATCAAACATACAGGAACACACATGATGATGACATCTAAACAACTATCAAACATACAGGAACATACATAATGATGACATATAAACAACTATCAAACATACAGGAACACACATGATGATGACATCTTAACAACTATGAAACATACAGGAACACACATGATGATGACATCTAAACAACTATCAAACATACAGGAACACACATAATGATGACATCTAAACAACTATCAAACATACAGGAACACACATGATGATGACATATAAACAACTATCAAACATACAGGAACACACATAATGATGACATATAAACAACTATCAAACATACAGGAACACACATGATGATGACATATAAACAACTATCAAACATACAGGAACACACATGATGATGACATATAAATAACTATCAAACATACAGGAACACACATGATGATGACATCTAAACAACTATCAAAGATACAGGAACATGCATGATGATGACTTCTAAACAACTATCAAACATACAGGAACACACATAATGATGACATCTAAACAACTATGAAACATACAGGAACACACATGATGATGACATCTAAACAGCTATCAAATATACTGGAACATGCATGATAACATCCAAGCAACTAACAAATAGAAATATCACCACCATCAGCATTTTTCTTTTCGCTCCTCATATAGCAGGAAGCCATCACTACAGCTGGTCTCCCCTTACAGAAAGCCTGCACCATTCATTCATATGCTGTTTCAGCTGTGCTTTCTGTAGCTATCAGTGTTACATAATGAGGCTGTTGATCTCTTGCACAATCTCATATTTATCGTCTTGTGCGACATACCTGAGGGCACAGTAACCCTATAGCCCTTATCTTGTTTTGTCTCATCAGAGCCCCCTGTGAGCTACATCAGCATAACACATTCGTAATGACAACATCTGAACCAGTAAAAATATTGACAGTCTAACATACACATACAGATGACCTTCACAGCAACACAAAAAACATGCAAGGTCTATAACCTGGAGATGCACTCTTCTGTAAACTGACACAAGCATAACAAGCGAGACACGTGACGCTGCTGTGGTGGGTGAGGTAACACTTGTTTGACAAGCTTCACAAGGTAGGGGGCACTCATCATGACGGTTAGACGCTCAGATATGGACATCTGTGGAGAGAAGCAAGTTAGAGCTGGTTCAGTTGTTGTTCAGTTCTAAATTAATCAAAGACTACTTCTTCTTTTTCACCTCCCCAAAGGAGCATAGGACTTCAACAGACGTAATATGTTCTGTCACTGGCCGCTACTGACTAAATTTCACTAGTTATATGTGGTCAAATGTCAATGGTAATGCATGGCGTGTATTCAAGTTAGAAGAAACTGCTAAAGTAGTCAAAGGGTAATAACTCTGTAAATGATAGAAGTAAATAGTAACGGAAGAGTTGCTGGTGATTCTACAGAAAGGGATATTCAGACTGAAAGTAAAATATAAGTGTTTTAGAGTTACGGGTAAAGTGTTAAGTAGGGTAGACGGTTATTTTTAATGAGATGATCACGTGATTGTAAACTGTGTTCACTGATTCGGTTCTGGCTTGAGTTTTGTCATGTGAAAATGTTAGTTGAGAAGTTACTACAAAACAGATGTGTTTATAACAGATACCGAGAGCATGATTGTGCACTTTCACGTTCACTTCTGACATGCGACTGACGTCTGTTTGCATTTAGCTTGATGCTTTGTCAAGAATTATGTGAGCACAACTCTGAGAGTGTAGACCAGTGGTGGCCAAGCTAAGGTTGGCCGAGAGCCAGATTATGGTAAAGGGTAACACCAGAGGGCCAGACCTATAAAATCCTTAAAAAATAACGTTCTGAGATTTAGTTTTACATATATAATGAACCACGTACAGAAAGCAACGGCAAACTACTGTACTGCACATCTGCCAAGACATGTATACCAGTCTTCGGACTGAAATTACTGTAAAAAAAATATAATGAATCTGTTGTTTTAATTTGTTTTGTAATTTGTAATATGACATGTAATTATTTATTTCAAACATACATTTGTGTGTTATTTCATTGTCAAGAGTGTGGCTTATCAAAACTTTTCTCCAGTGATTTGAAGTCTACTTCCATTTGTGACGTAGCAATTCTGAGAACATGGGATAATACAGAGTCAGTTAATCTGTTTCTGGTCTTGGATTTGATAAGCATCATGGCAGAAAATGTTGTCTCACAAAGATATGTGCTACCAAATATAGAGCACACTTTTAGGGCCCATTTTCTCAGAAGTGGGTAACATTCCTTTGGTAGTAATTTCCACAAATCAGCTCCAGTTGCTTCTGTTGTGTTGATGAATGGGTCACATTGGAGTTCACATAACTGTAATTGTAGTTCTGCTGGCTGAGACTCCACTGTGCACTTGAGTGGGTTGTTAAAAAGTTACATTTGTGGACGAAACATCTCAAAATCTTGAAATCGACGATCAAACTCAGAAATCAGCTGTTCAATGTCATCTGTGTACCTCCTGAAGTTAACACTCTCTTTCTCAGACAGCTGTTTACAACAAGGAAAATGAAACAGGTCATTCTTTTGCAAAGACAGACTAAATAGGCTCAGTTTCTTTTTGAAGCCATCAACATAGCCCATCATTTGAAAAATTGTTTGCCTTTTTCCTTGTAACTGCAAATTCAGTACATTCAAATGTTGTGTTATATCTGTGAGAAATGCCAAGTGCTGAATGAAATGAATATCTTTGAGTTTATTTTGAAGATCAATTGAACATGGTAAGTTGTCTCGCAGGAAGTCAAATATTTCATCCTTCAGTTCACAAAATCTTATTAAACATTTTCCTCGACTAAGCCATCTCACCTCAGCATGAAGCAGGAGATCACCGTAAACAGAATCCACTTCTTCTAAAAGTGCAAGGAACTTCCTGTGAGTTAGAGAGCTGTGTCCTCCTCTGATCAAATTCGTTATTTTCACTACAGTAGCCATAGTGTCATTTAGGTTTATGGATTTTGCACAAAGCGCCTCTTGGTGAACTATGCAATGTAATGTAGGCACGTCAATTTTATTTTGCTTCAAAAGTCCAACAAAACTAGTATTTTTTCCAACCATAGCCTTGCAACCATTAGTACACACAGCAGACAATTTTTCAAACCCACCGTATTCTTCCATGGCATTTTGAACTGCAGAAAATATGTCATCCCCTTTACTTGTACCATGCAAAGAGCAAACTTTCAGTAATTCTTCAGAAACAGTAAAGTCTTCCTGGATTACTTTAACAAAAATAAGAAGCTGGCTAGTGTCTGTGATGTCTGTACTTTCATCAATCGCCAGTGAAAAGTATGGACAATTTTCAATTAAAGATTTCAAGTTCTGGGACAAATGCAAACTAATATCTTCTGTTCTCCTAGCTACGGTTTGTTTTGAAAGAGGTACATTTTGAAATTCTTTTACTACTTTTTCTTCATTGAACGCTTCTGCCATTTGAACTGCACACTTTTTCACAAACTCTCCATCATTAAACGGCTTTTTTTGCTTTTGCAAGCTCATAACTAATCACATAGGACGCCATGAGCGATGATTCCTGAATATTATTTACATGACTAAATATACTCTTTTGCTGATTCAGTTTTTTCTTGAGTTGTTCAATCACAAGCTTTCTCAACTCGCTGCTATGCTCGTCGTTGTTTTTCTGATGATTTGTGATGTAGTGACGTTTCAAGTTATATTCCTTCAGTACGGCTAACACTTGGTCGCAAACTAAGCACTGAGGTTTATTATCCTTATTGAGAATGAACAAATAATCGAACTCCCATTCTGGTTTAAATGCGCGATTTTCACTGTCCACTTTTCTATACCTGGAAAACATTTTTACAAATGCAAACTCTTATACATGAAAACGCGCACAACAGCTACAAGCCCAGAAGTGTCACTGGCTGATTTATACTTAACACACTTCACAAGACCAACTGTGCACCTCAACTCCTTCCTATAGAAATGTACCTACCATCCACCCCCACTCCCACGATCACTTTCCCATACCGATGCTAAAGACAAAGCAAGATCATTGGATCTCAGAGACTTCCGACCGCAGAAAAGATCTGTCATTGCTTTCAGTTTCTCATTATCAAAGTAGGTACCGACACTGTCTTCGCCTGTCCACGTGCACGATCAGAGATTTGACGTTATCATTTCCGTTTTGTCGGCACTATCTAGTGGAGCTCAATTGGTATGAGAGAGAGAGTGAGAGAGAGAGAGAGAGAGAGAGTTGGTGGTGTTGTGGGAGGTGGGGAGATGTTAATCGTACATTTTGGGTCTTTTTGGTTTTGTTTCTGGTGCCTGTGCATGCTATTTTGTAATATTTTTTTTTTAGCACAGTGGTCGGAGTATACAGTAATTTTCAATCAACAATAAGAGACCTGCCAAAACAGGTTGGCGGGCCGGTCAAAACTGGTTGGCGGGCCGGATTTGGCCCGCGGGCCGTAGTTTGGCCACCTCTGGTGTAGACTATTGAGTTGTTGAAGCGATATTCTTGTGTGATTTTCTTATGGAAACAGGCATAAGAGAATTCTTTACCTTCGAGTTTATTGGTTATCTGATAATGTAAAAAAAAAATTGCTTAAAAACAAATAAACAAACAAAACAAATAGATTATTTAACACCCATCATCAAATATAAAAGAAGCATATTACTCCTTGCCAAGAAGATACCAGGTAATAATTTTCAGACTGAGAACCGGCCATCGCAGACTCAAATACCAACTGTTAGCTGAATTAAAAATTGAGAAGACAGACATGTGACCTTGTGGGGAAGACAAGAAAACGGATGAAAATGTCCTCCAAGAAAGTTGACTCCATAAGTGAATCAGATTAGCACTATAGCTTGCACCAAACTAATTGATGGAAAAACTGTATGGTGATGAGAGAAGCATGAAGCAGACCACCAACTTTATTTCAGCGTTTGTATGTGGTCATATGTCTGTTCCATTACTTGATAGATGTCACTGTTGGTATGCGGCCAGGTGTCATGAACTGTATTGGTTACATGTCAGTCATTATACATGGTCAAGTAGTGGCCACAGACAACTTAAAACTGTAATTAGATATGTCAAACGTCGTCCTCAACTAGACATCACCCGATGACCATACTAACAAACTAGTTCTAATATTTGATAACTAATATCTACTTCCTGCCATCAATGGTACCTATACCTTGTATCGGTATGGCAGCTTGCGTGCCCTAACAACCCCCAGAGCTATGCCAGCGGGAGTTTTACTCCTGGTAGGTTCAACCTAGCTGGACAGGTCTGCGCGGATAAAAGCTGGTACCCTGGTCCTCCAGGTTGGTGGTTTAAGCACAGGGCTGACACCCCTGTCTATGTAAAAAATCTTAAACGCTAGGGAAGAACTGTGGAGGCCGAGATGCAAAGAATGAACCAGAGCTGGGGCATTGCATGAAGGATGGCCGCCGACCTAACACAGTGGACGCAGTTTGTTGCTGCCCTACAAGACGCCACAAAGCGTGATGGCCACTGACTGCTTTGACAGCCGGCGGCTAAGGATCAAAGAAGAAGAAGAATGTCTACTTCAACAACCCCAAATCTTCTCAGGCTACACTACTAGTAGTTATGAAAATATTTTTTATCAAAGCTTATCTGCTCACATCCTACACATGCCTACTCTCAGGCAGTTTCACCTACTCCCATGTTAGACATATTCACTCCCATGCTTTACGTATCTAGCCCCAATGAGCTACATTTACATATTCCCGTATTGCACATACTACATCCCTTGTTACACATACCATCTCCCATGTTACACTAATCTACTCCCACGTTGCACTTATCTAATCACGTTACACTCACTTACCTAACTGTTTCACTCACCTACCTGTTATCCGATTCTACACTCACCTACCTATACTCCTATGCTACATTCACCTACATCAATGTTACACTCACCTACCTAACTGTTACACTCACCTACCGAACTGTTACACTCACCTACATAACTGTTACACTCACTTACATAACTGTTACACTCACCTACATAACTGTTACACTCACCTACATCAATGTTACACTCACCCTACTCAGGTAATTCTCATCTCTGGTATAAAAAGTGATGAGTTTTAACAGTTTCTCCCAGTCTTCCTCCATGCAGGTAAACAGAAGCAGGTCCACACTCCGCTGTTTACACAAGGATGTGGGGGGAGGAGAAAAACACAAAAACACAAGTCAATTAAAAAAAAGGAAATTTAGATCCAAATCAGATTAGTCACTGACGTAATGTCTCTCAGTCATGGTCACAGTGCCACTGTTTTGTCAGGGACAAAATGTGACTATTCTCTCAGCCATGTATTTTATTACTGTGATTCAGGGGCAGACTGAACGATCGAGCTATACCCTCTCCTAGCCTCCGTGTAGCTTAATCAACTGGATGGTGGTTAGGGGCCAATGACCATTAATGCCTAGGGGCCCAATGACCCTTATTGCCCGGGGGGGGGGGCTAGATCAGTGTCAGTCCACCCTTGCTGTCATTTACAGCCAAGATAACTGACTGCCAGCACAGCTGGTAACTGAGAGTCATGATGGTTACTGACAGAACTATCAATGAGTGTGCATGCAGCACTGAACAAATGACTGCCCAACATCTGTTGCAGGTCTGCCCTCATGAGAAGCAGAGAAAACGCATATGACCGTCACCGGTGCTAGTCCAGGTCAAGCTCTATATAGATAATCAGCCATCGGAGGCTGACGACTACTTTCTTTCAAGCACATTCAAGATAACATGGCGTCATGGTGTTTAAAGAAGAAAATAACCTAGGGCGTTACGGGGAAGATTCTTTGTCAGTCATATAAACAATCAAGGCACGAATGATGGAAAACAGCGCCAGTGGATGGTCAACAGGATGTGAGTACTGTGTATATGTTTTTGCTATCTTTCTCGTCCTTCTTTGCTTTCTTCGTCTATCATGGCAGTCACAGAGAAATCTTGAATATCAATAGTCATACATTAATAGTGAATGCAACAACAGCTATAGAGAAATCTTAAAAAAAAAAAAACCAAAAAAAAAAAACAACAACAGCAACATAGAATTTTCCGAAAGACATGACAGAAATTCCTACACATCTCGTGACAACTACAGACAACTTTCTAAACATCATAAGAGAAACACAGAAATCCTTACATATCGCAAAAGCAACATAGAAATTCCCACATATCATGAGAGAAACATAGAAAAATCTCACACATCTTGAGAGAAACATAGAACAATCTCACATATCATGAGAGAAATATAGAAAAAGCTCACACATCATGACTGAAACATAGAAAACCTAATACATAATGAGATAAAATTAGACAATCCCAGAAATCACATAACATAGAAAAACGTCACAAATCACAACATAACACTGAGAAACTTCATAAATTACGATATAGCATAGAAAAACTTCACCAATCACACCATTACATAGAAAATCTTCACAAACCACAAGAAACATAGGAAATTCTACACGTCACGACATAACATAGAAAAACTTCACAAATCATGACACAACATAGAAAACATGGCGATAGATACACAGTAACTCTAGAATGTCAAAAATTACATAGATATTAGCCAAAAACAGAACACGGCATTCAAACATCATGACGTTCATCATCATCATCATCATCATTCCTTTTCGTTCCCTGTGGAACATAGGGCAGAAACAGTTGCTCTCCATTGATTTCTATTCTGGGCTGTCTTTTTCATCTGTGCCCAAGTCATTCCAATTTCCCTAGCCTCCTCTTCAACAGTTCTTCTTTGGCCTCCCCACTCTTCTCTTCCTGTGTAGTTCCAGTCAAGGGCAACTCTGGCTATGCTTGATTTTTCTCATCTGAGTGTATGTCCTATCCATCCCCACTTTCTTACCTTAATTTCTGTCTAATTTGGCTGTTGTCCGCATCTTTTCCTTAGCTCTATATTTGTTATTACATCTGGCCATCTTATACCGAGGATCCGTCGTAGACATCTATTTACAAATGTCTGTAGCTTGGCGGTGATACTCTTTGAGACATGCCATGTCTCTGAGCCATACAGCAAGACTGACTTTACATTTGAGTTAAAGATTCTAATTTTGTTCTCTCTGGATATAGCTGAGGAGTTCCATATTGGTCGAAGGGCATTAAAAGCACATCTGGCTTTATTTATCTTTGAGCAGACATCACCAGCTGTTCCCCCTCCTTTGTCAATGTTACTCCTGAGATATGTAAAGTTTTCTACTTCTTCAATGACTTGATCATTGATCTTCATCGAGTCCGTCTGCCTATTATTTATTCTCATTTCTTTTGTTTTATTTACATTTATGTGTAGTCCCATCTTTGCTGCTTCTGTTACTAATCTATTTGTTTTCTCCTGCATATCTTGCTGTCTATGTGGCAGAAGGTACAAACCATCTGCAGCAAAATCTAGCTCCTCCAGTTGTTTATTAAATGTCCACTGTATTCCAGTTTTCTCTCTCTCTCTCTGTTGTCTGTCTCATAACCCAGTCTATGACTATGAGAAACATTGTTGGTGATAGCAGACATCCCTGTCTGACTCCACTTTGTATTGTGACGGGCTCTGGTAGTTTTCCTTTGTGTACTACTTCACATGAGGCCTCCTGGTAGAAATCTTGGATGATTTTAATGAATTTCTCTGGGATTCCATAATGTCTCAGAATTTTCCATATCACAGTACGGTCTTTACTATCGAAAGCCTCTTCGAAGTCCACAAAATTTACATACAAGGGGGTCTGCCACTCATTTGATTGTTCTATGATGATTCTGAGTGTTGCTATCTGGTCTGTACATAATCTTCCTGCACGAAATCCTGACTGTTCTTCTCTGAGTCTGTCATCTACCGCCTTCTTAATACGGTCCAACAAAACTCACAATTTTTCCAGCCACTGCTAGTAGTGTTATACACCTCCAGTTGCCACAACCAGTCAGGTTTTCTTTCTTTGGTAGCTTGATAATGTGGTCTTCCTTCCAGCTCTTTGGGATGGCCTCTTTTTCGTATCTCTGAACGTATCTTACAATTCTCTTTTTGACGTAATGACGTTCATATCTGACAAATTAAAAACAAAATCACTTACCACGCAGTCCGTGGCGTCGAAATACACAAAGTATATCTGATTATCATATCAAGGTCAATATAGCAGTGGTTGCAGTAATAAAACTTAGCGCTCAAATTTAACAAATTTTGATGAAAGTAGTTGGTTGTCTTTAAGGAAGCATGGTATGTATTCTGTTCTTTACTTACATCACGGTTATATACCATGATTTCACAGAAACTGAAGTGGAAAAGACGATGCAGCAAACCATCCCATAGTCTTACTGTCTATTATATAAATTGAAAGCGTAATTTCAATCCGCAGGAAATTGTTTGACCGCTTCTAGAAGTCTGAAATTTGGCATGCTGATTGGTCTTAAGATATGATGCGCTAGAAAAATCTGAAAAACCAAAAATTAAATTCCGCTACGCTGTAATTAAGTCAGCAACGTTGTGCGCTAAGGGAAATAATTTTATAATAATTTTTCATTTTAAATCGAAGTTAGCAGCTTATTATAAAATTAAAGATTGTATGTGATTTATAATATAAAACTGTATTACCTTTACAATGCAGCTTTTAAAAATTAAGCAAATAATTTTGGAATATAAAAATTTAAAACCCAATATTTAAGAATGTTATTGCCAATATTAATATTGTTGTATAATTATAAAGCAGTTCACTTTAGAAATCGGATTGTCATTATGCATAACAATTACAAGTATGCTCTGTAGTGTCTGTGCCTGAAACAAAAAGTATTCATGTAATAAATGTAAGCTTGCCATGCACACATTTCAAATGCTCAGAAAATCAATGAGGTCTCTGTAAACATGAGTGCAAAAGGGACATTTTCTGAAATTGTAGATAATGTCAAGTGTAGCAGTGAAAAAGGGACTGCAAAAAACGAAATTGATGTCACTTGAAATTTGACAACTGATGGATGCAGGACCGAAAAGTAAGCAAGACAGACAAGAATACCACAGGCTAAATAAGGAAATAATAAGTAAATGTAAAGCGACAAAAGAAGCATGGCTAGACCACAAGTGCAAAGATTGGAAATGTAGCACAGAAAAGACCCAACAAGAATTAGTTATGAACAATGTGATTTTTTAGAAGGTAAAGGTAAAAACAACAGCAAATTTATTATAAAATTAATAGAGAGGACCACAGAAGTAAAAACAGATCTATATTTTGAATTTTGTAGACTACATTAATTCATTTGATAAAGTGAATCACAAGTAAATTATCAAAATGTTATAAAGCATAAACATCTATGGTAAGGGCTTGAGAATAATAAAGAACATATGCTGGAAACAAAAAGCTGCTGTAAGAATTAGCAGCCACAAATATGAACATTTCAGCAGGTAAAAAAAGTGTTACACAGGGATGTGTGCTGTCATCAGATGTGTTCAATGTGCACAGAGGAAAAAAAATGACATCCATAGAAAACATGTCAGAAATATTAGTGGGTGGACATAATATAAATAACTTGATGAGATAGTCTTAATGGCAAATAGTGAAAATGAATTATAGGAAATGATTGAAACAATAGTGACAGATATTTGAAATGAAGACCTTAGCCTTTAGTAGCAAACAAGAGACAGAAGCTATAGTCCCCACCAAGAAAACCACTTCTCTGGTATGAATTTTCAAAGTAAATGGAACAATTTTAAAACAGGTCCATAGATTCAAATGCCTGGGCACATTAATAAAATCGGATAGATGTTGTATCTCAGAAGTGATGTGTAGAATATACCAAGTAAAAGTATTCTATTTAAAATGAAAAAGCATTTTATGCAACAACTCTTTGTTCGGTAGAAGTAAGAAAGAGAGCTCTTCAGAGCTATATAGGGCCAGTCATGACATACGGAAGTGAGTTATGGACAATTAGTAAATAATTAGGAAAAACACCATAATCCCACAGAGTTGTGGTTCTACAGAAAAATGTTAAAAATAAGATGGGCAGCTAAAATTAGGGATGTCTTGAAAGATGTCAGTGTGCAAAGGAAATTTATTTCTCAGGTTGGAAAAACAGGAATTCACGTTCTTGTGGGCATGTTATGAGCAGGAAGCTGCAGCATATCGTGACAATAGGAAAGATAAGAGGAAAAGGAGATAGGGGACGACAAAGAGAGAAGATTCTGGACAGTTTGAAATCATGGCATGGAAAAAGGTCAACAACAGATTTGATCAATAGTACTGTAGATAGGAAATTCGGTTATACAAAGGTAT
The DNA here is from genome assembly GCA_024509875.1 of Oreohelix idahoensis. Taxonomy (NCBI): domain Eukaryota; kingdom Metazoa; phylum Mollusca; class Gastropoda; order Stylommatophora; family Oreohelicidae; genus Oreohelix; species Oreohelix idahoensis. Next base: position 289,659 of record JAMPIV010022211.1, read on the forward strand.
GTCAAACAGTTTAAATAAATACCAGATTAATATTTAAACAAGAATTTCTGCTTTGGTTACTTTTTCCTTTATTTAACATTATGTTTAAAATAAAAATAAGTTATTTACAGATTCACAGGGCAAAGAACAGGCAAGGCCTCTAGTCATCAGTATAACAAAATCACGACAAGTTGTGACACGTGTCAAGGATACAGCAAAAATGTTGGCTCTGACGTGAGCTGCTGTCACAAACAGGGGCCTGCCCTGAAAGTAGAGGGCCTGGTTCACATCCACACAGTTCTGAACCAGCAACCTCACGATCTGAAAAACAATAATTGAATCATCCTAATTAACGCCCCTGTCTGTCACTCCTTCAAACCTTCATCTCTTTGTAATTTCTCTACTTATCTTGGTTCACCCTCGCCACATAAGAATGATATATTCATTCACTACACCCCTTCCCCCAGTACCTACCTACAAAATATACCTCTTTATAATTCACATCTATGCTTTAGACTTGACTATCTATATTCGGAAAAGTCCCATACTAAACTTATACAAAGTCTTAAAATGTGACATAATGCAATAAGTCAGATACACCCGAAAAGGGAAATTATTTCAGATTTTCCGTTGCCGAATGTACCTTCTGTCTCGTGATTCCTGGTAGGGGATAGGTGTTTAGGGGGATTGTGTCTAAGAAGACACATCTCTCAAGTTGAGGCGACTAACGAGATGTTGTGTGTGGGAAAGAAACTTCATCGTGAAAAAAGAAACTGCAAGTAAACGTGGCATTTTTCGGCACATGCTTTCTGCATTAGGCCTAACAATAGGCCCAACATTAGGCCCAACAACAATATTGATGCATATGCTCCTTAAGGATCAAAACTGCCATCAATGGTACCTATACCTTGTAGCGGTATGGCAGCTTGCGTACCCTGACAATCCCCAGAGCTATGCCAGTGGGAGATTTACTCCTGGTAGGTTCAACCAAGCTGGACTGGTCTGCGTGGGTAGGGGTCAGACAAAAGCTGGTACTCTGATCCTCCAGGTTGGGGGTTTTAGCACAGGGCCGACACCCCTGTCTATCTAAAAAAATCGCACGTTACGGAAACAACAATAAATGGAAAAACTCTGCTGCGGGACGGACATCCGGAGTCTCAGGCTCGTATGACTGACAGTGGTGAAAGCCGAAAGGAAGCCACTGGCATGAAAACGGATGCCCCGACCACAAAACACGAAACCAGAATTGGTTTTTGGAACGTCAGAACTATGAATGAGGCAGGAAAGCTGAGACAAATCACAGCAGAGATGAGGAACTACAAGATACATATCCTGGGAATAAGCGAGAGCAGATGGACAGGTAAGGGGAGAATAAAAACAGCTACAGGGGAAACAGTACTTTATTCTGGCAGAGAGGATGGTCAGCACAACGAAGGTGTAGCCATTATCCTGAAGAAAGGAATGGAAAGGTCTTTACTGGAATGGAAACCCATCAACAACAGACTGATAAGAGCAAGACTAAGAGGGAGGTTCACAAACACCACAATTATACAATGTTATGCACCAACAAACGACAGCGATGAAGAGATCAAGGACGAGTTCTATCAACAGGTACAAAAAGAAATGGAAACTACACCCAGGTACGATCTCATTATAGTAATGGGAGACCTAAATGCAAAAGTGGCAGCACACAATAATTATAACGAAAGAGTAATGGGGAAATGCGGCAGTGGAACAGCAAATGAGAATGGGGACAAATTAATAAGCTTCTGCAGTATTAACAGCCTGGTCATTGGAGGAACACTTTTTCCACACAAGGAAGTGCACAAGTTAACATGGGAATCACCAAACGGACGAGACAGAAACCAGATAGATCACATAATGATCAATGGCAGATGGAGACAAGCACTACAAGACGTGAAAGTAAGAAGAGGCGCAGATGTGGGAAGTGATCATCACCTAGCAGTAGCAAGACTGAAAGTGAAACTCAGAGCTGCTGGACCAGTTGCAGTCAAACAGAAAAGATACAACATCACGAAACTGAAGGATCCCCTCACCAGAAAAGCTTTCGTGGTCGATGTAAGGAGAAGATATGAGATTATCAAAAGCCAGGAAAGAACAGAGACCGATGATGTTGACCAGAGATTCAACACCATCTCAACAATATACAAGGAAAGCAGCAAGTCATGCTTGGGATTCCAGGAAAGAAAGAGCCAAGACTGGATAACACCAGATACGCTAAACACCATAGCGAAGAGAAAAGAAATAAAAAGAAAGAAAACAGAAGTTAAGTCTCCCAGGTTAAAGGCAATATATAGTGAACAGTACAGTCAGCTGGACAAGGAAGTTAAACGTCAAACCCGTGCTAACAAAAGGACATTTCTGGATGACCTTGCAGAAGAGGCAGCACTGAGAAATGAACAAAGCACAGTATACAAAATAACTAAAATCATCAGTGGAAAACGAGGTGCAAACAATATTACATTAGTAAGAGATAAGCAAGGAAATCTCATCACAACAGTAGAGGGACAGGAAACAAGATGGGCAGAGCATTTCAGAGAAACTCTGAATAAGGAACCACCAGAGACACAATTGAATGTTCCTGAGGCTGAAAATGATCTATATGTTAATACAGACATCCCATGAAAAGAAGAAATCATCACAGCAATCAAAGGGTTAAAGAATGGAAAAGTTCCTGGTCATGATAACTTAAATGCAGAGCTATTTAAGACAGACCCAGAGCTAGCAGCAGAACTATTAGAACCACTATTTGCAAAAGTCTGGAAAACAGGGACAACACCAACAGAGTGGAGAAAAGGAATAATTGTCAAATTGCACAAGAAGGGAGATCTTGCAGACTGCAATAAGTGGAGAGGAATCACTCTTCTCTCAGTTCCCAGCAAAATACTAGGCAGGATAATTATACAGAGAATCTCAAAAGCAGTAGACTGTCATAGAGAGTTTATTGATCATAAATTGCCTATATCCTCTTCTTTTTCTTTCACCCGTATCCTCTATTTTATTATCACTCTTTACCTTTTTCCTGTATTTTTCGCATCCATTCGTTTGCGAAAAATATTTTCTTCCCCATTCTCAACTTTACCGTTTTCTTTCTCATACTGGTAAACGCATTTATGACATAACGTGTCAGAGAGAGAGAGCGTTAAAATGCATTCTATTGCATTAGGTGTCAGTGGACGAAACTGTGAATATATTCGTCTGGCCAGACATAGGAGCAGACATATGTCTACAGCATTCCCTGCACCAGACGAAATACACTGTGAATATTCGCTTTCGCCAGACCTATAGGCGACAAAGTTGTCTGCATTTTCACCTGCCATAACGAGTTGCATCGGCTGAGCGCTCAGTGAGGCGCGATAGCCGACATCTCCTCGGCACAGTTTGAGACATTTGTCTGGAAATCCCAGCTGACAAGGCACTCACTGTTGGCCTGGTCAGCGTGAGGTGTGAAAACGCACGAGTGTCAGTTCATGGTAGTCTTCTAGTTGATGTAAGGTGTTTTAGACGGAAAGGGGAGATTATTTCGTTTGGCGAAATAAAGTTGGGACCCCTTTGTCTGGTAATAGATATAACCAGAATGTTAAACTTTATTTTCATTCAGTCCTCAAAATTCGCAGTAGACAGGTTGTTCGTGAATAGAATAAGCTGTATAGCGAAGCCCTAGTTTGTTCGGAAATTTACCGAACTCTAGACTTCAAATAAATATATCAGCTTATAATTCTAAAGTGTGCGATTACCTGTAGTTCTGTGTGTTGAGGTATATATATTATAATAATTATCTAATATTTTGTGAAGTGTTTAAAGTGATAATCGCTTATTTCATATTTCACTAGTTAGATTTGGTGCAGAGTGCTTAATTATATAGTCTGTATTATTTTCTAGTGACGTGTTTCAGTGGAAAGCAGAATATATTATAATTTCTAGCTTAAACAACAATGTAGCTATAACGAATTTAATTTAACTGCTAAATAATCAGACGGGAACAATTTTTCTAAACTAACTTATAAATGCCAGATGTCTCATGAGTGTTGACGGAATACGTATGTATTCCTAATTCATGAGGATTGATGATTTTTTAATATATATACTTATTTCACGGGAAAAGTTTTAAATGATAAGTCAAGCTGTACGCTTGCATTTTAAAAACGTAAGTTATATTGAGTACATAATATGTAACATATTTCATGTGTTTTTTCTTTATTCAGTGAATACTGGGGTAACCCAAATTTTGCCGGCGTTTTGTACAGAGACATACCTAATAAATGCTTATACTGGACCTTTGAGCCAGTGCATATTTCTACACTAACTCTAATGTACATGCTGCCTTGTGGCGAGAAAAATTACAGAAATCTAAAACATTAACTTTCCGACATTGTTGACAAGTGTGTGGTGAACCAAGATTATTTGTTGAGAGAAGTTGTCCACCGGTCATCTTCCTAATTAAGGGAAACCTCTTGTTCTGCCATTGTGTGCTCGTTTAAGCCTAATTCTTACCTCGTGAGTCAAGTGACACTAACTTTAGTCTGAAATAACTATCGCATGAAGCAGACGCTCCCCGGATCCATTTTGATGAAACAAACAAACAAATCTGCAGAGCTGGGATCCGCTTCATTTAACGACAGTAACAGATAAAAAGTGTGTGAGTGTCCCAAAGTTTGCGCCAGACGGCGAACTACAGCACGATTGTAAGTATATCAGGGCCCTGATGAAAGAACCGAGTGAAAGTAGACTGAAGGATGTTCTTTGTTTGAGTCACCATCGTTGTAACTTCCTTTATGCAAGTTATTGCTAACAATAATTACCCTTAGAATAAAGCAGAGTATCAAGTCTGTCCATACCTTAAAAGGGGGAAACCATAGACTCAATCATATGTATCTGTAACTCTTTGGGGTTATCACTTTCTTCTAACGGGACTGTGAGCTATATATCCAGGGGAGGACCATACAAACGGGTCTATCACTATTGTAGCATTCCTTGATTATTATGACTATTTGTATATGCTTTTGATGTATGTTATATGTTGCGATGTAAGTTTACTATGATAATTAAACTATACCTACATTTATTTCAACAGCAAATAAATTGATTTGCCGTTGCCCTAAAGACGCCAATAGGCGTGATGGGAAACAATGGCAAAGAAAACCTATCTGCTGTTGCCCTAAGACGCCATTAGGCGTAATGGCCACTGACTGCTTTGATGGTCGGTGGCTAAGGACGGAAGAAGAAGAAGACATTTATTTCAGTGTGGTGGTCAGTTCGTTCCCATAATATCTATATAATCATTGTTATAGTTTTTCCCACGTTCTGTGTGTCTAACTGTCGTCCATTGTATGTGCGGGCACGTGAGTGGATATATATATATATATATATATATATATATATATATATATATATATATATATATATATATATATATATATATATATATATATATATATATATATATATATATATATATTAATATACCTATTTTTATAGACTGTCTGACTCCTTTGGATCTGTTGTAGAAGATAGGCGGAAAGAGAGAGAGATTCTCGATTACCGGGACAGCCTCTATAAATTTCTACCATCTCACTCGTGGAACTCTATTTCTATTATCACATCTCACTGTGGCTATCACTCATTCTAACCTATTCAGAAGGGACCAACCCAAGTCTTAATTTCCCTATAAAAAATCTACGACAGAATGGTGGCTCGTTTTTCCGGGAATTGAACTCTAGTCCTGAGCAAATACGAATATCAGCTCGTTTGCAGGATTAATTTTCTTTATTCTGATATAGAGTAAGAGTGTGATGTCTTGTGAGTTTTGTACTTTTTAAAAATAATTTATCCCCTAGACGTATCAATCTGTTTATGGGCGTGCTGACCACACAATTAATAATTGCTTTTTCCACAGCATTTTTGAGCATATATACATTTGAGTTACAGGTTGGTTTTGTCGGAATATATGTTAATTACTGATTTTGTAATACTAAACGCTGGTAAAGTTTGTGAGTGTGTAACATTCACAGAATTCTGAAGCAGGAAGGTGTTTGAACTAAGTTAAGGAGTGCGTTTCGGACTATTTGTCCAGATTAATTGCCTCCCTTACCCGAACTGTCTTCAGGGGTAAACTTGATAGTGGATTAAAATTTTGGGGATTTTTGTTTCTCCTTAAATTTTTTTGCAATAATTATTTTGTTTCCACTGTAGAAACTTATTTTTTAGTGAGTAATCTTAACTATCATTTATTTGGCGTAGTCGTCTGCATTAAGTGCTTTATTGCCGATTAATAGCAGCGATAGTTAGGTATTATATTTTGGAGGAGGTATCCCAGGTTAAAGGATATCATCTTTTGTTTTGGTATTTTCTCGCAAGTGGTAGGAACCAGTGCATTCTTTTCCCTATTTCTTTCTGGACTAAGTCTCAGCCACTGACTTACTATGGCAGAAAGGGCAAAGCTTAGACAACTCCTCAGAGACGAAGCGAGAGAGGAGGGACTGGAAGGAGAGGAAGCGAAAGCGTTTGTCAGAGACGAACTTGAGAGATATAATGCGGAGAGAAAAGCAGCGGAAGCTAAAGAGGAAAAAGAAGAAGCTAGGAGGAAAGAAGAGGAAGACCGTTTATTACAGCAAAAGAAGATGGATGAGGAAATGGAAATTCGCAGGATGCAGCACGAGGAAAGAGAGAAGGAGAGACAGCACGAGAAGGAGAGAGAAGAGAGACAGCATGAGTTGGCTCTTAAAACTCTAGAATTCCAAAGTCGTGGCGCTGCCTCTACCTCCAGCAATGGAGAGTCTTCTCCTCATTCTTCCTTAACTGATCCTTCTAGCACTCAATCTACTCATCTCACTGCTATGTCTTTTGCGCTAGAATCTTTCCCTTGTCCTAATGAGAAGATTGACACGTATCTAGAAAAATTTGAGAAAATTGCAACTCTGTACGGTTTAGAGAGGTCGCGTTGGAATATGAAGCTTTCCCAGGCTTTAAAAAGTTCTGCGTATGATGTTTACGCCAAACTGGAGAGCAGCCAACAAGACAACTATAATGTGTTGAAGAAAGCGTTACTGGAGCGCTTTGAAATGAATGCTCGCAAATTTTTGCAACTGTTTCGCAACAGCAGGAAGGAGAGCTCTGAAACTTTCCAGCAGTTTTCATCTCGTTTGAAGGGATATTTGACAAAGTGCCTTGAGCTTTCACAGCTCCCCTCTACCTATGAAGGTCTTGAGGAATTTGTTTTAACCGAACAAATAAAGAACACTTTGTCTGCTGATACCCGGAGATTTCTAGCTGAGCAGGGTGCAGAAAAGCTTGAAGACATCTTAGAAAAGTCTGAGGGATATCACAACGCGCTGGCTGAACTACCGGCCTCAAAACGTAAACCGACAGAAGAGCATTTTCGAAAAAATAATCTAGACCAATCTTCTCATGCTTCTAATCAGAATAACCATAGAGAAACTGGACCTCAAAACCCCCTCCTGAAAAATCTAAGTTCTACAAAACCAAGTACCCCAGCAACCACAGTAAACAGTCTGATCAACCCGACCGTCCTTCATGGCAGCGTGGCCAGAAAGGTCAAGGTGGCAAAGGGAGAACCCCTGAGCACGGGACATATGATCAGACCGAGCACACCGAGCCTAAACGCATCGGATGCTTACTAACAGTCTCGCAAGGCGGAATTATTGACAGTGATTCCCAACCTGTTGGGGATACACCCTCAACGCGAGGTACTGTTACATTGAACGGTTCTCAAAGTCTGTGTTTATTTGACACGGGGCTTTCTTATGATTGCATTGTTGCCAGAAACCTGGTCAAACCCGGTCAAGAGACAGCAGAGACCGTCCAATTTTGTGGAGTTCGTAAGAGTGATGCACCTACAGCGCTTCCCATCGCATTGGTGGAGATCCACTCCGATTTTGTCAGAGGCGTGATCAAAGCGGCTGTTATGGATGATCCCATCTACCCAGTCATACTTGGCGGTAGATACGTGTCTACTGGGAAACCGGAAGAGCCGATTGTAGCAGCAGTAACTACAAGAGGGCAAACCAAGAAGGAACGGGAGCCTGCGCCTAATTTGTTACACATGGAACTTAAAGAAGCGCAACAAAAGGACCCTACTTTGGCACCCTGCTTTAGGAAACTGCCCATGGCTAAGGAACCCAGACAGCACGGGGACATTTTTTCTAAAGATGGCCTTACTTTATCGCAGAACGGGCAAGCCTGACCAAGGTTACAACCAGCTCCTAGTACTGAAACAGTACAGAAGCCAAATCCTAGAAATGGGGCACTCTCTTCCCTTCAGCGGACATATGGGACAGAACGCCACAAACCAACGAATAACCACTCATTATTGGTGACCAGGAGTAAATACTGATATTATCAGATATGTCAAATCCTGTGCCCAGTGCCAACGTGTACAACCCAAGCAACGGACACCCCCAGTCTCTTTCGGTGAAATGCCAATAGTTGGAACACCATTCGAACGGGTTGTGATCGACATTTTAGGACCCTTAGAAAGGACTAAAAGAAGGAACAGGTTTATCCTGACCTTAGTCGATACATGCACTTTATGGGCAGAAGCTATCCCGCTAACATGCGCAGACGCCAAGCATGTCGCAGAAGCTCTCGTGCAGATTTTCACTCGGTTGCTATTTCCTCAGCAAGTGTTGACGGATAACGGATCCCCATACCGAAACCTATTGATGGATGAGATCGTGAAGATCTTGAGGACCCAACACATCTACACAAAGCCATATACTCCGGCCGGAAATGGGCTCGTGGAACGTGTTAATGGAAACCTCAACATGATGTTAAGTAAACTGGCACAAGTGAAACCTGAAGATTGGGATCTTTGTATTCCTGCAGCTTTATTTGGCTACAGATAATCTCCTCATACTTCCACAGGATTTCCGCCAGCCACGCTTTTATTCGGCAGACCTATCAAGGGGCCGCTTGAAGCCTTACTTTGGTCGCTGACAGACCAGAAGGCTAATGAGACAGTTGTCTCAGCAAGTAAATACGTATCGGAGTTAAAGGAAAGGTTGAAACTAGGATGGGACCTAGCAACGACTAACTTTAAGCGAGCACGCACAAAGCACGCTAACCGATACAGGATAGTCGCGAAAGAGAGAGAACTGGAAGCAGGAGAGAAAGTTTTGGTGTTACTCCCTACCGGAAACAACCAACTGAAGATCGGATGGCAAGGGCCGTTTACCGTCCTGAAAAAGATTTCTAAGGCTAACTACCAGATCTCTATTCAAGGAAAGGAGAAAGTTTTCCATTTAAATCTGTTAGATACTTGGAAAGACCGGTGTGTAGCAAAATATGCGAGAATAAACGCTCAATTCAGTACGATTTAGGCATAAAACGATAATAAATACATTAGCCCGCATGTGTCTGACGGTTGTCATCTTCGAAGCCAGCACCGCTGCCTTTTGCACAGTGCTAAGCCTAGAGAACGATTTCACGGAAAAAGTCTGACACGCTTTAGTTTCGTTTTCGAGAAACACTACTAATAGTTAATTTTTGCCCAATCTGCTGTATACACTTTGTAGTCTAGCTTACAATTAACTATTGGCGGAAGTACACCGCAATATAGCTATCTGAAGTAACACTTTCTGTCAACTTTGTAGCAAAATTAGTAGTAATCCTTACATTTTTTGGTAATATTACACGATAAAATGCTAAATAGTAACGCAAATCTTAAACCCGCCCCGTCTAACCCCCGCTTCGCACACAGTCTGCAACGCATATATTCACACTGCGAAAAAGCCAGCAAGGCCAAACCACGCAGACAGTTTTGTTTCCTCCTAATGGTAGCAATTCTGATGTAACTAAAAATGTAGTTATTTGAAAAATACATGCTCGCAAGACGGAGAGAGGAAGATGGCGGACTTGTGTAAAATTTTATTTGATGATAGACGATGAAATAAATTGGAAATTTTAAACCATTATGAAGTTCCCCATAAGAATTATATGGTAGTATGACGTAAAGTTCGCTGAGTAAGAATGTACTTTAAAATATATGATATTCCCAGTATTAGAGAAGTTATTGAAGAAATACTAATCTCTAAGAACACACGACCAGACACACTGGCGTTTCTGCTAATGTTTTTGGTAACGTTAGGGGGACGCGAGCTGGAAAAAGAGGCAGGGAGGTACATTCAAATTAGCTTGAGGTGAACAGAGTATGAATGGGAAAGGGAAACGGTAGGAGAAATGTAATCCTAAACGTGATATTTGTGTATTTGGCATGACTAGAGCAGACTAACCAATCGACCACCAGTTATTCAAAATTGTTTTGGGTTTTTCATTCAAACTGCATTTGAATTCAAGTAGTAGAACGTTACGATTGGTTAGGCTGGTAGATATTAGCAAAAGGCTTTGATTATTCATTGCCAGTTGAACTAATATTTTTATACAGATACGCTGAAAAAACAGCTGTGTTAATTATGAATTTAAATAAAGAATCAAGTCACAGTCTGTACGATTCGGAGGAAGCTGAGGCCATTTCTTCACAAAATCAGCGTCATTTGTTTATATATTTCTTGATTGTGGTAAGGATATTTTATGAAATTTAATATGTTTGGTCCAACTACAAAGTTAGATACTGCTATTGGGGAAAAAGTGAAGGACATGTCGGAAGCAGACATTGTTGAGTCCACACATTAAGCGGTATCTGACTGATGTATGTTGTTATGATTATGTTGACATATTATTGTATTAAAATAGTTTAGCAAGCCTCTGTGTTCAATGAACACTGTTTACATGCCTGAAGCAAATATAAGGGTAAAGAAAAGAAGAGAAGATCATATCACAGGAAATGTGGTTACTCCACATTATTGTATGGAGGAAAAATATGTGAACGTACAGTGGCGTATCTACTATAAGTACTTGAGGCGTGGTCACAACCAGGAGGGAGTCCTGTACAATTCGGGGCGAGTGCATTTGTAAGGCACGCGAGGCTGACCCCATACCCACGTAGGAAATTAAGTGTTAGAATAAATGATCAGAGATAAAAGGCCAGGGTGTCCTTTTGTTGCAGAGGGTCTATGTTCCTGTTGCCGGCTGGTGACAGGAAACCTGCTGAGTGCTTATAACTATCTTGTCCTTGTTTTCAAAGACCTGTCCACAAGCTATGAATGGACAGGCAAATAAATTGTAAATACTTTTGATAAAGAAAAACTTAACTGATAGTTATTAACTTCTTTTATAGAAACTTAAAGTGTTTGATTGTTGTGTACCATCATTCATTTCTCCCCTAGACACTAGGTGCACCATACACTAGAGCCAGAAGATTGACCGTGTGAGACCTAGGGAGGTAGCGTTAGGTTCTCTGTACATAATTCATCATCATCATCAATAGAGTCAGAGACCCACATTTGCTTGACCTCACACGGTTATAGCAGACACCTTTTCATTCTTTTAGGATACCATCATAACCTCCCCAGCAAAATCAACTTTGCTACACGGTGCCAACCTCCGACCATCTCCTGACGATCGCCAAAACTGACGAAGATGACGACAGTGGCAGGGAAATTCCACTGCACACACACGAAATCTTTCAAAAATGTCAGAAGCGGCGACGCTCTTTCAAGCGCGCATGGGAGACATTCCAGAGGAAGGAAACTTTGGGAGTAGACTTGAGTAGGAATTGGAGAGAGATGGAGGGGGGAGATGAGATGGAAGAGGACAGACACCCTGAAGCTACGGATATAGGAAATTTATTTCCATAACGTAGACATGGAGTGATTCCATATCTTAAAGGGGGGACGTTCTGTCACAGAGAGTTTATTGATCATAAATTGCCTATATCCTCTTCTTTTTCTTTCACCCGTATCTGCTATTTTATTATCACTCTTTACCTTTTTCCTGTATTTTTCGCATCCATTCGTTTGCGAAAAATATTTTATTCCCCATTCTCAACTTTACCGTTTTCTTTCTCATACTGGTAAACGCATTTATGACATAACGTGTCAGAGAGACAGAGAGCGTTAAAATGCATTCTATTGCATTAGGTGTCAGTGGACGAAACTGTGAATATATTCGTCTGGCCAGACATAGGAGCAGACATATGTCTACAGCATTCCCTGCACCAGACGAAATACATTGTGAATATTCGCTTTCGCCAGACCTATAGGCGACAAAGTTGTCTGCATTTTCACCTGCCATAACGAGTTGCATCGGCTGAGCGCTCAGTGAGGTGCGATAGCCGACATCTCCTCGGCGCAGTTTGAGACATTTGTCTGGAAATCCCAGCTGACAAGGCACTCACTGTTGGCCTGGTCAGCGTGAGGTGTGAAAACGCACGAGTGTCAGTTCATGGTAGTCTTCTAGTTGATGTAAGGTGTTTTAGACGGAAAGGGGAGATTATTTCGTTTGGCGAAATAAAGTTGGGACCCCTTTGTCTGGTAATAGATATAACCAGAATGTTAAACTTTATTTTCATTCAACAGCAACCGTTGTGTTCGATAACGATAACCACAACAGATCAAGACACCAACGTCCTTCTCAGGACGTCACTACTCGAGAAAAGATCGCATTATCGTCAAAATGACCAGAAATAAACCACACGCCAAAAGGAGGAAGGTATACGCCAGCCCACCAGCGCAGAACAGCCAAGGGAATAACAAAGCTTCAAATTACAAAAACAGACAGCCAGAGAGCAAGACTGCCCCAAGTACTCGTGCTGAGACTAGTCCTCCTCCAACTCTAGACACGACGACGGAGTTAGCTGCGACGTGTGTCGACACCACTGAGAGGCTGAGGGGCCCGCCTCCTTGCGAGACAGAGGAGAAGGCAGATGCAGGCGTCCCTGGCCTAGATGATGAAGATCCAGAGGATGAGGAAACGATGAGATTGCTACACCAGCTGGAGAAGATGAGGGGATGGTTGGAAAGAAGAGAGAAAAGGGCAGCTGCAAACGTCCACGGCCTAGACCCTGAGCGTGAGAGGGTGAAGAGACTGATACAGGGGATAGAACAGACGCTGGAAAGAAAAGAGAAAAGAAAACAGGAGCTTAGATCCATGTTGCCTCCACCACACGTACCCGAGTCGTCATCAGAAACCCGGTCTACCACAGAGAAGCTGCACCAGACACCGATGACACCACCACACGATGCCGAGTTGACAGCTGTGGCTGCCCCAGGGAAGCTGCTCCAAACTCCGAAGAAGATAAAAACACCACTAAAGCAAGACGCCATAGTAGAGGCTCCAGTGTGTAGTGATCAGACAACTACAGAAAGTGATCAGGAGTCAACAAAACAGAACGTGAGACCGTCCTACACACCACACACTCTAACGCAGACGGAAAACAGAGTGCGTCACCTGCGCAAACCAAGCAATGCCGGTTGCCACAAGGCACTACAGGAGAGGATGGTTAAGATCACACAGATGTCTGGAGGTGAGGCCTCACTCAGGGCCCTACCAGATGACAAAGTGATCAGCAGGAATGGAAAAGATACCAATCTGGTGGTAGTAACTATTGAAGGAGTGACAAGACCTGAAAGACTGACATTCAAAGAGACATCAACGAGGACAGAGGCATATATACTTCAGGTGATACAGTGCTCCAACTGCCAGCAGTTCTCGCACACAAAGAAAACGTGCAGGAGAGATGCAGTCTGTCGATATTGTGCGGGTGGCCACCTATATCGCGACTGCCCCAAGGCGAAGGAGGACCCCAACTACAAAGCAGTAAACTCAAACCGCACCTGTGCAAACTGCCTCGGAAACCACGGGGCTAGATACCGAGGCTGCCCGATGTTCCAGGAAACAAAGAGCATCCTGAAGGAAGCGGTCTCCAAAAACATCCCCTTCAAGGAGGCAAAACACAGAGTGGCTGCGGATGTTGCAGAAAAACAACGCACGATTGACAGACGACAGTTACATCAGCTGACCGCTGAAGTCAAACAATTAAAAATAAAACTCCAGGTCGAAAACAGAAGCAAGCAGGCTCCCGAAGACGAAAAGGACAGCGGTGAAGACGTAATAGATATACAGAACATCAGAGAAATGATGAAAGACATGAACAGCATTAAGCAGCAAATAGAAGCAGATGTAAAGAGGCTGACAGAACTGATGGAAGAAAACTCAAAAATCCTCAAGAGAATCGAAACAGAGCAAAGAGCCATTGAGGAAATGACATCAAACACAAGAGCGACCAAAACAAACGAGCAATCAGACGAAGAAGTCATCGAAGAAACACTTGAAAAACCTCTACCAGCAATAATAGAAAAAGCACTACTACAGATACAGGAAAGCAGGAAGACAAGAGAAATAGAAACTAGGAAAGCAAAAACTAACAAAACGACACAAGCCAGATAGGAAGGCAGGAAATGAACACCATGAACACGCCACGACAGACAAGCCACGAAGAGATAACCAGACAGTCAGCTAGCAGTCCTTTTTAGGACCAGTCCTTTTCAGGACTAGGAAAGTGATACCAGCGAAGATATCAACACACTATATACCCCAATATAACCGTTTGTAACCCTTCAATGGGTTTTGGTTGAACAGGGTATTATAGCAACATAGTAGACGAAAACAACAACAATTATTTTCATTCAGTCCTCAAAATTCGCAGTAGACAGGTTGTTCGTGAATAGAATAAGCTGTATAGCGAAGCCCTAGTTTGTTCGGAAATTTACCGAACTCTAGACTTCAAATAAATATATCAGCGTATAATTCTAAAGTGTGCGATTACCTGTAGTTCTGTGTGTTGAGGTATATATATTATAATAATTATCTAATATTTTGTGAAGTGTTTAAAGTGATAATCGCTTATTTCATATTTCACTAGTTAGATTTGGTGCAGAGTGCTTAATTATATAGTCTGTATTATTTTCTAGTGACGTGTTTCAGTGGAAAGCAGAATAAATTATAATTTCTAGCTTAAACAACAATGTAGCTATAACGAATTTAATTTAACTGCTAAATAATCAGACGGGAACAATTTTTCTAAACTAACTTATAAATGCCAGATGCCTCATGAGTGTTGACGGAATACGTATGTATTCCTAATTCATGAGGATTGATGATTTTTTAAATATATATACTTATTTTACGGGAAAAGTTTTAAATGATAAGTCAAGCTGTACGCTTGCATTTTAAAAACGTAAGTTATATTGAGTACATAATGTGTAACATATTTCATATGTGTTTTTTTCTTTATTCAGTGAATACTGGGGTAACCCAAACTTTGCCGGCGTTTTGTACAGAGACATACCTAATAAATGCTTATACTGGGCCTTTGAGCCAGTGCATATTTCTACACTAACTCTAATGTACATGCTGCCTTGTGGCGAGAAAAATTACAGAAATCTAAAACATTAACTTTCCGACATTGTTGACAAATGTGTGGTGAACCAAGATTATTTGAGAGAAGTTGTCCACCGGTCATCTTCCTAATTAAGGGAAACCTCGTGTTCTGCCATTGTGTGCTCGTTTAAGCCTAATTCTTACCTCGTGAGTCAAGTGACACTAACTTTAGTCTGAAATAACTATCGCATGAAGCAGACGCTCCCCGGATCCATTTTGATGAAACAAACAAACAAATCTGCAGAGCTGGGATCCGCTTCATTTAACGACAGTAACAGATAAAAAGTGTGTGAGTGTCCCAAAGTTTGCGCCAGACGGCGAACCACAGCACGATTGTAAGTATATCAGGGCCCTGATGAAAGAACCGAGTGAAAGTAGACTGAAGGATGTTCTTTGTTTGAGTCACCATCGTTGTAACTTCCTTTATGCAAGTTATTGCTAACAATAATTACCCTTAGAATAAAGCAGAGTATCAAGTCTGTCCATACCTTAAAAGGGGGAAACCATAGACTCAATCGTATGTATCTGTAACTCTTTGGGGTTATCACTTTCTTCTAACGGGACTGTGAGCTATATATCCAGGGAAGGACCATACAAACGGGTCTATCACTATTGTAGCATTCCTTGATTATTATGACTATTTGTATATGCTTTTGATGTATAATATATGTTGTGATGTAAGTTTACTATGATAATTAAACTATACCTACATTTATTTCAGTGTGGTGGTCAGTTCGTTCCCATAATATCTATATAATCATTGTTATAGTTTTTCCCACGTTCTGTGTGTCTAACTGTCGTCCATTGTATGTGCGGGCACGTGAGTGGATAGATATATATATATATATATTAATATACCTATTTTTTATAGACTGTCTGACTCCTTTGGATCTGTTGTAGAAGATAGGCGGAAAGAGAGAGAGATTCTCGATTTCCGGGACAGCCTCTATAAATTTCTACCATCTCACTCGTGGAACTCTATTTCTATTATCACATCTCACTGTGGCTATCACTCATTCTAACCTATTCATATGAACACTAGCAGGGCAACCTGAAAGTGGAAGACTGGAGTACGACAGGGATGCCCCCTTATCATCCATTCTATTTTTAACAGTCATAGATTGGGTGATGCGCCAGACAACAAAGGGCAGTCCAAGAGGAATAAGATGGACTACATTTTCTACATTGGAAGATCTGGAATATGCAGATGACATTGCACTACTAGCACATTCACATCAACACATCCAGGAAAAAACGGATAGACTTAATAAATATAGCCAGCAGGTGGGCTTGAACATCAACCTAAAGAAGACAGAGGTCATGCCACTCAATGTGAGCAACCCTGAGCCCATATCAGTAAGGAATCAGCAACTGGAACAGACAGAAGCCTTCACATACCTAGGATGCATAGTAACACCAGACGGCGGAGCAAGCAAAGACATCAACAACAGAATGAACAAAGCAAGAACAGCCTTTTTTAGTCTAAACAACATATGGAAGTCCTCTCAGTACAGCACAAGCACAAATTTAGGATTATATCAGAGCTGTGTGCTTTCTGTGCTTCTCTATGGCGCGGAGAGCTGGAGAGTTACAGAGAAGGAAATGTCGAAATTGTCCTCTTTTCACACAACATCTTCTTCTTCTTCTTTGATCCTTAGCCGCCGACCGTCAAAGCAGTCAGTGGCCATCACGCCTAGTGGCGTCTTGTAGGGCAACAACAAATTGATTCCACTTTGCTCGGTCGGTGGCCATCCTTCGTACAGTGCCCCAACTCTGGTTCATTCTTTGCATCTCAGCCTCCCCAGTCCTCCGCCAGGTTGTTTTTGGTCGGCCTCTCTTTTACACAACATGCCTAAGAAAAATTCTCCGAATCTTTTGGCCGAATACCATCACCAACCAAGATCTGCTTACTCGGAGCAAGCAAGAGGACATGCACACCATCATAGCTGGCAGACGCTGGAGCTGGGTTGACCATGTCCTCAGAAGAGACCCCGATGCCATCACAAGAACAGCTATGCTATGGACCCCTGAAGGAAAGCGAAAGAGAGGCGACCAAAAACAACTTGGCGGAGGACTGTGGAGGCTGAGATGCAAAGAATGAACCAGAGTTGGGGCACTGTACGAAGGATGGCCGCCGACCGAGCAAAGTGGAATCAATTTGTTGTTGCCCTACAAGACGCCACCAGGCGTAATGGCCACTGACTGCTTTGACGGTCGGCGGCTAAGGATCAAAGAAGAAGAAGAAGGATCAAAACAGAGAAAGGTGCATCTTATCTTTTATGCTGCTTATATATGGGGGTCATTTGTGCAAGACCTTCTGAAATAAGGTGGTCGTAATAGATTCCTAATCTGAACCTCTCGGCTGTGCCTTCAGTTCACACTTCCAACCTAAACATTTCATCAATGTCTCCATTACACATCTCGTAGATGTCTCCATTACACATCTCGTAGATGTTTCCATTACACATCTCGTAGATGTTTCCATTACACATCTCGTAGATGTCTCCATTACACATCTCGTAGATGTCTCCATTACACATCTCGTAGATGTTTCCATTAAAAATCTCCTCTTTAACTTCCGCCTATACGTTTAGTCTGTGCTTCCACTAACATCGCATATATACCTTCCGCCTATACCGTATGTATTCACTACTTATAAACAGTTCCTCAAAGCAACAAGTCTGTTAAACACAAAAGCAGCACAGCAAGCATGCACCCACCATACAAGCAACCCAGTACACAAGCAACCCACCTTAGTGAGCCAGTATGCCCGGCGCCATTTGATGAGGTAGCCAGCTGCAACCAGGCACAGTGGAAACAGGAAGACCGCCAGACGGACAGGCAGAGCAACTGGAATATCGAACATGGAGAAAGGTAAGTGCATTTTAATGGAAGATAACAGAATACAGAAACATTCACACGAATACCTGGATCAGGTAGGAGCATAGGTACAATTACATCATCGTAATTACCTTTCAGCTCCATAAAGAGTGTATGCATTCAACATGTTGCTGCCGAAACTTCTTGTACTGTGTCATCCCTTCAAAGTCTTTACGTTTCTTCTCTATCTCTTTCATGTCAATCTCCAGTTTTCTTCTCTACATGTCTTTTCCGTCTGCCTCTGCCGCTCTTACCCAGATGATTCTACAACAAGGACTGACACGTGAGGCTGTTAACAAGTTTCCTCAACGGTTGTCCTACCCAATGCCAACGTCGTCTACTTACATACTGTTCCACTGGAACTTGTCTTCAGTTCCACTTTGATGATCTTGTCACACCACTTAAACCCCTCAATTGCTCACAGGCATCCAATTATAAGACTGTAACGTCTTTGCGCTTTCGTTGAAAATTTTTTTTTTTTTTTGCTAAATTAATTTACAGGTATGCAGGCCACCAAGAACCACTTTTGTCAGCAGTGAAACGTCGAAAGCTTGCCTGGTTTGGGCATGTAACTCGTCATGACTCCCTTTCGAAAACGATCCTCCAGGGAACAGTCGAAGGTAAACGAAGAAGAGGAAGGCAAAGAAAATCCTGGGCTGATAACATCAAAGAATGGGCAGGGCACGGTTTTACCACACTTGTACGCATTGCTGAGGATAGAGAGTGGAGGACCCTGTGTGCTGATGCTTCCACCATGGCACCCCTACGACCCATGACGGGTTACGGGTTGAGATGATGATGATTTATAGGTTAAGGCAGCCACATTTTTCTTGGTCGCCTCCAATGACATGTGTGGGTGGTATTATTCTTTGCTCCTCGTTCGGGTCCCCAGACCCCACGGGTGACAGGTCTTACTAACACTGTACAACTTTCTCTCTCAATGTCACTGAGACTTTTGTTGCTTGCAAGAATGTATTTCGTGCTAATAAAAAAAACATTTTTTGCCACTTTTATTTAAACAAAAATTTTTTTTAAAGAAAGTGATGGGTGGAGAGTGAGCACTTAACGGATGACCGTCATTGCCTCTGCTCGTCCACCATCTTGGTCTACCCTGTTCAACCTAATAGTCAGTAATAATTAGGTACATGAGGATTATATATCTGTGAAGTTTACAGTATTCAACGATCAAAATCTTGATGGTCCACTCATTGTAGATAGCTGAAACTTTGCATGCAGCTCCGTTTCGTGATAACATTTGAATCTTTCTTGTTTCTATAAATATATATATCTTCAATAAAGTGGAAATACGTTAATTAAATTAAGGAAAATAATTCACTAAGAAATGATGTGGCCGGGCGTCGGACGGAATGCGGTGATGTCCTGATACAAACAATGGGTTTCTTCATAAAACACGTAAGGCAGTCGCAAGGCCAAGTAACTAGCGAGTCATTTGTTTTAATCAAGGTTTAGCATGACTACAAACTGAACGCAGAAGAAGAAGAATCAAAATGATACATTTTAATCTACCACGTTTTGACCGACACAGCCGATGGTGACTATTGACATTTCACCTACATTCCAGTGGGCAAATTTAAAGGATAAATATGGGCCCCATAAGTTGTGTTTTTCTTTTACTGGTTTTTTTTTTTAAACTAATGGAGAAAGATGTACTGTTCAACCTCTGATGGGTTATAATTAGGATAGTGTCTATAACCGTAGTTATCAAATTCACTGCTACTTGCTTATAGTGATATCTCTCTTCGTCATTTATTTTATACAGGGTATAAGTTATCATGCCTACCAACCACCCCCCCCCCCCCCCCCACCCTTGTAGTTCCCGGGGGTCTATGATGAGAGAAAGAAAGTATAGGATTATTACCACCTTAAGCATGTCGTACAAGGCAACTAATATGAGGTCATGGATAGGGCCAGCAACCTTATCATGTAAAAACATATTGCTACGGAGGCAACTACTGCACGTGCACGTGAATGTTTGACAAAGGTTTCCTGTAAGGGAACTAGATAGTGGCTCCACAGGTTTCATGTAAGGGCACTAGATACAGTAGTGGCTCCACAGGTTTCATGTAAGGGGATTAAATACAGTAGTGGCTCCACAGGTTTCATGTAAGGGGACTAAATACAGTAGTGGCTCCACAGGTTTCATGTAAGGGGACTAAATACAGTAGTGGCTTCACAGGTTTCATGTAAGGGCACTAGATACAGTAGTGGCTCCTCTCTTTAAATGGGGCGACAAGGAAAACGATATGTTTTTCATGCTATGAAAATGCTGATTTTGCCGTTCTAATAACTCGTGCTTTCATTTCAGTTAGGTAATTGACATCAGCTTTTATGACAGGTCCAAGGCAGCTAAGATTATTATTATTTAAAAAAAATTAAATTAATGAAGAAAAATATCCCGTTCAACCTCTGATGGGTTATAATTAGGACATATATTGTTTTCAATTCCAAATAATATGAACAACTGCCGATATGATGATGATAGGAAACTCTTTACAGAGCGATACAACATGAAGCAATCTGATCATCAGAAGCAGTCCCCCCATCCGACAAGTGTTTCGGCCCGATTACTCCTTTACACTCTAAGGGGGGCGGGCCCACTTGGGTCATGACTCCCAAGCGTCTCAGCTTCCTGTTGTCTTGTATCGAAAATGAACCCATTTCACTTATGGTAGCAACTTTTAAATCCACAACGCCAGCCGTGGCGGCAATTGTGAAAGTAACAAAGAGAAGACAAATTATTCCGTTCGTTCCGTCGCCCTTCACAACTAAGGACAACACACTGAGACACTAGCGCGCAGCCGACGAGCCTTAGCCCCTGCGCGCCGCAAGCCACTGAAATTCTGTACCTGACACTTCTATAGTATACATCGCCTGTTGCCCCAGAGTCGCAGCCCTTTCACTAGTACACCAAAAAAACTCAGCGTTGTGGACAGAAAAATTTTGGTGTTTTCTGTACCGCAGCGTTTATTGTCACAATTTCCATTGCCCATTGCGGTTGTTCCACAGCCAGCCTGATGCCTTTTCGGCAGTTTCACTAAGCCTCTTCAGTGCCCTTGTTCTAGACTGTCCCTTCAGCCCCAACAGTTTCAATAAATCATACACTGATGCAGCCACAAGCCCTCTTGCGCCCACTTCAACCGCCATGACCCTTGCACTGAATCCATCGTGTCTCAGATCCGCGGCCAGATCGCTATACTTGGCCGCTTTGAATGAATGTTGCTCGTCTAATCTGGATTCAAATGGCACGGTCAGTTCAATCAGTATGACCTGGAGCGTTGCTGAAGAATGAAGCACTATATCCGGCCGTCTCCGCCATTTTCTGATACACTCTGGATATGCCCCCCGTCCAGGTAGGTCTACCGCCATCTCCCAGTCGTTTGCACAGTCAAGAAGAGATGGTAAACTGCTACCAGGTTTACTCGGTTTGGGGTGTGCTGACTTTCCTGCCCTCAGAAAGTATGTGTTTGCGGTGTCTGGCCGGACTTTGCTATTCGCTTTCATTCTTGCCTGATCTATTGTCGCAGCAAGCTCATTTAGCACTTTGTTATGGCGCCAAGTGTATCGCCATTGCCCTAATGCCACCTTACACGCTGAGAGCACGTGTTCAAGTGTCTGCCTCCCCTGGCACAGGGGGCACTGCTCATCATCCGACTTTCCCCATTTCACAAGGTTGGTGGCCGACGGCAGCAGGTCATACATTGATCTAACCACGAAGCTGAGCCTAAGAGGTGCCATATGCCATATATCATTTCATGTCAAGGACCTATCAAGAATGTGGCATCACATTTGTCAAATCATTGTAAATAGGAACAATCACAATTATGCTTATACGTTAAATAAATAAATAAAAAAACTATAAAAAAAAAAAAAACGAACAAAATCAAGAAGAAACTCTGAATAAGAATAATATTAAAGTGAAGAGGTGTAAAGGCCTGGTGGTTCCAGTTATATAACTGACTTTATCAGATATTTAATTGACTTTCATCTGTTAAAAGTCATATGCATTGTAAGAACAGCATCAGACCAGTCTGTCTATTCTTAACACCTCTTCTAAGATGTTTCATTTACTTTAAATGTGATGCCACTTTCTCATATCGGCAGTTGAACATATTATTTGGAATTGAAAACAATATAGGCCTACAGTATATCCTAATTATAACCCATCAGAGGTTGAATGGGATATTTTTCTTCATTAATTTAAAAAAAAAAAATTTACTTTTAAGTTTTTTTTATTTTAAATATAGCTATTTTACATTCTAGAAAACCACTTTAATCAACAAAATTATCTCTCATTTGTTGCCACTAACCAAGTGAATTTGTGTGTATGCTGCACCTTTTATCAAACATTTCCAGCAGCCCACAACAGAGGACATCCTGTTGTGTCAGTAATCAACCTGCAACATTAAAATCTGGAGCCTCATATTTTGTTTCAAATTTCCGTATACCTGTTTTGTATTTTTGAGCTGTAACTAATTCGCTTGGACGCATTTTTAAAAAGAAACCCCACAGACTTCAACATTACTAAATCTACATCTGTTTCAATTACTAGTTTCCGGTTAGTGGTGACTCTTCGTGAAAAGAAACTAGTATGCCATCACCGGAAGTCGCAAAAAGGTGGTCCAGCAGACGGAATCAGTTGCGCCAGAGGGAAGATGTCTTGATACATAAATATGGGCTGATGATGGAGGTGTAATGTAACGTATCAGTCAGACGTCTGAATTTAATAAGTGAAGGAGTTAGACCAGAAGTTGGAAGTTACACTACCATTTTATGAGCTGTCTGAGGTTTCTAGAGCTTCCGATTGGTTAAGCTGCTAAAACCCTTTCCTCTCGCTGCACAGTGTCCGGGATCGAAACCTGGTATCGTCACGTTCCATTCTACGCAGCTGTAAATGGGTACGCGACTGCTCTTGAGTTAGGGAAGTCAAAGGTAGCGTAAAAAGGGAACTGGTTGCCCCATCTCTTAAAGCTAGACCTAGTATGGTGTTCTCTAACAAGTCACTCCCCTACCGATGTGTATGCAGCAGGACTACCTTGACATTTTTTGTCACATGTCTCTAAAGGGACACAGAATAAATAGACAAGGATTATGACCAGGCATATCATAGGAGGCGCCTAAATTGACAGGTATATGGGGTGGTGGGGACGCGGGGAGGGGGGAACCCGAATGTACAGAAAACTTGCTAAGATGGTGAATGTAGGGAAGGTCACTTTTATAGCAGGACTGAAGTAGTTGGTGGAGCCTGGATTCTGTCATATTCTTAATCCTAATCTTAACATAAATATATATTTCCAAAACGTGTCATGATTTTTGTTTTTAATCTTTTTAGTTTATGTGCTAGAATGTTTATATGTTTGCAATAATAATATGAAGTGCTGATCTAGATGTTCGTTCTGTGTTATCGTTACTAAATGTACATGAAACTAAGGGAAAAGGGGGGTACGGGGGAGACAATATGTTCTTTGTGAAACAAAGAAAAAGAGAGAAGAAAGACTTGATTTTTGTACATGGAACAAAGAACAAGAAAGAAGCAAGACTTGATTCTTGTACATGGAACAAAGAACAAGAGAGAAGAAAGACTTGATTCTGATACAAGCAACAAAGAACAAGACTTTATTCTGGTACAGGGAACAAAGAACAAGACTTTATTCTGGTACAGGGAACAAAGAACAAGAGAGAATAAAGACTTGATTCTTATAACGAGTCATAATTCAGTGGTAAATTTGTATGCGACCATTTTTACTTCCCTGCTCTGTACCATCCCTTCTTCCTTCTCATACTTTCATTATCTGTTGTTTACCTCCTCGAGTAGACAAACGTCGTCACTCCACACGTTTTGACCTGACAGCATGGCATGTTATCCTTTGTGATCAGTAGTTGAGTGGCCAGATGGAACGAGAGAAGGCATCAACATGTCGTCTGTCGTACCGGCGGTTGTATCGTTTGGATAGATAGATAGTTTATTGATAGAAGCAAGTTTTGTTTCCGCCGGGGCTGAGATGTTTGTTAGACAAACCACAGACATCAATCTTGTCTTAGTGGGTTTCATTATCACGTCTAACACCACATTTAGATGATGTAATTAGTTACGGCCCGACGGTAAATGAGTCCGATAGTGTTAAAACAGACGCTCATTTAAGACATAACGTACATGGTAGCGATGTGAAAAAGAAAAAAAACACGGCCCCTCCTTAAGTTTATCGTGATTTAACAATCTGAACGACAGACATACCACGTAACGATTTCCGGCAGATGGCTTTTTATAGTATTGAGAGCCACAAGTCCAAGGGACATTCCTCCTGTGTTAACAGATAGGATTATATATTTAAATCAGTAAACGTAACCACTTGAGGGACGACTGCATCGTAACCAGGTGCACGACATATTACCGCCTTTTTGTGCATCAATGTCTGGATATAATTCTTAACCCATTCAGGGTAAGTTGTAACATGTACATTTGATCAAATTTTATTTGCATGTTGACATGTAGGAATTACTTATTGAGGGACAGTTGCAAATGAAGCTGGCAGCCTCATCATTTAAAAGAACTGTCACATAAACGACCACTGCAAGTGCTGCTGACTTCTTCGTGCAGGTTTCCTCACAAGGAACCAATAGCAGAGGTAGCTCCAGGCTCCATAGGGGGCAGGGAGTAGGTGATGAAAACATCATGATATATGTATATACTCATATATTATTTTTAATTCAGATTTACTGTTTACATATATATCTGAAAATGATACATTTGTTGGCTTCCGCTCTCCTAAAACACGTTCATTCGGCTTGATGGGTTGAGATTTAATGCTCAGAGGTATCGGGCAAAATTCTGAGAAAGATGAAATGGTGGAGGGAAGCGGAGGCCGCCTGATGTTTACATCAGGAGACATGAGACTTAATAGAGGCATTTGTTTCCTCTCTGTTTTTGGTGCCAGTTGCCAGACGTCGACGCTAGACACCTACAACAGACGGGTCTTGAGGACACTTGACGAAGCAACCTGAGCAATTTCTGCGGCCTTGGAAGGGACGTGCTGCTCCAAAAACAACTCAATTCCTGAAGAGAAGGAACAGTCAAAACTCCACTGGGAACCAGCAGTAACTGAGCCAGAAGTCAACGACACCCACTGTCACTACATTTCAAGCTAAGTACCCAGTACTGGCTCAGCTTACGGACACTTTACTGTTTACAAACCAACATTCCTTAATATCTTCATATGAAGATAAAACTGTATATTTTTTCCTAAACAAAAATCAGTCTTATTCATTTGACCCAGTTGATCAAATAATTCACCATTAAATATCGTGTTTCATATGTAAATATAAATCAATAGTTAATTTAATCAATTAGTTGAGTGAATTTGATGTCTGCACCCGTATGCCTCATAAAAAAAACACGTAAACACACACATACACACACACACCAATAAATAAATAACTATATATATATATATAAGGCCATTGATAGCTTGGCCTCTGGCAAAGCACCAGGCAGTGATGGGATTCCTCCTGATTTAATCAAATGCTGTAAGAGTATGCTATTACATCCCCTGCATAGGATGCTGTGCCAGTGCTGGGAAGAGACAACTATTCCTCAAGACATGCGAGATGCCAAGATTGTAACACTGTATAAAAATAAAGGAGACAGAAGTGATTGCAATAACTACAGAGGCATCTCTCTTCTTAGTATTGTTGGTAAGGTTTTTGCCAAAGTCATCTTAATGCGACTACACAAGTTAGCTGAGCGCATATATCCAGAGTCACAGTGTGGATTCTGAGCTGGCAGATCAACAACAGACATGATCTTCTCTCTCCGCCAAGAGAGCAGAAAAGACCATTATATATCGCCTTTATAGATCTCACAAAAGCATTCGACCTGGTTAGTAGGGATGGACTCTTTAAAATCCTCCTGAAAATAGGCTGCCCTTCTAAAATGCTGGAAATGATAAAGTCATTCCATGACGGCATGAAGGGAACAGTCCAATATGCTGGAAGCACGTCACAGCCCTTTGATATACGAAGTGGCGTTAAACAAGGCTGTGTTCTGGCTCCGACCCTCTTCGGAATCTTCTTTGCCTTACTCTTGAAACATGCGTTCAGAGATGCAACTGAAGGAATATGCCTTCACACTAGGTCAGATGGCCGTCTGTTTAATCTTTCAAGGCTGAAGGCAAAAACAAAAATCAGAAGGGTTACTATAAGAGACGTGTTGTTCGCTGATGATGCTGCAGTCGTCACTCAAAGCCAACAGGAGCTTCAGAGCTTGATGAATCGCTTCACTAAAGCATGCAATGACTTTGGCCTCACAATAAGTCTAAAGAAAACGAATGTGCTGAGTCAGGATGTGGGTGCTGCACCAATTATCACTATCGATAACTACGAATTGGCAGTGGTGCACCACTTCACATACCTAGGGTCTACCATCAATGACAAACTCTCACTGGATACAGAAATCGACAGTCGCATTGGCAAAGCTGTAGCTACCTTTGCCCGCCTCACATCGCGTGTTTGGGGAAACTCTAAACTCACAATGAAGACCAAAGCTGCGGTATATAATGCCTGCGCCACCAGCACACTCCTATATGGCAGCGAGACCTGGACGACCTATGCTAAGCAAGAAAGAAGGCTCAATACCTTCCATTTGCGGTGTCTACGCCGCATCCTCGGCATCTCGTGGAAAGATAAAGTGACAAATATCGAGGTGTTGTAGCTAGTGGCTCACAAAATAAGAATCACAACATATATTTCTCACAGAGGTGGGCGGAGAATGTTTCGTTTATAACAACTTGGATGACTCAGTTGTTATACTTGCCATTAAATAAATGCATGTGAGACTCCCTGAAATAGGTTGATAACTTGGTAAACCCTCATCCTGTTACTCGAAGTTTTGCCATTATCGGACCACGAATGCAGAGCAGGGGAGACAACCTGCGACAATTCTGGTACAAGGATAAAAAAAACAAGAGAAGAAAGACATGATTCTGGTACATAGAAAAACAAACAAGAGAGAAGGCAGACTTGGTAATGCTACATAGAACAAAGAACAAGAGAGAAGACAAATGGGATTTTGCTATTTGGAGCTAGAGAGAAAGCAGACATGACTCTGTTCTATATGAAACAATGAACAAGAGAAAACATAGACTTGATTCTTTTATATGGAACAAGGACAAGATAGACATGATTCTGCTATTTGGAGCACGAGAGAAGAAACATTTGACACTGTTCTCTACTGCATGCAGAACACGAGAGAACTTATGTCTGCTACAAGCCAATACAAATGTACAATTGGAAATGAAGAAAAGATTTGGAAACTAGATACACGGGGAGAAACGAGCTTTCGAATACAGCAGTCACGTGTCTGCGCTTTATTTGAAATCAAGACTGTATGTAATACAGCAATATGAATAATGTCTGTCCAGCACCAGGTGTTGTGTTACAGAAATAAAATGAGGCTGCTCATGTTTGAGGCTGGCTTGCACAGTCCTTGGCCTCGAAGTGTGATGGCACAGGTCTTGGCGTACAGATGTCTTTACATACAAGCACCTTGACATGCACGTGACTTAACATGCACGTGACTTAACATACGCGTGTCTTGGCACATACACGTACCTTGATATGCACTTGACTTGACATCCACGTAACTTGACATAAATGTATCTTGGCACATGCGTGTCTTGGCATATACGCGATCTGGCATATATGTGTCTTGAGGTACACGTGACATGACATATACGTAGCTTGACATCCAGGTGTCTTAATATAAACGCAACCTGACATATACTTGATTCTGCACTTGAATTAGGAAAGCATAAAGTAGCGCAGGGAATTGGTCACTCCATGTCCTAAACCTGAGACCTAGTAAAGTGAAGTCTCTAACACTTCACTTCCGTACCGAACTATCTGCTATAGGACCACCTTTGTTTAACTTTTATCTTAGAAGACTGTGTGATTCATACATTCTTAAGTGAAACCACATCTCTGGTTGCTTGCAACGATTTTCTTATTTGTTTGTTGCATGATTTACTTTCATAAAATAAAACTGGGCTCAAGAAACATCTGAGTACCATTTTCTTCTTTTACTCATTGAAAACAAAAAAATTCTTGCACGCAGTATTTCTTCCATTCTTTAGGAACGTTGGCCTTACCCGGTAAATCCTACTTAATATCCGGAAAATATGAGCCTAACACCATATTCCCAATATGCCTTAATGGGCGTGTAACGGGATCCTCTTTTATGAACGTTGGCTTTACCCGCTACATCCTACTTAATATCTGGAATATCATATTCTATCTGATGCTGTTGGAGTCTCTGAATATCGCACCGTGAAAGCTTGTTAGTCCTAACTAAAACAAAAGACATTTTGGGAAATATGACAGTTTGTATTTATGGTTGTATTAACAATTATAGAAGATGGAGTAATATGTACTTCTCGTACAACCTAGGACGGGACATAATCATCACAAATAACACGTTACGTATTAGATTTGTAATGCCTTTTTAGTTTGTGGTGATGACTTCCCAAAACGAAAAACAAAGAAACACACACACACAAAATTAAGTTAGAACAAACAAACATTCACAATGCGATATGTATAGTTATGTGGTTTATCTTATGTTGTATTCAGATGCAGACATTAACAAAAATTGACAGGAGATAATAATCGATTAAGTCATTTTGAGGGATTAAAATGGTATGACAAGGTTACCAACGTGGAACTGATGACAAGAACTAGACAAGTGCCAGTGGAACAAGAGATGAGAAGAAGACGATGGCGATGGATAGGACACACACTGAGGAAACCTGTTGATAGCATTACAAGGCAGTCCTTGTTCTGGAACTCCCAGGGCAAGAGAGGCAGAGGAAGACCAAGAAGTACATGGAGAAGAGAGTTGGAAACAGAGGTGAAAATGATGAGGAGAACATGGAAAGAACTTGAGATGATGGCACGTGACAGGACTTGGCATGTGTTTGTTGAAGGCCTATGCTCCTTTGGGAGTGGAGGGTTATGAAATGAAAGTCATTTTGCTAATCATGCTAAGTCCTTGCTAATGAAATGATGATCTCAACAAAAAAAAATTAAAAAAAGAGGAAGGAAAGAAAGAACGGACATAAATATCTAGAAAAACATCCACATTGACCCGGATTTTGTGTATGATGCTTACGCACGAGCACAACAAAGTAGACTGATAGCGTGCCGTTTTATGATGCCGACAAGACATGCCAACTACCGGGCTCTCACTGGGGATGCCTAGTAATTAGTTGAGGAAATCAAAGAGCAGCTCCCGCTGGGACAGAATATGACTTCTGGTTTTATGTAGCGGTCGTAAATTTGGCTGTTGAGAGAGGCTGCATTTTCAAGATCGCTTACCAAGGAGCAGAAGAGCTAAATAACTTGTTCTTTTTTATGTTGTTGGTTGATGGATGGAAAATCATTATTGTTGACAAGAACAGAAAAAGGGTTTATCATTTATAACTGATGTAACTATCGACTAACTCACGTCCCGAGGGCCAGGCGCAAGGGAACATAGAGTATAGCCATTGCATCTTACCAAGCAAATTATAAAAGATGGTTAACGAGATTGTACACTGAACTGGCAATCTCATCAAGTAGAACCACGTTATACAGAAACTTCCTCCACAGGTACTTTGGCGCTCATTTTCCGCTTGGGGCCAACTGCAGAGGGGGCCCACGTGTTATTCGAGAACATTCCATTATTCATGTGTGTATAATTATAATTGATGGCCCCGTGTTATCCGAGAACATTCCATTATTCATGTGTGTATAACTGATGGCCCCCGTGTTATCTGAGAACATTCCATTATTCATGTGTGTATAATTGATGGCCCCCGTGTAGTTCTCCGGGGTCTCAGAGTAGACAAACAGGATAGGAGTGCTGCAACCTCAGGCATGTCGTAAGAGTCAACTAATATGAGGTTGTGTATAGGTCTGGCAACATCATCATGTAAAACAGTCTGCTACAGAAACGACGGTTGCTAGAACACATGAAAGCATTAGTACTTTTTATGTGAAGTAAATACTCGAAGTCACAGTAATTCAGTCATAAAAAAATCAACGGATACTTTTACTGTTTTGAATAAGCGACACTTGGTTGATTAGTATTTATAATTGGGTTAACATATCAACAGATGCTAACTATGTGGAACAGATCTAGGAAAATTATCTTCATAGTTTTAATAAATGAAGTGTATGCTAAACAACGTAATGTTAGGATGTGGATATTCTCTCGGAAGAGACAACCAAAATACATTGTATTCGAAATAACGTCATCTATTAATTAAGGCTTTCGGCCTCGCAGATTTTTTGTGTAAATTTGTAGAATTTGTGTGTGTGGAGAACCTCCAGAAAAAAAAGAGAAAGCCCAAAGGGCATGTGTAAATGTTATCATTTCATTTATCATTATTTATGGTTATCGGTCGGGGCGATACACACTTTTTCCAGGAGGACTATAGGAGCCGCCTGAATATTTGCATATATGATGATTTGTCCATCGTATTCGATGAGGACCATCGACATCTCTCGTAATACAGTTCGTTCTATGAGGTTAAGTGGGTGCGCATATTGCTGATCAAGCCAATGCGGGGAAGAAAAGTTATGTTGCATGATCGACATACAAGGCTCGAAGATAATACAGGCTGCACATCCACGCTTCGCTTTCGGCTGCACGTTTTTTCTGGGCTACCCTCACACGGTTGGCCTCTCTGATTGCAACACACGTTTTGATAGCGCCTCTCCAGGCTGTGCGATCCTGTGCCAGCTGCTCCCAGGTGGTTGTATTAATCTGGCAGCTCTTCAGTGACTCCCTCAGGCTGTCTTTGGAGCGCTTCTTTGGTCGATCTCTTGTACGCTTTCCCTCGCTCAACTCGCCATACAGCAGCCTCTTTGGAGGCGATCATTTGGCATACGAACCAGATATCCAGTCCATCGTAAATGCTCTTTCTGAATCATTGTATAAACACTGGGCATATCTGCTCTTGATAGAACCTCGGTATCTGGGATCTTGTCCTGCCATCGAACGTTTAGCACGCGACGCTGGCAAGTTGTATTGAAAAGATTTAATTTTCGAGCATGTCTAGCATAAAGGGTCCAACTCTCACTGGCGTAGAGGAGTGTGGGGGAGGACGACGGCACGGTACATCTTCAGTTTGGTGTTGACGCTAATACCTCTACGTTCCCACACTGAGGATCGCAGTCTTCCAAACGCAATACTGGCCTTTGCTATTCTGTTAGTCACCTCGTCGTAATTGTTGGCTAGTCTTGAAAGCGTGCTTCCCAGGTACGTGAACGTATCTACAGCCACCAATCTCTGTTCCTCCATTGTAATCGTTGGTTGGCTCCTTGTACGGTTTACCTGGGGCTGGTTGGTACATAACCTCAGTTTTCGTGACATTGATGGTTAGCCCGAAGCTGTCACAAGCAGCAAAGAAAAGGTTCATGCCTTCCTGCATTTTCTGCTCGGAGCTACTATTCAGAGCGCATGTGTCGGCAAACAGGAATGCGTGGATCATATCAGTCTGCACCTTGGGGTTGGATTGACGTCTGCGGGGGTTGAATAGTTTGCCGTCTGTTCGGTACTTGATTGGTATACCGAATTCGCTTCCGTTGACAGCATCAGTCAGTTGAACAGTGTGGTGGTAAGAACACAACCCTGTTTCACGCCGTTTGTAAGCTCAAACATTTTAGAGGCTTCTCCATTGTCCAAGACGCGGGCACACATACCTTCGTGGAGCACTATTGTACGTCTCAATGAACGTTACGGAACCACTTTCAGTGCCCGGGATAGACTTCGGAATGGCCAACCACAAGTTACTACCCCTGCGCAAGATCGTCATATTGTGCTGAGTCACCTAAGGAATCGTTCTCTCCCGGTAAGTCAAACAGCAAGAGCAATAGTGGGTTGACGTGGGCAAGTCTCTCGAATGACAGTCATACGACGACTCAGAGATACAGGCCTTACTGCAAGACGACCTTATGTTGGGCCAAACTTGACTCACAGACATCGTCAGCAGTGCCTGCAATGGGCAGAGCAACATGTCAGATGGACTAGACTGCATTGGAATGCTGTCCTATTCACAGACGAGAGCAGATTCAACATATCCTTTGCTGAAGGACGTATGCGGATTTGGCGACGGTGTGGAGAGCGCTTTGCAGATTGCTGTGTTCGTCAGCACAACCGATTTGGAGGTGGCAGTATTCACATTTGGGGAGGATTCAGTTTTCCCCATCGCTTGCCTCTTCACGTCTTCCGTGGAAATGTTAATGCTGTGACATATCGAGATGAGGTTCTGGATGCATTGGTTGCTCCTGCGTTCACAAATTATCCAGACTTGCAGCTTCTCTAGCAGGATAACGCACGTGCGCACACCGCATGCATTACGCAGCAATATCTACAACATCAGAACATTGTGACGATTGATTGGCCTGTCCTATCACCAGTCATGTCCCCTATAGAACATCTGTGGGACGAGCTTGGACGCAGAGTCTACAGGCAAGGTTCTCCAGCTAATCTGCAACAGCTCGAAGCTGCTCTTACACGTGAATGGGATATGATTCCCCGGAATTTCCTTCAGAGACATGTGCGTTCCATATGGAGCCGCTGCCAAGCTTGTTTGCAAGCACACGGCGGACATACCAGATACTGAGGATAGTGTGAATTAATTTTTGTATTGGTTGCATTTTTGGTTTTCTCCCTTGCCTGCACAGAATGCAATGAATGTCATAACAATCAAATGTACAAATTAATGACCAGCATGGATTCATAGGAAAATGAATAAAGATTCCAAATATGTAAACTTGTAAACACTTATATTTACATTTCACACTCTGTTCCTGATATGATAGGAAACTCTTTACCGAGTCACACTTTTCTATTTTCGCGAGAGTACATATAAGGGGAAACAATACAATTATTGTCTAACTTTCAACCACAGTTGCACCCCCCTTAGCTGTGGTTGAAAGTTAATGTTTATAACGCACAAGGAAGGGAAACCACGAGGCCTGTAAACAGTAAATTAATATGAAACAAATATAAAGGTATGTTATAAGGCAGTCGTAGGAAATAAAGAAGTAATTGTCTAGTGTTCTA
Source organism: Oreohelix idahoensis (assembly GCA_024509875.1). Lineage (NCBI taxonomy): Eukaryota > Metazoa > Mollusca > Gastropoda > Stylommatophora > Oreohelicidae > Oreohelix > Oreohelix idahoensis. The sequence continues at coordinate 322,957 of JAMPIV010022211.1, forward strand.
CTTCTTTATTTCCTACGAGTGCCTTATAACATACCTTTATATTTGTTTCATATTAATTTAATTGAAAGTTAATGCACTCCCTCGAAAATAGAAAAAAGTGCGCAAATGACGGTGTGCAAAATGTGACTGACAGACCGACCAAGTACTTACGGCGGGAATTATGGTATTTGAAATAATTTGATAATGATGATGGCACTGGACTGGACGATTTGGCATAGGCTTATTAAAGGCTTAGACTCCATGTGTAGTTGACAGATGATGATTATAATCTAAAGACGTGTTAATCTGACTTGTTATATGTTGAATTACGGTCACGTATTTTTTGAACCATGTGCTGAACAATTTGTGGAGCTTGTCAATTCTGTGTTTTAAAAATCGCGAGCAATCACTGAAGTTCTGAAACATTACAAAATGTCTGACGTTCTCCCAATTTCACACTTGCAGACTGACTGATGCCATCTCAGTGTCAAATTAATAGACATCCTTGTCTGTTCTTTGCTCTCACTGTTCAAAAACAGCCGACCATAAAAAGATAAATAATAGACAGCAAGAAAGCCAAAGTCCAAAGGGTGTTATATTTTCGGCGCTGATGTCATTAAATCGCCTAGGGATGAGTTGTCGGTCTGTCTGCTTACGGCGTTCCGATCAAGTGGTAATTCACAGACGAGATCTGCCCACTTCGGACTCAACTAGCATCTGTTTAAGAAATTAACTATCAGACAGACAGACAGACATATGTCCGCGTTGGGAAGTCAAGCTAACAGAAAGTGGCTGCATGAGAGGAACATACTGACAGCATAACCGCAATCAACCCATGTAGGGAAATAAATGTATGGTGATGACAGAAGCTATGAGACAGACCGCCTAGAAGCTATGAGACAGACCGCCTAGAAGCTATGAGACAGACCGCCTAGAAGCTATGAGACAGACCGCCAACTTTATGAGATACTGTCCAGATACTGTCCAGATACTGTTGTAGGGGAATGATGTGCAAGGGACTTAAATATACTAGGTCCAGATTTATGATGTGAGGTGACCAGTTCCAGAGTCTGGTACCCTTTTACAGCTGGGTAGACTGAAGCGTGGCGCGTTCAGGTTTCGAACCCGGATCTCGATAGCTTTGCAGCGAGGGGCAAACGCTCTAACCACTCTGCCAGTCGGACTCTCATGCGAGAAACAGATATGAAAGGGTGTCACGTAGGGTTTATATTCATTTAATTTCCTACATCTTCTTCCTATTCTTTCACCCGAATTCTCTCTTTTATTATCTCTGTATTTCCTTTTTTCCTGTATATTTTTCATCCATTCGTTTTGCGAATATTATTTTCATATAATTCGCAAACTTTACGTGTTTTCCTTTCTCTAAAACTGAGAATCGCACCTGGGTGGTATTGCGTACATGTCAGTCGCGCTGGTCGGATGATAGGCGTGAATTTACAGCATTCGCTAGACATTCGTCTGAGGGTCTCTGGCCTGGGGCGTGAAAATTCACCCGAGGGACATGGAAAGTAGACAGAGAGTCTGCATTTCAGTAAACGCATGAGGTTTTTTTTCGTCAGGAAAAACCCGGCTTAGCGTGAAAATCCACTCCGCACTGCAGACGGTGGTCTGAGATTTGCAACTCATGCAAGCCCTCGGCCACTGATGGCTGTTACGTCACGCGATAAGCGGACGAAGGTGTTATACGGACAGGGGAGACTATTTCGCTTGGCGAAATAAGATTAGGATCCTGTGTCCGATTTTAAAGATATTGGCCAAGTTTGAAACTTTAATTTCATTCTCGCTCATAGACTCACAGTAGATAGGTTGCTCGTAAACAGAATAGCTGTTAGCGAAGTATCTCAGTTTGTTTTCGGCAATTTGTCGAACTTCTAGACTTCCAGAAATATTTTCAGCATTTTTATTCTTAAGTTGTGCGACTACCTGTAATTCTGTGGTTGAGGTAATTAATATGATAGATATATAGATTTTGTGAGTGTTAAAGTGTTTAATCGCTTAATTCATTTTAATCTATTTCTTTAGCGCAGAAGAGAAATAAAGTGGTAGGCTATTATATTTTCTAGGGAAGCATTCAGTGGAAAGCAGAATAAAATTAAAATTTCTAGCTTATAACGGCAATTGTAGCTATTTATGAATTTAATTTAACCGCTAATACTCAGTCGAGTGTATTTTTCTAAACTAACGTATAAACTCTAGAATCGAGCCTCATGAATGGTGACGGAATACGCACGTGTTCCTAATTCATGAGGATTGCTGATTTTTAAATATAACTTACGTCACGGGAAGTTTAAATGATAAGCAAAGCTCTCTGCTTGCAAGTTTAAATGTAAGTTATAACCAGTACAGATTCTGTTTATTATATTATATGTGTTATTTTTCCTCCACACAGTGGAAGTTTTGGGGTGACCCTAACTTTACCAGCACCTAGTAGTAGTTTCCATACTTGTGAAGAAATAGACAGTCCTTATTTTGAACCACGTGGGTTTCTTAAGTACCACTGGTCTAACAGTGCATATGCAACCCGAGTTAGCCAGAAATACTATCTCCCAATAACGGGTTTTCAAAGACTGTAATGATAAATACTGGACCTTGGAGCCAGATCTTAATTTCTTCTAGAAACTCTACGTAATCTTTCTGCCTGGTGGCGCGAAATACTTCTAGTATTAACTAACATTTCCCGACTATATATATATATATTTTTTTTGTGGACAAATCTGTGGTGTGACTAAAGTGAATCCTATACTGAGGGAAGGCACCGACCTGACATTCATCATTTCTAGAAACCTACGCTATTGACACTGTGCTCTGCTAACTCCCGCGCCTGGAATAACTGTTAGGTGACTTAATCAGACATTTGAACAAATTTGCACACCCAAGTAGTCGTTCCCGGAGACTCCGAGTTAAATACGTCTTTTGGAACTGGGGACTTCTTGGCAGAAGACTGCATTTTTTTGAGTCTGTGTGAAAATCTAAAATCAGTGTGTTCCAAGAGGCAGCGAGCAAAGTCGTGAGTACCTGTATGAGAGGCCATGGCGGAATGAATGAGTGTACGCTGGTTTGAGTGATATTTTCACTATTATATCTTTGACACCCTGTTGCTGTCCTATTTGTTTTTTTCAATCTGCATAATTTGTTGCTAAGGCTAGAGTTCTTGTGTTTTTGTCTTAGGTTAAATCAGATTTTTTTCAAACTCTGTGCATATAATTACGAGATAAAACAAAGAAAACTCTTAGACTCAAACCCTATGTATCTGTGACTCGGGCGCCATCATCTGTTCTCTTAACGGGGCCGGGCTAAACCTAGAGTTAACACTATAACGGGGCTATCATCCTTGCAACATTTCCTTGAATTTTTTATGACTATGTGTATATGTATTTTCCTTGATGTACTTTCTTTGATGTTGTGAGCCGATTTTTCCTGATATTAAAATCGCTCTTGAACTTAATAATAGTGTTTGGTCAGCTCGTTCTAGATAATATATATATCATTGTTATAGTTTTCCCACGTCTGTGTGTTTACCTGTCGTCACGTGTATGTGCGTGCCTGTGAGTGATAGAAATATACGTAATATGTATATTGGTGTAGTCTGTCTGACGCTGTAACAACTGTTGTAGAAGATAGGTGAGAGAGAGAAGAATTCTTTTCGCTTTCAGAGACAGCCACTATATCAAAATCTATCATCTCACGTGTGTGGAAATTCTATTACCTTTCACTAACTCTCACTGAGTCTATCACCTATTCAACCCTATTCAGAAGGGACCAAACCTAGTCTTAATTCTCCTATCTAAAATCTACGACAAAGGGAACGAAAAGGAAGAAGTGTTCTTAAAACGTAACAATATTGATGCTCCTGGAATCGCGCCAGAGAGAGAGAGAGAGAGAGAGAGCGAGAGAGAGAGAGAGAGAGAGCGAGAGACAGACAGAGAGAGAGACAGACAGACTATATATATATATATATATATATATATATATATATATATATATATATATATATATATATATACAGATAGGTAGACAGACAGACAGATAGACAGATAGATAGATAGATAGATAGATAGATAGATAGATATAGGGAGATGGAAGAACCTTATTTTCGAATATTTCGGAAATAGACACGAAACCCTGACTTTATTATATCATTTCCCGCTCTCATACGTTATCCTCTATCCCAGGGGTCGGCAACCCAGGAGCTTTTGGAATCTACTTTAGTAACACCAGCCCTCTAAAGATCTACCATACATATGTGTTTGAGTGTAATTTAAAGCCGAGGGGAGTGGGGGTGGAATGAGGGTGATGAGCTTTATAAAGAAAAGATCACGTGTCTACCTCATGCAGTTCACGAATATATTTTAGTAGTCTGCTCGAGAGTTAATATTGGGAATAAAGAAAAAGTACCGTTCATCCGGAGACATCACGATTTTAAATGGCGGTGGGAAAGGTCTAGTCCAAATTGTACCTAGATTTTTTTTTGGCCCGCAGTTGTCTAAAGATCATCTCCCAGGAGCTATCGGTAGATCGAGATCGACTGGTTGCCGACCCCTCCTGTATCCCTTCATTCTGATGTAAATTTGTGATTCTGTCAGTATTAGTACACTTGATTAAAACCAGACGTATGGATGTGCTCCCTAATATAACCGATTAGTTTGAACGGAACGCGCCTCGCCAAAATTTTATTTTTAAAAAAAACTGACAGTACTTACTTACTTTTTCCCTTCCGCTATCCGCCATGAAGCGTGGTGTGGGGTTGTTTTCTTGACCCAAGTGTGTCGTAGTGGCGGCTGGGAGCTTGGGTTAATGATGTCTGTGATGTTGTCTAGCCATCTGGCTCTTGGTCTTCACCGTGCCATGAGACCAGATCTTCTAGTGTTATAGGCGCGTCGTGGCAACTGATAGGGTTCAATTCTCATGAGATGACCAAACCACGTGATTTCCTGTCTTTCTACATACATGATGCAGAATGTAGTTCCTACAATTCTTTTGATGTCATCACTTTTCATTCTGTCTCTCCTGGTAGCACTAATAGCATTCTTAACATCTCGTCTCACAGGATGTGATTTCCCCTCCTGTCATCAGGAATAAAGAATGGTGGAGGAGGCATTTTTATAAGATTCCTAAATGGAAAGATCATCCGGAAGGCCTTCCCAACTGGAAGGATCTCCTCCAATTTCAGGGCAGAAGCTATGGCACTACTATAAGCTCTGAAAATTCTCACCAGATTCGAACAGCAGCCACCAGCTAAAAGATAGTAATCTTCACTGACTGCAGATCATTACTGAAATCAATACAGAACACCAGAAATGATAACATGATGAATGAGATCAGATCTGAGCTTAACATCATCCAAAGGTCATCAACCATTGCCCTTCAGTGGTTACCCTCCCATAGTGGAATTGCTGAAAACGAGAGAACAGATGCTCTATCAAGAAGGCAGTAAAATGGAACAATACAGCCACCCGTTGCCCTATAGGGAAGCAAAAACCAGCATCCACAACAAGAACAAAAATCAGTGGAAGGAGGAAGGGGATATATACAGCAGAGATGACCCAATCCACCATCTAAACAGATACCAACAGACCACCATTTTACACCTGAGAACTGGCCACTACAGATTACTTGGCCATCTCTATCGCCTCATGATATCCCACACAAATGAATGCCCATGTGGAACTGGAATCCAGACCCCGGAACACATTCTCCAAAACTGCCCGACCCATGATGACCCGCGACGTGTGACCTGGCCAGGGGGTGCTGAGCTCCAGCAGAAGCTATGGGGCTGCCGCGCCGACCTGGTAAAGACGGTGGACTTCGTCCTGGTGACAGTCCTGCAGATTTAGCATGACTACTAACTGTACGCAGAAGAAGAAGCAGTGGGCTGATTTAGGCATTGGCAATCTAGGCTTTTGCCTACAGCCTCGCGTTTTCAGGGGCCTCCCGCGCAAACATATTCTTGTCGATACAACAGGAATTTATTTAAAAGGGGCTCCCAAAGCTCACGCTTGAGCAGTGAAACTGTAATAACATTAAAACTATAATTAATTTCGAACATTAAAAAGTCACAAATTACTTATTTCAAAAAATTAATAATACTAAAATATAAGACACCATTTATAACCCTTTCCTCCCCCTTTTTTTTTGCACCATTGTTAAAGAAATAAACAAAAGTGAAACGTTTGTCTAATAAGGAACTATTTCTGGTGCTCAAGATTACCAGGTAACGTTCAGTAAGTAAAATGGTCGGCAAGCAACCTATTAAACAGTTAACCCACCGAAGTTAAGGCGAGCTGTGTCTTCTGTGTCACGGTAAACCTCTGTGTAATGTGTCTAACAAGATTGATATAGCCACATAGAAGAGCTGCTCATGAATAATTTCTGTTGTCCCTGGAGATTAACTCAGAAAATAAAAAAATTGTTTGTTTGCCATGCTCAGATCTCGACGAGTGGAAAAATGAGGAAGATACCATCTCTCACCTGGAGGAGGCATGAAGAGGAAAGCGTGAGACAAACGCGATATTCGAGATTAACACAAAAAAACAAAAACAAAAAAAAAACAATGGAAATTACCGAGAGGGAAAAAGAAGGGGGGAAATGACGGTGGATGCATTATGGAATTTACAAGAATATTTCGGTTTAGATGCTACTGCTTTTGTCACCGCTTTAACAGTAACTGCAACTTTTACTAGTGTTACAACAATGTAAATTATAATAATAATAATAATAATAGCCCCTTCAGTCATAACTGACTATGGGAATGCGCCCCTGAGGTGACAGCCCTCAGCTGCTTATTTTCCTGGTGCTCCTTTTGACGTTTTCTCCTCACCTCTGCTTCTTGTGTGAGCCTCTCTTCGCCCAATCTGAGGTGGCGCCGTAAATAGCATCGCCACTCAGTGCGATCGGCAGCTTCATCCTCCCATGTTGCTGGATCCATGTCCAGTGCCCTCATATCTCTCTTGCACACATCTTTGAACCTCAGCTGTGGTCGCCCAACTGTTCTCTTGCCATCTGCTAATTGTCCGTAGAAGATATCTTTTGGGATGCGACCATCTTCCATGCGGCGAACATGGCCAAGCCAGCGAAGTCTGCGCTGTCTAAGAAGCGTATACATACTTTGAAGGCCAGCACGTGACAACACCTCGACATTTGTCAATGTAAATTACTAATAATCTTTATATATTACGCATGTGACACGTCATTAAACAGCTAGACCAGAAAGTCTTTTATACCGTGGACATGCGCCTTAATATAACCAACTGGGTTGAATTGGACGTGCTTCGCCAAAACGTGGCAAACATTTATTAAAAAAACCATCGTAGAACATCAGGACTGGCATATATGTATATATACGAGGTAGCTTCAAAAAGTTCCCGGAATTTGTGTATTGTATAGAAATAAGTAACAATACCATCATTTACACTACATTTCCTTCAAAATAGTTCCCTTCGGCAATTACACACTTTTGCCAACGTCCATACAGCTGTTGGAAACATTTCTGGAACCCAATCTTTGACACCTCTCTCAGCTGCTTTGTCGCATTGGTGATAACGTCCTCAGCATCCTTGAATATCTGCCCTTTCAGTGCCGATTTTAGGCGAGGGAACAAGAAAAAATCAGGCGGTGCCAGGTCGGGAGAATATGGAGGATGTTCCAGGGCAGTCACACTGTGCGTTGCGAAGTACTGCTTCACCAGTAGGGATCGATGTGCTGGCGCATTGTCATGCAGCAGAACCCAATTGTTTGTTCTTCATTTTTCTCGGCGTTTCCTTCTGATTGCATCTCTTAGACGACGGATATCAACGTACATTGCCTTGTTAACCGTTCGGCTTTCAGGACAATACATGGTAGACAATACCCTGGGAATAAAAAAACATTTCCAACATAACTTTTCCTTTGCTCTTGTCCAAACGAAATTTCTGTCTCCGGGGAGATGAGGGTGATTTCCATTCAGAGGATTGACGTTTTGTCTGAGGATCGTACAAAAAACACCACGTCTCGTCTCCTGTGATTATGTTGTTGAGAAAATTGCTATCTTGATCAGCCACAGTGATTAGGTCTCCTGCCAGTGTCAATCTCGTTTCGTTCTGTTCAGGAGATAACATTTTGGGAACCATGTGTTGACAAACACAGTGCATGTGCAGTTCATTGTGGAGAATACTGTGGCAACTTCCAACTGATATTCCAATTTCTGAGGCTATTTTCTCTACACTAAGTCTTCTGTCAACACGAACAACTTCCGAACACGCTCAATGTTTTCATTGTTTATCGAGGTAGGCGGTCGTCCGCTACGTGGATCATCATCGACACTAACACGACTGTCGTGTATGATTTATCAGATAGGTAATAGATGTTTATAGCCCTGTCTGAGCAGAGGTGATAGTGATGACAATGTGTAAGTAAGGGGTAAGATATAGTTTTTATCACGAGGGTGATCGTGTAAGAAAAAGGACAGTCTCTGGATAGAATAATTTATCTAATCCAACCTATCTGGACGACGATATTTAAATAAGACGCACTTTCTCTCCTTGTACGAAAATACAAGTTACACTGCACTCACATGCACACAATTCTGTGACAAATACGTACGAACGTGAAAACAAACTATGGATAACATATAATAGATAGGGGTTGACCGACACAATAACTAAAGGTTTAATAAAGTTTATTATAAATAGAAAATCACAACATAAATCATATGCATCAAGAGATCATGGTTTACAGACAAAATGAAAAATTAATCAAATAGGTTCTCCCCTCTGGTAAAGGAAAAGAAAGGACTATCTCAACAGAGGTTAATTAACCCAAAAGATCAAAGGTTAACAATAAGTTATGAAATAGTCAGTATGGGAAAAGAATAGGTTCCTAATGTAAACTATCCAGTGACTAATCAGATTATTGAGATAAAAAAAAGAAAGAAGAAACCATATAAGTATATGATGTTAACAAAAGACATAAGTTTCTTTCTCTGTTCATTCAATTTAAATACACGCAGTGGCCACTTTCAGATACACTTACCCCAGTAGTTGTCACAGGCATTCCAAGGAAATACACTAATAAGTAATATATATATATATATATTTAGTGTCAAATTTAAGTTTGCCAAATCCAGCCCCAGACTCTCCGTAGTTGCTGATTGCAAATTTTACAGTAGTCGCTAGAGTCGGTGTTAAATTTGTACTGGATACAATAAGTTATCTATGCCTTCAGTTGGTTGGAGTAAGGTTCATGCGTGGTGATCGCCGATGTAGAATAAATAGAACATACACAGTTCCTAGGGTGTTTAGCCTCAGGTGGCTGAAACGCTAGGTTTAAGTTACACAAATGTTGCTGACAATATCTTGCCACAGTTGGCTGATTTTCTCTCAGGAAAATGAGGAAAATTGGACCGCACAGGTCACAGCAAGAAGCTCATCAATATTAAATATTCTTGGATGCTTATGTGATGGGGCCGGGAAGACACCCCTGAGGCCCCACCCCCACTTCAGTTCAAGGCATGTTTGTCGCCCATATATTTTCGGTCGGCCCACGTGACTGTCAGCTCACGTGACGGCGCGAGCCTGGGTTGTGAAAAATCTGAAGTAGAAGATATGTAATTAGGCCATAATAATGCCTAGAAATTAATTGTGGTGTATAGTTGTGAGTCATATTTGATATTCGTGGATTATATTAAATAGCTGTAGGTTTTATTTGTGTTTTCGCTATTCCTAAAGCGATAATCGCGTGTGATATTTAAGTAGCCAAGATTAATACGCCCAGCGCGCAGTAAGTTGAGTGATTAGCCTAGTGCCTATATAAAGAATGCGATAACCAGCAGCGGCCCTTTTTAAGTATCAGCCCAGACGAGAGAGAACGAAACGAGGCGCCCTGTGTACCCACACAGAAGAACACAAAGACATGACACGTGAGTTAATTTAAATTAGCATTAGTTTTATATAATTCTGAAATGATATCGATGTGGCTATTTTAATGTTTAGTGAAATAAATAGATAGATGTGTTCCCAAAGGAAATATCTTTTTAGGGCATTATGATTTAGTCTCGAAATGATAGATGAGTGAAAATAATGGTTGATAGGTTTTATGAGGCACGCTAAGCCTAAATCACAGATGTGAGAGTTTAAGAGCAATTATGTCAGTCATCAGACCGGGCAAGAAAGGCAAATTTAGTAGGAGAGTGTTTTATACATGAAACTGGACAGAGAAGCATCTATTACTTGAATTTAGATGATATTGGCTTGTTAGCAAAATATCAAGATGGCGCCACGTGGTGATTGTATAAAAGCGGCGCCAGCAAGTCTGCATTTAACACTCCTAGTTATCACTTAATGTTACGAAGTTTTAGATCGCGTGAATCGACACGTGGGTGAAAGTATGTAATTTCCCCCAGTAATAGAAGAGAGAGTTTTCGTGGTAAATTTCCTTTATGTGATGACTAGTTCTAGTTGTAAAGTCAAGAGTAATTATATTTGATTTCTTTAATGTAAGAGTAATTTAGTGTATTTCACGTTTATTGATTATTATACTGTTTATATTTAATGAGTTACTGTGAGGTGAGAATAGTCATTTAGATTTCTGGAGAGCGCGAGGCCACTCCTTGTGCGTAAAGCGCATTTGAGACATAAATGTTGCTGTTTGCTCCTTGCGGAGCAGGGCGACACCAGTGCAGCTGGTGTCCACCACAAAGCCGACAAGAAGCATTTATATGCTATGGCAGTGATTTGTTTCGGTAACGATGTGTTTCATGTGATGAGTTCCCAATCTCATCAGGGGTCGTATACGACACGCTTGTTACCAGGCGCACCAGTCGTCACTTACGACATGTTCAGAGGGCAGTGACAATTATTGAGATGGATCAGTTCGAGGTGGTGGTTTACTCTTATTATTGAGAGTATTTGATGTACATGTAGTTGAAGAATATTATTTTATGTCCAGTTGATTATTATTTAATTATGGTTATGTGAAGAATGGTTTGTGAGAGCACGTGGGCTCACTTGGAGATATATATTTCTCTTCTCCGCTCCTGTGGGAGCATGGGGCTACCAGTGTGGTTTGCCTCTGCATGAAATATTCATATGCTCGTGCAGTAGTGGTTTCGGTAGCAATCTGTGTTACACGGTGAGGTTGCCAGCCTCATGCACAACACCTTACTAGTTGAGACTACGACATGCATGAGTGTGTGTGTGTGTGTGTGTGTGTGTGTGTGATAGCTGAGTGTGTGCTCTTTCAGTAGTGGTTTCGGTAGCAAACCGATGTTACACGGTGAGATTGCCAGCCTCATGCACAACACCTTACTAGTCGCACTGGACGACACGCATGAGTGTGTGCGTGTGTGATAGTTGAGGGTGTCAGGTGGCGTGGAAGGATGAGAGTATCATTATTTAACTATGATTTTAACCAGCCGTTGCTTTGTTTGCGTCTTCAGAGTAACAATCGGGCACATGCTGGGTGTTTAGTTTTGTTTTGTTATGTTCGCTAGTTTATTTGTTTAATGTTTGCTTTGTCACTGAATGGGTTGTAAATATAAATACAGCCCCTGCCTCAGAATAAGAGTTTTTATTGTTGTTCGGGTCGGTGAGACATGGTATATATTGATATGTTCCGTACTATCGTTCTTTAATGTGAAAGTCACACCTACTGTCAGACCCGAGCCAATTCGTCGTTCGATTTCTTGAATCAAAGGTAATTTTACCACCTCTTGACTTTCATCATCTCCGCCTTGCTGAAACAGCTAAGCAATTTTCACCTGAAAGTTTTACAATCCAAGGTCCGTCTCACTGAATATCGTGTGTTCCCCTGATCAAAGAATCTATTACGCCATGCTCCGCGCTTCGCTCTCTGTTTCACATAGAGCTTAATTGCCAGATGGCCCACGTGTTAATTGCACTGGTGAATCCTTCGTTCATGTAGTAGAAAATATACTCTAGATGGGGAGGGGCAAAAGTGGATGATTACTGCTGCACTATTTTCATCTGTGACAACGACCTACACGGAAACGCTTGTGCCACACAAAAACGTGCGATTTCTTCATTGCGGTATCACCAAATGCTTTATTAAGCAAGGTTACTGTCTCTGAGGGTGACTTCTCAAGCAAAACACAAAATTTGACATTTGTACGTTGTTCAATCAAGGACATTTTCAACTCCGACGATGCTACGTGCACACCACATAAACAAACTTCTGTAACTTCTGTTCGAGAGTACATGTGAAGGTTACATCAGCCAAGTCGTTTCCTCAAGGCCACTACCAACTTATAAAACTATAATCTCCATGACATAATCACTCATTCAAACATGAGTCGACTATTCCGGGAACTTTTTGAAGCTACTCCGTATAAAATCTGGTTGGAAGGGGTCTAAGAACTCATGAGAATGACCAACAGATGTAAGAAAATAATTTCCCGTATATGACCCGGGGATCTCAGATGAGAACAAATCAAGAATAGGACTGCAGCTCCTTCAGGACTACCGTACAAGACACTAAGATGGGGATGATAAGGCTGGAACTAAGATGGAGATGATGAGGCTGACACTAAGATGGAGATGATGAGGCTGTCACTAAGATGGAGGTGATGAGGCTGTCACTAAGATGGAGATGTTGAGGCTGGCACTAAGATGGAGATGTTGAGGCTGGCATTAAGATGGGGATGATGAGGATGTCACTAAGATGGAGATGTTGAGGCTGTCACTAAGATGGAGATGATGAGGCTGTCACTAAGATGGAGATGATGAGGCTGGCACTAAGATGGAGATGATTAAGCTGACACTAAGATGGGGACGATGAGGCTGGCACTAAGATGGAGATGATTAAGCTGACACTAAGATGGGGACGATGAGGCTGGCACTAAGATGGGGATGATGAGGCTGGCGCTAAGATGGGGATGATGAGGCTGTCACTAAGATGGAGATGATGAGGCTGGCACTAAGATGGGGATGATGAGGCTGTCACTAAGATGGAGATGATGAGGCTGGCACTAAGATGGGGATGATGAGGCTGTCACTAAGATGGAGATGATGAGGCTGGCACTAAGATGGGGATGATGAGGCTGTCACTAAGATGGAGATGATGATACTGACACTAAGATGGGGATGATGAAGCTGTCACTAAGATGGAGATGATGAGGCTGGCACTAAGATGGGGATGATGAGGCTGTCACTAAGATGGAGATGATGAGGCTGTCACTAAGATGGAGATGTTGAGGCTGGCACTAAGATGGGGATGATGAGGCTGTCACTAAGATGGAGATGTTGAGGCTGTCACTAAGATGGAGATGATGAGGCTGTCACTAAGATGGAGATGATGAGGCTGGCACTAAGATGGAGATGATTAAGCTGACACTAAGATGGGGACGATGAGGCTGGCACTAAGACGGGGATGATGAGGCTGGCACTAAGATGGAGATGTTGAGGCTGTCACTAAGATGGAGATGTTGAGGCTGTCACTAAGATGGAGATGATGAGGCTGTCACTAAGATGGAGATGATGAGGCTGGCACTAAGATGGAGATGATTAAGCTGACACTAAGATGGGGATGATGAGGCTGTCACTAAGATGGAGATGATGGATGCACTAAGATGGGGATGATGAGGCTGGCACTAAGATGGGGATGATGAAGCTCACTAAGATGGATACATGAGCTTTTTGTTTCCTTGATGAGGTGGCACTAAGATGGGGATGATGAGGCTGTCACTAAGATGGAGATGATGAGCTTGCACTAAATGGGGATGAAATGAAGCTGTCACTAAGATGGAAGATGATGAGGCTGGCACTAAGATGGGGATGATGAGAGGCTGTCACTAAGATGGGAGATGATGAGGCTGTCACTAAGATGGAGAGTGTGAGGCTGTCACTAAGATGGTGGGATGTGGGGGGAGGCTGTCACTAAGATGGAGATGTTTGAGCAGGCTGTCACTAAGATGGAGATCTCATGAGCTGTCACTAAGATGGAGATGATGAGGCTGGCACTAAGATGGGGATGATGAGGCTGTCACTAAGATGGAGATGATGAGGCTGGCACTAAGATGGAGATGATTAAGCTGACACTAAGATGGGGACGATGAGGCTGGCACTAAGACGGGGATGATGAGGCTGGCACTAAGATGGAGATGTTGAGGCTGTCACTAAGATGGAGATGTTGAGGCTGTCACTACGATGGAGATGATGAGGCTGTCACTAAGATGGAGATGATGAGGCTGGCACTAAGATGGAGATGATTAAGCTGACACTAAGATGGGGATGATGAGGCTGGCACTAAGATGGAGATGTTGAGGCTGACACTAAGATGGGGATGATGAGGCTGGCACTAAGATGGAGATGTTGAGGCTGTCACTAAGATGGGGATGATGAGGCTGGCACTAAGATGGGAACGATGAGGCTGACACTAAGATGGGTTGATGAGGCTGACGCTAAGATGGGGTTGATGAGGCAGTCGCTAAGATGGAGTTGATGAGGCTGACAACTTCAACATGTAAAACAAATACATAAACCATCTCTACAACAGTACTTGGACGTTGGCATCCTGCAGACGAGGGTAGCTGTTGTGGTGGCTGTATGATCTATAAGGATAATGATGAACATAAACATAAACAACATAAACATAGACAACATAAACATCATAAACATAAACAACATAAACATCATAAACATAAACAACATAAACATAAACAACATAAACATAGACAACACAAACATAAACATCATAAACATAAACAACATAAACATAGACAACATAGACAACATAAACATCATAAACATAGACAACATAAACATAAACAACATAAACATAGACAACATAAACATAAACAACATAAACATAGACAACAGCTGATTGGAATTTGGAAAATGAAAAATATCAGATGGCAGCTAATTGACGTAGATTTAGTAAACGTGGACTGGATGCTGATAATAACTTTACATTTTTGTTTTCATAAACTTGTTTCTTGATATTAAGTCAAATCTTGTCTGCTTCATTCTTTCTGCTTTTTCCCCCTTCTGCCTATTGGTTTACATTGGGTGTCCGTTTGGCAAAGTTGGCTATTGTATGGCTCTGAAACAAGTAGATCAAGAAAAGAACAACAAAAAACCTACAGACTTTCATAAATGGGTGCTTGCGCAGAATAGAAGGATTAAAGTGGCACGGCAAATTGGCTAGTGTGGAACTAATGACATTGACTAGACAAGCGACATTGACTAGACAAGCGACAATGGAACAAACGATGAGAAGAATAGCCTGGAGATGGATAGGGCACACACACTGAGAGAACTTCTGGATATCACAACCAGACAATTCCGGTTCTGAAAGAGCAAAGAACACATGGAGAAGAGAACTGGAGACAGACAGGAAGACGGTTAATAAGACATGGACAAACCTGATGGCACGTGACAGGCAGACTTGGCATAAGTTTGTTGAAGGTTTATCATCTTTTGTGAGTTGAAAGGCGAAGAAGAAAGATTTAGGTCACTTGTAAGAACATAGATTTGATAACGAATCCGAAGACACAATGAAATGAAATAAACAGTGTTAGTTTTGGGTAAACAAAGGTCAGAGTGCATACGACAGCATGATAACATTACCCATCAGTTCCCCAAGGAGCATAGGCCTTCAACAAACGTAGGTCAAGGTCTTCTGTCCCGTGCCGTCCTGATCCCTTTTATTTTTATCTCCAGTTCTTTTCTCCGTGTCTTGTTAGGCATCCACCTGGGGATTCCAGAATATGAACTGCCTTGTAATGTTATCAAGATGCGTCATCAGTGCGTGTCCTATTCAACGCCAGCATCTTCTTCTCATTTCTGGTGTCACTGGCGCGTGTCTGGTTCATGTATCAATTCCACATTCAGGATAACAAGAGCAGATCAAAAATATGTTATCTTAGTCTATAACCCGTATTATTCTTTTCTATCTCGTCCTCTCTCCCTGCATTCCTTCCTTCCTTCCTTCCTTCCTTTCCACGATTCCTCAGTGAAACAATATTCTTTCATTTCTGTCTCTTATTCTCTTCATATCTCCATATTCAGCAACCCCTTCTTCACATCCAATTTTCTGATGCCTTCTCTCATCTGCTTAAGTCCCTTCCCCCGGGCCTGTTAATCTACATGTGATTTCCATAGTCACTGGAAATGGCGAGACGTAATTAAGGTAATGTTCTACTTGCTGAGTTGGTCCAATCAGCTCGACTGTCTTTACAGCAGCGCCATCTGATGGTCGATGGAGCTATGGCAAGAGTACATTGCGCTTTCTTTAACAGGTAAACCAGACACAGCTGGTTATCCATCAGAAGTGAATAATCCGCGCCAGAAGCAGACATTTTGCACACTGCACTTTGAATAAAGGTTGCCGACAATATTAATGTGTATAGCTGTATCATTTTTTCTCCAACTAAATTAAAGTTTACCTCTGACGCACTCTGCAGAAGCAGCTGTCTCATTTCTATTCTTAAATACCCTAGACCAGCGGTTTTCAATCTGTTCGCCGTGGCGCCCTGACTGACGGTCAGGGGCGCCGTGCGTGGGCGTGGATTTTTTTCGTATTTAGCTGTAAAGAAAACACAGAGCTGTGGGAAATTTCATTTTTGGTGTTTGTCAACCTGCGTACCCCGGAGAAATTTCACTTTTGATGTTGGCCAGCCTTTGAAGTTCCGCTCCCCCGACCCGCGTATCAAATTTCCGCGCATTCTCGCGCGACCATCGTAGGAAGAGAAAATTCAATGAAGGTTGAGAAATGGACTACTTCCCAGGTTTGCAGCAGTTCATTACAGACAATGAAATAGATTTTAGTGCAGATATTGTTTCTATAATTCAAGGACACTTATCTCAACCCAGTGTTCATTTTGAAAAAAATACTTTCTTGAAAACTGTGATAGGTTTTAGTGGGTTCAAAATCCCTTCAGTAGTGATGCTCCTTCGGACTTCAGTACTGCAGAAGAGGAACAACTGATAGAACTTTCATCAGACTCTTCACTACAAGTGAAGTTTCCATCCATGGCATTGCCAAAATTTTGGTATTCAGTAAAACAGGAGTTCCCAAGCTTGAGCAAGAGAGCACTGAAGATATTAATTCCTTTTGCTACCTCCTATGTCTGCGAGGCTGGGTTTTCAGCAGTGGCTGTCATAAAAACCAAGTTCAGATCAAGACTTGATGTGGAGAAGGAAATGAGGGTAGCTGTATTTCAATTGGTGCCAAGATTTGACAAGTTGTGTAACAACAAGCAAGCTCAAGTTTCACACTGAGGTGACTGGTACTTTATTCATCATATTTTTTTTAAGTTTTACTGTACAAGTTTTTTGTTATGGAGATTGAATCTTCTTCTTCTTCCTCGTTCGCCTTCAAACTTCCACATTTATGACTGTAATAAAGGCAGTAGTCAACTCAAGGTTCCCGACATCTCCAAACAGTTTTTCGTTGACAGAAGTGGGTTGTTGACATATGCTACTCTGTTCATTACTGTAGGTTGGGCAGTACTGCAGCAGGTGTTCGACTGTCATCGGGCTGGTACCGCAGGTGCAGAGATCTGTTGCACTAATTGTGTATTTGTGGTATAGATGGTATCTCAATCTGTCGTGTCCAGTGTGTAGCCGAAAAATGATGACCTGTTCTTTCCTGGATAGTTGATGATATGCATCATTTTTCAAATGGCCTGGGTGCTCTCTTTCCCATTTGGTCTTGTATTCACAGGGATTACAGAAAAATCCTCCTCCATGTTGCTTCTCCTTTTATTATTTACGTTTTTTTTTCAAGATGAGATCACGAGGGAGTTTGATCTCATCTGCTTTATGGTTCTTCTTTATGTGTTTAGAATGGGGGTGTAGGGAATTAGAAAGTATTATTCTAGATTAAGATTATAGATGCTAGATCAGGATTGGCACCAGATTGTCTTTTTTTAAAGATATTGCGTGGCCATATACGCATTTTTCGGGAGTTAAATTATTTGCGGCCATTTTTGCTTCATTTCCGCAGTATAGGGCTAGGACCAATTCCTGGTTCTTTGTCTAGCGGGGACTGGTTGCATCAGAAAGATCTAAGGTTCTGATTGGCGGAGAGCTAACTGCAGTTGAAATGCAGAGCGCCCATTGGCTTTAAGAACCACGCCGCGCATATGACGTCATGAAGTCGGCGCGTGGGGGTCTTGATTATAAAAAGCCTATATTTCATAAGCTTCTTGCTCTTTTAATGAAAATTTGCCAAAGCCGGGTGCCAGAAGCAAATTGTCGATTGCCTTCAGTTGGACATTCGAGATTTGGTAAGCATGAATTTTTGCGTGAGGACTTTATTTAATTTTGCTAGTCCTAGCCGATCATTTAAGTTTCTTGGGAAGTTTAGTTTAATTTAATTCTTAACTCCAGAGCCATCAATTCGATCTGAGTGATAGACATGAGAAACTAGGTCCATTTAATTCCTTGTTGAAAGAATAGCGGCATGGTTTAAAAGTTGAGATATCACCGCTTTGTATTATTGCAAAGTCGGTCGGGAGAGAAACTCGCATCTGCGAATTTTATTTATTTACAGAATAGTCGGGAGCGCGTAATGTGTATTTTTATTTGTGATTTTAGTGAGAGTATTGATGCTCGCTATTTATATAGTTACGCATATATCTGTGGACGGGAGTGAAAGAGGCATAATTTGGAAGCGCGTGGGCGCGTTGGTTACGGAATTGTTATTGATACGACGTTCAGAGGGACGAGGGGGAGATAAGCACGTGGTTGAACTACGGGGTTTTCAATTTGATAATCAGGGGTTATGTATAACTTTTGACGGCATGTAGATGCTAGCGTAAACAGGGTTATAGGTTATTGATTGTGCTTTGTTATTCTGTGTATTCAGAAGATGGAGATGACATTTATTTATGTTAAGGGAATTATTTTGTATTTCATTTTGAATGTGATTACTGTTATTGACGGGAATTTTAGGAATTCCTTGAGAAGGCTAGTTTTAGTTGTGTTAAACATTACGGCATTAGTGTCAGCGTAAGAAGTAGGCCACAGTACGTCTGCCCAGACGGGCCATTGAAAATATGGTTGTTGCTCGGAGTTAGTCAGGCAGAACAGGCGATCTGGGTTAGCCAATGTTTACCTTGTGGGCTCAGGTAGAGAAGGGAGCTCAGTGGGGGGGGGAGCGGACTTTGTTTGCATGATTTTGTATGGTGGTGCATAACGGGAGAGAGTAGGGGAGCTGTATTGATTATAGACGGGGGAGACTTAAGTGTTAAAGACTTAAGGGTTTGTCAGGAAGTTAATTGTTATTTGTAATAGAGTATTAACGTTTTGTTTAGCTGTTGTTTTTGCTTTTGTCTAAACAGCAGGTGCCGGCTTTTTTTGTGGGAATGAGAGCGGAATTTTGAGACCACAAAATTTCTCCCACGGCAAAGTTGGGGCATTCGCAGAACCGCAAGGGTTTTACGTTAGTTGCCAGTAGTGGACGGAGAGGAAGAAAATACGTTTTCCCAACCAGGGGAAGACATTTTCCAGCGAACCGGATTTTTGTGGATAAATCCTGAGCTCTGACGCTCGTTACACACGCAGATTCGGCAGGCTGCCAGCGGTGTGGTAATTTTGTGTTCGTTTCTTCACGGCCATAATAAAGCCGACAGCCCAGTTATAGGTACTCGGGCAGGTAATTTCCGAGTGGTAGAAGTCCGCTACAGTTCCAGTCCAGAATCCAGTGGGGTTCGGTTAACCCTCAGTCATCAAGTCCAGAGTTAGTGGAGAGAGATAGGGTAAACATTCTCTCTACTGAAGTCAGCACAGATAGGCAGAACTGTTAGTTTTGGTGAATCATAGCAGAGGACAGCTGCTGAAGTTTAGAGGTGCAGTTAGTTGTGTTCAGGAGATTCCAGGATAGGCTGTGTAGAACCGAAGTCTGTGCAGAGATTGTGTAGTCACTTCGCCGTCGTTCCAGCTATCAGTGGACTTAGAGTTAGAGTTAGAATTTAGAACAGCTAGTTTGGAGTGTAGGCGACATCAAGTGCAGTGTAGTTCATTTCAGTTAACCTTACCTTCTTTCTCCATACAGGTTGCAATTGTGGGAGAAGGGTTGGGGTTGATGCATTTTTAACTGTGCTTGCTTTTGTTTCAGGAGTGCATCCTCGCACTTGATGTAAGGGACATGCATATGTTTGTTGTTTATAGGTGTATAATAAACTTGTATAAATTGTAGCTGGCATCAGTCATTTCCTTTAGTACAGTAGCTATATGTTGTCTGTACCTTGGTGTTTGTGAATCTTAATTGAACCTTATCCCCATAGGGTAGTTAGAGGTGGTTCGAGGCCATAGCAATTTAAACGTCCGAAGTGGCGAGGAAAGAATCAACCTCGGTTCTCAACCTCGGAGCCAATGGTCTCAACTTTCACAGTTTGCACTATATTTCTATCTGAATCTATCATTTCAGTCTTTCTTCTTACTATTGTCTTGTCACTATATGTAGACAGTCTCTAGTCCTAAATCCATTTCGTGACACAAGCCCTTGATTTGAATTCAGCGGCTAAAACGCAGATGTTTGGAATATTACAAAATTTAAAAAGTACTTTTTTCTTAATATTAATGTTAGGAATATAAAAATTAGCTGGCCGGATGGCCCATTCTGAGCAGTGAACTAATATGTTCTTAATTTTACAGACGGATAGATAATATTGAAGATAATGACAAAAGACAGTGTTGTTCACATCATCGACAGACTGTATTGAATCTAAAAGTGTCGCTAATTGCACACAAAAACACGACCTCGAGACGCAGGTGTTCAAATCTACTTAGTATGGAAGAGAAGGGATATTTGTGGTGGCTGTGTCTAAAAATAACTTTTAACGACAAAAATTTGGAGGGGAGAGAAAGGTTGGTTCAAAAATCAAGTACATTTTTGTAGAAACGCAAGTAGAGACGGACAGACTAACAGATAACCATCCATACTTGACTGAAGCATGACTGAAATGACTTTAGTGTAGGAAATTTGAAATTCAAAAAAAACCTAGGCAGTGATTGGCCACAGACAAGCATATTGTCGGCGCTTAGACGCGGATTTGGGGTCATTTCTCAATAGTTGTTCAGTGATAGACACAGATATTAAAGTGTGGTGATTTCCATATGAAAGAAAGTGAAAGAAGTTTAGTGACGCCATATTATAGCCAGCAGCTCAGCTGAGTTTTGCTAGCAATTCTGTGTTATTTATTCATAATCTGGTAAGATTGAAATTATTTCTTTATATATTTTGAATATTGTTTCATGTTTGAGTGATTTGATACTGCCATATCGAAATCTAGCCTTACAAACAAGTAGGGATTTGCTCTAGACCCCCCGCCCAAGTCAGGGTCTAGGGACCAACAATATACATAAACTTCAGCAAGGGTTAGGCAAGACAGATCAAGTGTTGAGAATAATGAAACATATTACCTATCCTCTTTTAGGGCAGACAACTAATAAATATTTTTCAGAATCTATAGTCTGGGAGGATCTATCTGATGTAAAACCACCATGGTAAATGTGCTGTTTGGTCAGAGAGATCTGACCTGTCTGTATGATGTGGTTGTTGTGTCAGTGTTGTGTCCAGACGTGGGTAGAGAATAGATTTTGACACATGGCCCATACTTTGATTGCAGAGCTGTGAGTTTCTGTTGTCAACAAAGCAGTGTCTATTCAGTTGGTGACTTACTCGAGTGTATCTGTGCAGTTCTTGTGACAGAGACCACCATTATTGCCCGCCAGCACGGAGAGGTGGGACCACCAGATTTCAGCACCAGAGCTACAACTACAAGATGAGTGAGCCTCTGGTCTGCTGGACATTCACCAACGCTTTGTAGTTACTAATATCCCCATAAAAATTCCCACCATTTTCTGGACACTGTGTAGTCAATATAGACAGGTGTGATGAGGCCACCCCAACAGCACAAACATTAACTATCCTCCCAAGTAGATGACTACTAGAACATTTTAATAAAACTAACTAGTATAGTACATATATATGTACACTATTGCATTTATGATATAATATTCCATGCATTTCTTTCATAATCTCTAAATCCTTTTAAGTTCTGGTCAACCTAAAAAATTGATCCAGAACAAAATAAATGTAATATAATTCTATCAAAAAATTTTACACACGTGAGTTAGTTCAGTATATTTTAACATTTATTAATATTATTAGTCTTGTTAAATATCTGTGGGTATATCTATAACCTATTACACCACACTACATATCATAACCCTAGACACTTTACGTAGCCACATTCATTAAAAAAAATTAAGTGTGAGGTCGTAGTGGTAGCAAGAAAGGCCTTCTGACAATTCACAACTACATTTTATCTCAGGAGCCTTCACAGCTGGCCTCATACAATTACATTTAGTAATATCACCATCATACAATACCAACAACACCACTACAGCATCTGTAAAGATTACTATCTGTTTTTCTGCCTGTGCTTTGCATTCAATAAGAGTTTCCGCTGCCTGTTTCAGGGCTTCTGCTTCAGCATTGAAGTTATTGCAGTATTTGCCAGTGGCAATTGCCATAGAGTGGATTCTATTCTTTAATTGAATCATGAGTGCAGTATATCAGTGAATGATTTTCAGACAAAAATTTTAAAAAAATGTTAGAAAGAAACTACTTTATCTGTGCTGTTTTCTTTTATATAGTAAGGGTTTTCAAAGTGCACTTTGTGTATATTTTTTCTTGTACGTGTAACTTTTTCACATATTGTCCAATTGCATTTTTTATAAATTACATGCAAAAATTACATTGTTTAAACGCCTTTTCAAAGCTTTCCTACTCAAAAAAAGTTAGGCTAACTGTCGAAACATCGCTAGAGTTTTTACCAGTTATCCCACAGGGGAGCCGCAGAAAGAATGTAGTTGGTCAGGGGAGCCATGGACTCAAAAAGGTTGAAAACCGCTGCCCTAGACCTTTTAATTTTTCGGATCTAACTATGGAGAGTTGTGCACCTTAACGGAAGCTAATTTCCGACATGAAACTTAATACAGTCATACCCGGCGCTTCGCTAATACGGCGCTTTTCAATCAGATTAATGTTCATAATTTTCGGCGCTTGCCTCGTCATTCGGTGATTTTCGGTATGACACGCTCGCACTCGACAGCTGAGAAAGAGACGCAAGTGCGCCTGTGCCATTTTATTCTCGGTCGTTCAGAACCTGTGTCGTTCAGTCTGTTTACAGAAGTTGTTCACTCTGCGTCTCTTTGTGTATTACTGGCAATTTTTTAAACGTTTGACTTATTATTGCATATGTAGTGTTATATTTTTGTCTTTATTTATAACGGAAATTAAGTTTAGTGATTAAAAAAAAAAAGCCTTAAGCCTCTTACTTGAAAAGAAAAGTTACATAAGATTAAACAAAGTCAGCCATGTATGGCTATGGCTGAGATAGCCCGTAAACTAGGCCTAGCTCACCAAACAGTTAGTACAATTGTAAATGGTAAGGCTTTTGTTTAGGCCTATTCGTTTTACTTTCGTGTTATTATTTTAGGCCTAGTTTTATTGCGCAATATATGATAGTGAAAGCATGTTATTTAGGATTGTAGGCACCCTACATGCAAATGCAAGCTACAAATCGGCTATGCTTCACTTTTCGGCGATTTTCGCTTTACGACGGGGGTCTGCCCCTAACCAGCCATATTAGCGGGTTATGACTCTAATTTATAAATAAATCTCGATATTTTAATTTTTCACTGCCAGCTCTGGCAACTTGGTAACCTTTGGATGAAAAAAAAAACGTTCGATTCCACGTTGTTTACCGTCGCAGAAGCAAAACAGCAAACATATCGACGATGTAGACTATCATCTGAGCGATGCATGCGATAATAGCAGAGAAGGTTGCTAAACAATAAATCTGTGAAGTAAGCGATCAATTTAACGAATGACAAGAGATTACAGGAACTCCTGAGACCTACCCTTTAATGATTTCCTGAAATAAACTGGGAGTGAAAAATGTCATCGAGCGGTAAAAAATAGAAAGTCATTAAGAAACAGTATTTGTTAAATGTGTTAGAAATGGGATTAAAATACAGTAGACGAAAGAATCAAAACAAATAAAGAGAATAAAAGAAAACTATGTAAGCATTCAGTGAAATAGTACACTTGTGGGAGGGGCATCGCGTGAAGGATTGCATGTTGTTTAAACCATATGACTTACGTCATCGTCATCTTCTTGAAGTATCGTGCCCTCTGGCGTAGGTGATCATCTCTCTCCGCATCTTCCTGTGCCCATAACTCGTTATAAATTCGGTTGTTGACGTCTTTCCATGCCGTGATGTTAAACTAGCCAGCATCTTCTTTCTTTATCGTCCTCTATCGTTTTCCTCTTCAGACTCTTCTATATTCACATTACATTGCAGCTTTCATCTTCTCACAGCATGCTCATAGACAGTGTATTCTTTCATTCTAACACCAGTAGCATTCTTTACACAATGGATTCTTCAATGGTATTCTGAACATTCTTATGTAAAGCCACATCTCTGAGGCTTCCAGGGATTTTCCTGCTTGTTAACTAATTGCCCATGAATCACTTCCATAAAACAGGAGTTATCCTTTTTACTTTTATCAACTATGTCACTGCAGCCCTTGAAATGTGCAGAGAGAATGGTCATAACCGGGGTAAAGTTACATTTAAATTATGCTAAATTATGCTAATGAAATCAATCGCCGATATAATTATTACTTCCACGTAGGACAGTGGCGGTTTTAAGTTTTGCGAGGCCCTAGGCAAGCGTGCACTTCTTATGTCCTTTTTTACTTAAATTTCTGCTGTATCGACAATCACATATTTGTGCGCTAGGTCCCTGAAAGCTTGAGGCTGCAGGCAACAGCCCAGAGTCTACCCCGACGCCAAGATGCATAACGTCTGCAGATGTTTCGTGTACCGATATCTTAAGACAGTCTGACTGTTATGTTATTTGTAGATGTTAATTTAGGGCAACATCTAATTAATGCTAGTGCCATGAGTTCTTACTTCCTTGTCGTCGAAAATGATTTGTGACTAGTTCCTGGTAATGTGTGAATGTTGCTACTAATTTGTGAATATTGCTACTGATGACTTGTGAACTGCTGTGATATATATGCAACACATTTTTTTTTAACAGAATAACAGTATTTTTCTAACACAAAAACAATACATTTATGTCAGTCTGCCATTACTGTAGCCATGCCACAATCAACAACAGGTTTTCGCAAGAAATAATTAATATTTGCAATCCTCTGTTAGCTTTTCGCCTATTTGGTTCTGGTTTCCCCCCTCAGATTTCACATTTGGCCGCCAAGAAAATCATACAATTTCTAAGATGAAAGAACATGTCTGTAATCGCGCACTTTAGTCACTTAATAGACTTCCCACGGATTTCAAAAATAGCCAAATCTTGTTAGCCCACATATTTTTAGACTACAGCGCCATTAAATCTGGGAAAGTTGAGAATTCACTTAGATCGTAGCCATATTGATAATGAGAATTAATATTTGATAATCATATTTTCGTAAAATAAATGTAAACAGTGACATCTCATCAGAATATCGAAGACGACAGTGTCCGACTGGCTCAGTCGTTAGAGCGCTGTCCTCTCGCGGCATAGTTACTGGGTTCCAGGATCAAAACCTGCTAGCGACACGCTCTAGTCTACCCAGCTTTAAATGTGTACCTGAATCTGTTCGTGAGTAAGAGAAGGAAAAGTTAGCGAGGAAGGAATCGGCTAACCCCCACCTCTCGAAGCTGAACCTGGTATATCTAAAGTCTATATCATTTAACTTCCTTACGGCAGTAACGGCTATGAGACTAACTTTACTTTTTTTACACGGGGGCCCCTAGAATCCATTCACGGACCCCAAGGTGTACGTGGACCGCATATTAAGAAACCCTGTTCGAGATCATTTGTGAACGGTCACATGATCGGAAGTAGATAGTGTAAGTCTTACCGGGTCAAAGGAAAAAAATGTCTCCGTTACGATCACAAGATCGTCATCGGTAAAATAGAACAGGAAAACAAGTGAGAGCAAATATTAATCATTATAATCATCATTATAATCATCATTATAATCATCATTATAATTATCATCATCACCCTTCGGTTCCCTAAGAAGCATATACTGTCAACAAACTTATTTCAAGTCTCCTTGTCCCGTGCCATCAGCTCAAGATCTTTCCATATCTTCCTCATTCCTTTCATGTCTCCCTCCAATTCTCTCCTTCATGTCTCCCTCCAAGTCTCTCCTTCATGTCTGCCTCCAAGTCTCTCCTTCATGTCTCCATCCAATTCTCTCCTTCATGTCTCCCAATTCTCTCCTTCATGTCTCCCTCCAATTCTCTCCTTCATGTCTCCCTCCAATTCTCTCCTTCATGTCTCCCTCCAAGTCTCTCCTTCATGTCTCCCTCCAATTCTCTCCTTCATGTCTCCCTCCAATTCTCTCCTTCATGTCTCCCTCCAAGTCTCTCCTTCATGTCTCCCTTTACCTCTCTTACTCTGTGGATTCCAAATCAAGGACTGCCTTGTATTACTAGCGTTTTCTTCTCATTCTTGTTTCACTGGCACTTGTCTGGTTTATGTCATCAGTTACACATTAATGATCTTGTCAAACCATTTCAATTCCTTTATTCCAAGCAAGCATCCATCTACGAAAGTCATTTTGGCTGCCGCTTTTTCTATTCTCCACGTTTCAGAACCACACAAGAGAACTGGCTTGACATTTGAATTGAAAATTCTGATTTTCTGAGTTGGACCTGATCTCTTCCTATCTCCACTTCTGATCTCCACTTCCTATCTCCACTTCTGATCTTCATTTCCGATCTCCACTTCCGATCTCCACTTCTGAACTCCACTTCCGATCTCCACTTCTGAACGCAATGAAAGCTCCTCTAGCATTTGTATTCTTATTTTGACATCATCGTCTGTCCCTCTAACAGTGTCCACACTGCTGCCAAGATACTTTATGATTCCACATCCTGTAGTGGTGCTTCTATCAGTAAAATCGTGTTATGGAGACGATGGAAGGTTTGACATATCTATATTCTGGATAAGCGTCCAATTGGCTGAGTGGTTACAGTGCTTTCCTTTCGCGGAACAGTTACCGGGTTCCTGGTTCAAAGCCTTGTAGCGTCACGCATTTGTGTATCCAACTGTAAATAGAAACTAACTCGGCTCTTGAGTAAAGGAAGGCCAAGGCAGCGAGGAAGTGAACTGATCACTGACGTCATATAACTAAACCTAGCACTGTCAAGTCTTTAACACTTCACTCCCCTATGGCTGTATTTGTCATGGGACTAACTTGATCTTTTTTGTGTTCTAGTCACGAGAAACTGATCCTGTAGTGTGTTGGAGAAGCTTGAGTTCCAAAAGTAACGAGTTTCAGGACAAATTGATCAATTTCAGAGAGCGAGAGCGAGATAGAGAGAGAGATAGATAGATAGATAGAGAGAGAGAGAGAGAGAGAGAGAGAGAGAGAGAGAGAGAGAGAGAGAGAAAAAAAGAGAGAGAGAGAGAGAGAGAGAGAGAGAGAGAGAGAGAGAGAGAGAGAGAGAGAGAGAGAGAGATGAAATATTCCGTTAGGCCAATGGTAAGATTTTCACACTGACGTACACGTATTTATTTATATGTGTCTGCTATCTGCTAATGCTGTTTTTATTTGTCACGTCACAACGATTAAGGCCTGTCTAACAGATGTCACCGTTGGCTTTGCTAGGAGCATTATAAATGTTCAAGCAGGAATTATAAGCGGTGATTTGGTTTTGGTTAAGGGGGAAAGTGTAAAAAAAATGGTTTAAGAAATAAGAATGGATTTGAATAAAGACTATTTGTCTTGCTAAAAGGGAGATAAAATGAGTGAAATAATACTTTGATCAAAGGGAGGAGACTCTGAATATTAAGGTAAGGGGAGGAAAGTGCTTAATTACACTTAAGTAGATTTGGTGAGTTGGTAATTATGGTTTAGAAAATGTACATATAAGAATTGTATAGCAAGCTTTAGAGAAGACAATATAAGGTTAAGTCAAATTATGCAAAGGGAGACAACGGTTAATTACCTCCCTTATATGATTAAGTGAGTTGAGAGAAAAAAATATGCACGTGAAAAGTTTACCAGGACAACGGATGACACTTCACTGAGTTGTTTACACAGCGGATAAGCGTGAACATATTCCAGCTGAGTGGAGAATAGGAGGAACCAATGAATTTACAGTAAACAAGGACAGATCAGCTGATAATGATTTTATAGAGGAGAACACACTTGGACACGCTGGTGAGCGGTCACATTTTTCCTGGTTAAGGACGTAGAGTGGCAGGAATGTGTTTTCTGCCAGGCTCAAGTTCAATTTCTGTGGGAAACAGAATGAATACTTCTGAAGAATCCTATAGACCTAGTTAGAGTAGTAGAATCTATTCACATATGAAAGACAAAGCTGTGTTTAAAGTATAGGCTTAGTGATAAGGGGTGATAGTAAGAAATATGAGTGTTGTGAGGATTCTGTGAAACCAAAGTAAGTAGGTCCTTTGACTCATAACTTTTGATAGACATTGAATAGAATGATTTCAGAAGCTGAAATAAAGTATTACAAGGTTAACGACGCTTACAACTAAGTGAGCGCAGGATAATGAGAAATGAAGCTGAAGCTACAAAATTGACTATGAGGTGGATAAAATGAGACTAAGTAAGCATCTGAGAAGATTTACAGAAGAATATGGATTTAATAGCCGTGCTGGGCTATTGTGTAATGAACTTTGCAATATTGACTGTTACAAGTAAGTTGAGTAAGAAATTGAAGGGTGATTGTATTTACAGGATGAAACATGCGCTCTCTAGCAGGTATAAGTATGAGGATACTGCAACAGGTGTACCAAATGTGCTAATTGGCATATATGAATTTTAAGATGATGGTATTTTGATTAATATGAGTCAAATCTGACAGGATTAGTAGAGGAGAGAAAACAACTCAAGAAAGAGTTGATGAAAGGCTTGGGAGAAGCCAGAATAAATAGAATAGCCTTAAGGGAAGAAAATAGGTATAAACCATATCTGATAATGTTCTCAGGTAGAGAGCTATATATATATGCATAGGTATATGAATGTGCCCAGGACAGTTAGAAAATGTTTGTACCTGGAATTTGTACCACATGCCTCTGTTATGATGAACTTCTGAGATGTAAATAAAATGTTTGTTTTGATGGAACGTTTCTCAAGTTGGGTTAAGTCTCTAAAAGGTTGTTGAGTGCTAGAGTAAACAAGATACTGGATATAAAGAAAATCACCACTATACGAAGTTGTCACTAAGTAACATCACAAGGAGGGATGGAACGAGTTAGGTTGGAAGCTTGAGATATATCATCCAGGAATAGTCAGCTCTGGCGGTGATGGCCAGTATTAAGATATACTCTTACTTGGAAGATTGTCAATAGATTAAATTGACAAAATAGAAAATCCGACGACTAGGTCTGCCCCAGTCACCTAGTTCGTTGGTTAACAATTAGTGCCAATATTCATATACAGGGCACACAGTCCTAGGAGTTCACCACCACGGTGACACAGAAGCGCCTATGTACTACTGTCTTCACAATGATACAAAATCTCCTGACATGACTGGAAAAATAATGAACAATTACTATACAATTTTGCACCATTTACATCTCTTTACTCCGGTCTTCATGAATGCTAATCAATGTTCTAAAAGACCTATTTTGTTCTTAATGAAAATAACAATTTGATAATCGTGTTGCCAATGGCAACTTGCCATGTGGCGGTAAAGCTGTTATTATTGTTATTATTATTATTGTATTATTATTACTACTGAAGTATCGATGCTGAATTATTTTCTTTAGTTGAATTGTCCATAATATTGTTTAGGTTTTTGTGGCTAAATGTTTCTACAGTATGGGGTGGCGTTACATGGTTGTCCTCGCTCATGAATCCTTAGGGTGAGAGAAATAAAAAGACAAGAAAAAAAAAACACACACACACACATCCCCCCCCCCCCCCCCCCCCCCCCTTGTAGTGCCCGGGGGGTCTCTGATGGGACAAAGAAAGAATAGAACTACTGCTCCTTCAGGCATGTCGTACCAGGCTACTAATATGAGGTTGTGCACGAGGTTGGCAGCATCATAAAAACAAATTCCTTAAGAAACCGCTGCTGGATGAGCATGTCAATGTGTCCTCCTACCAGGGACCAGCTACAATGATGGCTCCTTGCTCCATGCTCTGTACGGAACATAACGTTACTGTTAAAATTGATGGTGGTGATTTTGATGATGTTTTGTGGTCTTCTTGGATGTCTGATGAGAGAAGAAAGAATAACCTCTGCTCCCTTCGAAGCACTGCGGCAAAGCGACTAATGTGGGGTTCCGCTCGATGCTGGCAACATCATCATGTTAAAAATATTACTACAACAACCACCGCAACAATAGCATATGAAGAGTGCTTATGTACGCTTCTTATAAGGGCGCCAATTGTAATTCCGGACTTATGATCCTTACGGAGCATAAAACAGTGATAATATTAGGTTACTCTGTACACAGAATTACAACATAAGGTAGCCGGATCGTCAGAAATTGTCTCTCTCGTCAGATAAGTATTCCCGCCGTTTTAACCCATTGACACTTTCAGGTTTATGACTGGGGTCGTTATTTCTATTTGTTATCTTACTATTCATTTCTTTTTTACATGGGAATGGAACCCACTCCAGTTTGGTTGTGATTTCTAAATTGGCTATATACTCTATGTATTATGATACAGTCTCGCCTATATCATTTATAATGTTCAGACTGAGAACCGGCCACTGTAGATTCCAATAGCGTCGGTTTAACAAACTGAAATTCCGACAGACATGCGTCCATGTGGGGAAGACAGACATGTGTCCATGTGGGAAAGACAGACATGTGTCCATGTGGGAAAGACAGACATGTGTCCATGTGGGAAAGACAGACATGTGTCCATGTGGGAAAGACAGACATGTGTCCATGTGGGAAAGACAGACATGCGTCCATGTGGTTATATGATAGTGTTGACAGAAACATGAGATAGACCACCAACTTTATGAGAGAAATAGATGTGGTTATTTGATAGTGTTGACAGAAACATGAGACAGACCACCGACTTTATGAGAGAAATAAATGTGGTTATATGATAGTGTTGACAGAAACATGAGACAGACCGTCGACTTTATGAGAGAAATAGATGTGGTCATATGATAGTGTTGACAGAAACATGAGACAGACCACCGAATTTATGAGAGAAATAGATGTGGTTATATGATAGTGTTGACAGAAACATGAGACAGACCACCAACTTTATAAGAGAAATAGATGTGGTTATATGATAGTGTTGACAGAAACATGAGACAGACCACCAACTTTATGAGACAAATAGATGTGGTTATATGATAGTGTTGACAGAAACATGAGACAGACCAACAACTTTATGAGAGAAATAGATGTGGTTATATGATAGTGTTGACAGAAACATGAGACAGACCACCAACTTTATGAGAGAAATAGATGTGGTTATATGATAGTGTTGACAGAAACATGAGACAAACCACCAACTTTATGAGAGAAATAGATGTGGTTATATGATAGTGTTGACAGAAACATGAGACAGACCAACAACTTTATGAGAGAAATAGATGTGGTTATATGATAGTGGTGACAGAAACATGAGACAGACCAACAACTTTATGAGAGAAATAGATGCGGTTATATGATAGTGTTGACAGAAACATGAGACAGACCACCAACTTTATGAGAGAAATAGATGTGGTTATATGATCGTGTTGACAGAAACATGAGACAGACCACCACCTTTATGAGAGAAATAGATGTGGTTATATGATAGTGGTGACAGAAACATGAGACAGACCAACAACTTTATGAGAGAAATAGATGTGGTTATATGATAGTGGTGACAGAAACATGAGACAGACCACCATCTTTATGAGAGAAATAGATGTGGTTATATGATAGTGGTGACAGAAACATGAGACAGACCACCGAATTTATGAGAGAAATAGATGTGGTTATATGATAGTGTTGACAGAAACATGAGACAGACCACCAACTTTATAAGAGAAATAGATGTGGTTATATGATAGTGTTGACAGAAACATGAGACAGACCACCAACTTTATGAGAGAAATAGATGTGGTTATATGATAGTGTTGACAGAAACATGAGACAGACCAACTTTATGAGAGAAATAGATGTGGTTATATGATAGTGTTGACAGAAACATGAGACAGACCACCAACTTTATAAGAGAAATAGATGTGGTTATATGATAGTGTTGACAGAAACATGAGACAGACCACCAACTTTATGAGAGAAATAGATGTGGTTATATGATAGTGTTGACAGAAACATGAGACAGACCACCAACTTTATGAGAGAAATAGATGTGGTTATATGATAGTGGTGACAGAAACATGAGACAGACCACCAACTTTATGAGAGAAATAGATGTGGTTATATGATAGTGTTGACAGAAACATGAGACAGACCACCAACTTTATGAGAGAAATAGATGTGGTTATATGATAGTGTTGACAGAAACATGAGACAGACCACCAAATTTACGACAGAAGCCTGAGATAAACTGCCAGCTTTGACAGAAACAGACATAGTTGTATATAAGCGATGAGAGAAGCCTGAGATAAACTGTCAACTTTATGACACAAATAAGTCTGTATGAGAGATAACGATGAAGAATTTCCATATCAGTCATGGTCGCTGTCAGATCAAACAAAGAATATTTTTTTCTGTGCGTAATTTAATCATGAAATATTTTCATTCAGTTATTTACATTTTCTCTTTATGAATGTTTTTTTTGAGATCATCTTTGAAAGTAATATTTTGTTGTTGTTGATGTTTGAATAAAAATGTTACGTTATAATTAGAGGAAAAACACTGCTTGAATACAAATCTAACATAGTTAATGTGGGTAGAGTATTTGGTTTCCATGATAAACTGTCAATTAATAACCAAAGTTAAAAGTTGATAAAACAAACAAACAAACATACAAACAAACAAACAAAGGAAATTTTTGAAAGCATTAACTGCTCAAGTGAAGCTCTCGAAGAAAAATGATTGATTTAACGACACGAGCAGGTCGCTTTCAATCATTGGCTGATTACTTGCACACATTGAGCATGAGTATTACAGATTTGAAGACATACCAGAAAATATCTTGCCTGATACTGACGTGTTAGTAGCCTACTCCAGTCATAACTGAATATGGGTATGATACGCCCCCTTGCAGGGCGCAAGCTTAAGCATAGTCTTGCCTTAAAAAAAAAAGTCGAATCCCGAAAGCCAATAAGACAAAAACAAGACGACAGTGAAAAAGAGCCAGAAATAGATTTTAAATCTTAGAGATATGTTTCGAATTTCTACTTTCAATGTTACAATTGATATACCTGAAGCACATATGAAAAGTACATCTGAAGTGTACAAAGAAGTGTCAAGTAAATTTCCCTGTTTAACCAATGTGAACATGTCAATGAACAGTATTTATAAGATTCCCAAAATCTAGTTGAATCGTTATCTGTTGACTTGAACTCGAATCTTTCTGGAGAACTAAGGAAGTGTCACTGCTGTATAGGTGCCAACTATAGTTAAGCAGCAACACAAAGAGTTAAGTCGCATTGATCTTCACGGCTTAATCACGTTACAGGTTGAATACAACGTTTATTTACTAATTTAAAGATTACTTTTCATATTTTAGTAACACTGATGATTACTAATTCTGCAGAACGCTTTTTTTTCTCAACTAAAGAAGAATAAAAAACCGGCAGAGAACAATAGTATTGCCACGAGAGACTTACTTTCTAATGATGCGGACATGATTCGTTGAATAAGTTTTGATGGTCTTATCTTGGATTTCGCGATAAGAACATTGAGAAAGAGGCTGTTTTAAATCAAACATGAAATATGATTATTGTTTCAATTCAAATAATGAAAACACACGTTCTTTCTTAATATTTTTTATTTGTATAAGTTCAGACTTTGCAGTAAGGGTTAAGTTAGTCCCTTAGCACAAACTACCGTACGGGAGTAAAGTGTTAGAGACGCCACTATATTTGGTCTCAGCTTTATGAGGTGGTTTGACCAGTTCACTGCCTCGCTGCCTATGTCTTTCCTAACTCCAGAGCAAAGTCAGGTACCCATTTACAGCTGGGTTGAGTGGAGCGTGATGCTATCAGGGTACGATCTCGGAACACGGTAACTTTGTCACGAGAGGTAAGCGTTCTAACCGCCAATCGGCACGCGCTGTAGCAGCATTAGTACTTACCTCAAACTAATACCGTGAGCCAATGACAGTGAAAGTACTTAACTCAAACTAATACCGTGAGCCAATGACAGTGAAAGTACTTAACTCAAACTAATACCGTGAGCCAATGACAGTGAAAGTACTTAACTCAAACTAATACCGTGAGCCAATGACAGTGAAAGTACTTAACTCAAACTAATACCGTGAGCCAATGACAGTGAAAGTACTTAACTCAAACTAATACCGTGAGCCAATGACAGTGAAAGTACTTAACTCAAACTAATACCGTGAGCCAATGACAGTGAAAGTACTTAACTCAAACTAATACCGTGAGCCAATGACAGTGAAAATTTCAGACCACACGGCCTTTTATATTTGGACATGCGACCGAAAACAACAGACGGACCTTGTGTCTAGGTCGAAAGCAGCGTGCCTCGCCGAAATGAAGCTAAGGGTTAAATAAAAACAAAAAGGCAAATAACGTCTTAGGCTATTATGACAATAACTATGACCTCGCAGACGCCTTGATAGGGTCTCGGTGATCCCAAGGGTCCGCGTACCACACGTTGAGAACCGCTGCTCTATAGGACATGGCTTCTTCTTCAAGTACTATGCTTTGTGGCGTAGACGATCATGCCTCTTCACAACTTCCTGTCTCCAGGATGAATTGTCAAATCTGTTGTTGATTTTTTCCATGCCATGATGTCAGACTGGCCAGTATCTTCTGTCTATTTGTCGTCTTTTATCTCTGTTTGCTTGAATGTTTCTGTTGCCACCATTTATATATATGACTTTGTTGCTTGAATGTTTCTGTTGCCACCATACATATATATATATATGACTTTTTTGTTCTTCTCGTTACGTACCCACAGAAAATGGATAGTTTCCTTCTAACATGAGCAAATTGCTTTCTTTGCGCACTGACCTCTTTCAGAACATCCTCTTTACTATATTTAGCTGTCCATGGTATTTTTAACATTCTTATGCAAAGCTACTTCTCTGTGGTCTCTAGTGCTTTTCCTACCTGTTTGCTAAATGTCCATAACTCACTTCTGGATGTTAGGATTGGTTCTATTAAACCTTGAAGAACTCTATTTCTTACTTCTACTGACAAAGAACTGATGCATAAAATACGTTTCGTTTGATATAACTATGTTTTTGCCTGGACTATTATCTCTTGTCACTAGGAAGAGGCACCATTATAACAAGTCTTAATCCAGAGGTGAAGGGAACCAGTCACGCCACCACATTAAAGCTGAGGCTGAGGCTAAGGAAGTCTCTAGCATTTCAATCCCCTACGGCAATATGTGCTATTAATGTCTGATATAAAGCAGTGGCTTCACATTTTGTTTCCCAAAATCGTATTTGATGATTGACACGGTTGTGAGAAGATAATCGAATAAAGTCACAAGTCATATTTCATGATTGACACGGTTGTGAGAAGATAATCGAATAAAGTCACAAGTCATATTTGATGATTGACATGGTTGTGAGAAGATAATCGAATAAAGTCACAAGTCATATTTGATGATTGACACGGTTGTGAGAAGATAATCGAATAAAGTCACAAGTCATATTTCATGATTGACACGGTTGTGAGAAGATAATCGAATAAAGTCACAAGTCATATTTCATGATTGACACGGTTGTGAGAAGATAATCGAATAAAGTCACAAGTCATATTTGATGATTGACATGGTTGTGAGAAGATAATCGAATAAAGTCACAAGTCATATTTGATGATTGACACGGTTGTGAGAAGATAATCGAATAAAGTCACACGTCATATTTGATGATTGACACGGTTGTGAGAAGATAATCGAATAAAGTCACAAGTCATATTTGATGATTGACACGGTTGTGAGAAGATAATCGAATAAAGTCACAAGTCATATTTCATGATTGGCACGGTTGTGAGAAGATAATCGAATAAAGTCACAAGTCATATTTGATGATTGACACGGTTGTGAGAAGATAACCGAATAAAGTCACAAGTCATATTTCATGATTGACACGGTTGTGAGAAGATAATCGAATAAAGTCACAAGTCATATTTGATGATTGACACGGTTGTGAGAAGATAATCGAATAAAGTCACAAGTCATATTTCATAATCATCATTTTCTATTGTGCTCCATACAGCATGGCGCCATCTTGCAGGAAGCCTGCCCCCAGCATTCACATACTTCAGCAGTGATGGTTCCTGTGACAGTTTGTTTCACATGATGAGGTTCCCAGCACCAGGCACAACCTCACATTAGTCGCTGTATACGACATTCCTGGTAAAATGTCAAACCCGAGCCAACATGACGAAATTCCTAGACGATCTTACAAGACAGGCAGAAGATGCAGCACTCAGAAATGAGCACAGTATATAAAATAACTAAAACCATCAGCGAAAAAAGGTGTGCAAACAATATTACGCTAGTAAGAAACAAGTAAGGTCACCGCAATACAGGGACAGGAAACAAGATGGGCTGAGTACTTCAGAGAAACACATAATAAGGAATCACCAGAAACGCCAGCTGAATGTTCCTGAGGCTGAAAATGATCTAGACATAAATACAGACATTCCACGAATGGAAGAAATCATCACAGCTATCAAAGGGTTAAATAATGGAAAAGCTCCTGGTCACGACCATTTAAATGCAGAGCTATTTAAGACAGACCCTGAACTAGCAGCAGAACTATTAGAACCACTATTGGAACAAGTCTGGCAAACAGAGACAACACCAAAGGAGTGGAATAAAGGAATAATTGTCAAATTGCGAAGGGCGACCTTGCAGACTGCAACAACTGGAGACGAATTACTCTTTTGTCAGTTCCCAGTAAAATGCTAGGCAGGATAATTATCCAGAGAATTTCATAAGCAGTAGACCATAAACTGAGGAAAGAACAAACAGGATTCAGAAAGAACAGAAGATGTGCAGATCATATATTCACCCTGAGGAACATTATAGAGCTGTGCTCAGAATGGTAGAGACAACTATATGTTAACTTTGTTGATTCTGAAAAGACTTTCAACAGCATACACAGGGACAGCCTATGGGAAATACTGAGGGCTTATGGAATTCCCAACTGCATTGCTTCCATCATCAAAAGCATCTATGCTAACTTTACATGTAGTGTAGGGCACAGCAACCTAACTTTTGAGGTAAAAACAGGAGTACGACAGGGATGCCCCGTATTAACCCTTTATTTTTAACAGTCATAGACTGGGTGATGAGCCAGACAACAAAGGGCAGTCCTAAAGGAATACGATGGACAAAGTGCTCTACAATGGAAGACCTGAAATATGCAGATAACATTACACTACTCGCACACTCACATCAATACATCCAAGAAATAAGAGAACAAGTATAGCCAACAAGTGGGTTTGAACATCAATATAAAAAAGAAAGAAGCCACGACACTCGATAGGGGCAATACTGAGACCATAACATTAAGGAACCAGACGCTAGAACAGACAGATACAATTAATACCTAGGATGCACAGTAATACCAGACAACGGAACAAGCAAAGACATCAACAACAGAATGAATAAAGCGAGAACAGCCTTTGCTAGTCTAAACAATATGTGGAGGTCTTCTCAGTACAGCATAAACACAAAATTAAGATTACATGACAGCTGTGTACTTTCTGTGCGTCTCTATGGTGCGGAATGCTGGAGAATAACAGAGGAGGAAATGTAGAAATTGTCCTCTTTCCACACAGTCTGCCTAAGAAAAATTCTCAGAATCCTTTTGGCCGAATACAAACACAAACCAAGAACTGCTTACTCGGAGCAACCAAGAGGACATGCACACCATCATAGCTGGCAGACGATGGAGTTCGGTTGGTGTCGTAGATTTGTATAAGATAGGTTTATAGTCCTGTCTGAGCAAAGGTGATAGTGATAACTATGTGAGAGTAAGGTGTAAGAAATAGTTTTTCTCACGAGGTGATAGTGTAAGAGAAAGAAAGTCTCTGGATTGAATCATTTCTCTAATCCAGCCTACCTGTACGACTATATTTAAAATCAGACGCACTTTCTCTCCTTATACAAAATACAAGTTACACTGCACCCACGTGCACACAATTCTATGACAAATACGCACAAACGTGAAAACAAACTATGGATAACAGATAGGGTAGGGGTTGACCAACACAATAACTTAAGGTTTATTAAGTTTATTATCACTAGAACTTTACAACATAAATCATATACATCAATAGATCATGGTTTACAGACAAAAATGAAAAAAATATTAATCAAATAGGTTCTCCCCTCTGGTAAAGGAAAAGAGAAGAAGATCCCAACAGAGGTTAATTAGCCCAAAAGATCAAAAGTTAACAATAAGTGTATGGAATAGTCAGTAAAAGAACCAAGAACAAGTTCCTAATTAAGCTATCCCGTAAATAATCAGGTTAGTGAGAACAAAAAAGAAAAAAATTTGTATGATAGTGGTAACAACAGAAAATTATGTTACTCTCTTACAGTTCATTCAATCCTTCATACTGTGGCCACATTCATATTCGCTTACCCAGTAGTTGTCGCAGGCATTCCGTGGAAATAAACACTAATAAGTAATATGCCTATTCAGTGTCATATTAATTTTTGCCAAATCCAGCCCCAGACTAGCCGTAGTTGCTGACTGCAAATTTCACCGTAGTCGCTGGAGTTGGTGATTTAATTGTTTTCCTGGATAAATACTGTATCTCTGCCTTCAGTTGGTTGGAGTAAGGTTCATACGTGGTGGTCGCCGACATAGGAGGAATAATACATATATATTTCCTGTGTTGTCTAGCCTCTGGTTGCTGAGAAACTATGTTAAATTACACAAATGTTGCTGACAATATATTTTGCCACAGCTGGCTGATGAGATTTATATAGTTAAAATCTGGTATAGTTCTGGTCCAGTTAACATTTACAATTATTGTTATAGTTTGGTCTCTCTCGTAAAATAAAGAAAATGGACCGCACAGGTCATAGCCCGAAGACTCAACAATATTATAAAGTTTCTGGTTGCTTATACACTTATAAGACCAATGGACCATACGACCATAGTTCATAAGACATAAGTTCATATGACCCTAAGACCGCTAGTTCGCTGGGTTTTTAATCAGCCTAGATTTTAGGAAAAAAATACAAACATTTAACCAAAATATCAATATTATATCTAACACGTGTTAAGGTAAGACCTCCTTAACCACTACGTTATTAAATTAGATTATAAACCACAAATGTCTAGCTTATCCTATCGCTTTTAACGCGTGAGTTCACACTAGTCATTCATAAAATTACACAAAATGGATATAAGTAAATAATATATACCTTCAGTAGCCAGTTATTTAATGTATGTACTAGTCAATTATAGCATCTCTTTCTGGGGAATAGCGAGTAATTAAATTTACTTTACAGCTGGAGAAATTTAGTTATGTGTTATTTAATACGCTATTCAATTTAACACAGAAAATCCCAGTGAAATACAATGAAAAACTTTTAACACACTAAATCACTTAACGGCTAGTATATCAATTACCGCAAACAGAGAAAGATGGAAACAACTCCACGAATCTAAGCATTCACTTTGCGCGAAAAACTCTAGGGTATCGAGCTAGTTATTTCAGAAAATTCTCTGAGCAACTGATAATGACTTTTGGGGAGACGGGTATATATCCATAGATGCCGTTCTTTCGCTCCTTAATGCGAAAGTCGCACCTACGGCCAGGGCCGGGCACATCTACGGTTGATTCCTGAATGAAAGGGTTTTTCTTCACCTCTGCCGACCGACAACCTCTGGCTTGTCTTTCATTCTCCCCGCCTGCCGCATATCAGCTACGTAAGTTAATTCCCCTGAAAATGTAACAATCCAAGGTACGTCTCAGACTTATCGCCCTTGATTCTTCAAAGAAACTGTTAACGCCTGGCCTCTGCCCGCGTGTTTCACTGATCAAAGAACGATTACGCCATGCTGCGCACTTCGCTCTGTTCCACCGTGCTTAATTGCCAGACGGCTCGCGTGTTAATTGCGATAGTGAATCAGGCGTTAATGTAGCAAAAACATATAATCCTAGATGGGGGAGGGGGGGGGGGGGAACCAAAAGTGGACGGTCACTGCTGCACTATTTACATATGTGACATTTGGCAACGTCCTCAGAAGAGACCCTAACGCCATCACAAGAACAGCTATGCTATGGGTCCCTGAAGAAAAGCGAAAGAGAGACCAACAAAAACAACTTGATGGAGAACTGTGGAGGCAAGATGCAAAGAATAAACCAGAGCTGGGGTACTGCAGGAAGGATGGCCACCGACCGAACAAAGTGGAAGCAGTCTGTTGCTGCCCTACAAGACACCATTAGGCGTGATGGCAACTGACTGCTATGACAGCCGGTGGTTAAGGATCAAAGAAGAAGAGCGACGCAGTAATCCTATTTTTTCTGTGCCTTTTCTGAGACCCCTGGAAAGTAATATTTAAGGCACTCAAATCTACTGTTATATCGGCGATGCTGAGAGCCACTCAAATCTACTGTTATATCGGCGATGCTGGGAGCCACTCAAATCTACTGTTATATCGGCGATGCTGGGAGCCACTCAAATCTACTGTTATATCGGCGATGCTGGGAGCCTTCAATTTTAAAAAATAAATAAAACAAAATAGAAATAAAATAAAAAACGCAAATGCAACAGTAATTTAACTAAAACGAAAGCTGGTACAACTATGTGGAATAAGCAAATTACTTAATGCGTCACATTCTTTGAACAAGAAGGACGGACATTATTATATAAACGTGAAATCCCAGGAGATCAAAAGAAGATGTAGAGTGGCTTTTTCAAGATTAAAATGTGAAATGACATCATGTTTTAAAACAGCAAAACTATTTTGGAGCACATTCCGTCTTTGATCCAATCCACTGGCTCTAAAATTGCAATACAGAAACCCCGAGGAAAACAAAAACATAATAAAAAAACCAAATTGGAAATAGAACTACTATTGGAGCAACTAAATTTAGAAATAGAAATATTTCGCGAAGATGTGATGTCTTAATGGCAGAAGGTGGTGAACAATATAGAACAGAAACAGCAATAGAGATATTAAACATAAAGTGTGATTCTGTAAACTTGATATGGATATCATAGAGGAAACCTGCAGATAGCATTACAAGATAGACCTTGTTCTGGAAACCCCAGGGTAACACAGTTAGAGGGAGACCAACAGATAAAAGAAGAGACATGGAGACAGAGATAAATGCGATAAAAATGACCAGAGGGGATGGCACAGGACAGGAGGACCTAGTATTAATTTAGTGAAGGCCTATGCCTCCCTCTTGGTGGAGCAGAAGTAATGATGGTGATAAGTCTTGGTGGAGCAGAAGTAATGATGGTGATAAGTCTTGGTGGAACTGAAGTAATGATGGTGATAAGTCTTGGTGGAGCTGAAGTAATGATGGTGATAAGTCTTGGTGGAGCTGAAGTAATGATGGTGATAAGTCTTGGTGGAGCTGAAGTAATGATGGTGATAAGTCTTGGTGGAGCTGAAGTAATGATGGTGATAAGTCTTGGTGGAGCTGAAGTAATGATGGTGATAAGTCTTGGTGGAGCTGAAGTAATGATGGTGATAAGTCTTGGTGGAGCTGAAGTAATGATGGTGATAAGTCTTGGTGGAGCAGAAGTAATGATGGTGATAAGTCTTGGTGGAGCTGAAGTAATGATGGTGATAAGTCTTGGTGGAGCTGAAGTAATGATGGTGATAAGTCTTGGTGGAGCTGAAGTAATGATGGTGATAAGTCTTGGTGGAGCTGAAGTAATGATGGTGATAAGTCTTGGTGGAGCTGAAGTAATGATGGTGATAAGTCTTGGTGGAGCTGAAGTAATGATGGTGATAAGTCTTGGTGGAGCTGAAGTAATGATGGTGATAAGTCTTGGTGGAGCTGAAGTAATGATGGTGATAAGTCTCTATAAGAACAAGTACATAAATAGAAGTTAAAAAGTAAAAATATAGTTGCCGGTGGTTGGTAACCGGTCGATCATGGTCTACCGATCCCAAGGCATCATGTACTAGATCTCTATGTCAGTGCTCCGCAACCTTTTTTACTTCACGGCACACTTAAATGCCCCACAAAATTCCACGGCACACTCATTAGCCCGAGCTGGGGGAGGGGGTGGGGTGGGGTGTTGTGACGTATAATGGAAAAAGAGCCTACAGTAATCTGACAGACTTTGTACTCTCGTAGCGCTCTATGATTTGCTAGCAACACCATGCATTTACTGCCTGTGTTTACTCACACAAGCTTATTTTTCATCCAGCCTCTTTTCTTTGAGCATAAGCAAACGAAGTGTTTACAAACTTTCGTGACCTGCCCGTCATAACAGGTAGCGAATCAGGTTTGCTTACCTTGTCTTCTCACGCGAGCTTATCTGTCAATCATACAATACCTGACAGACCGCACGTAAAAAACACAGAATCTTTTAAAGTCTAGGAAGGGAAATTCAAAATCTCCCCGAGTAAGCTTTGATGTGAGTCGCGGGAAAAATCTTAGAGAACCCCTTTACACGCAATAAGTCTTTTGATGCCGGTCGAAAGCGCTCGTCGGAAGACCGGCCGTCAGCCTTTATCTTTTAACTCTGTTTCTGATTCCTCGTTACACATAGTAACGTGAAAAGTAACATCATCGATAGATCAGAGAAATATAATGATATATAA
The DNA here is from genome assembly GCA_024509875.1 of Oreohelix idahoensis. Taxonomy (NCBI): domain Eukaryota; kingdom Metazoa; phylum Mollusca; class Gastropoda; order Stylommatophora; family Oreohelicidae; genus Oreohelix; species Oreohelix idahoensis. Next base: position 365,848 of record JAMPIV010022211.1, read on the forward strand.
ACTGTGTTTTCTTAAACCTGCTATCAGTTGTCACTCAAAATTTCTGGATAGTCTAAGCACGCAGTTCTAGAACCATTATTGTGGGAAAGGTTTTATTAGCATTCGTGGGGATTTTTCATTCTGATTTTCTGGTAATAGAAACTAGTGCTTACGTGTTTAAAAGTGTTAGCTTTTACCATTATAATTCACTTAGATTTTCTAGCTGGTAAAACTAGTGAAATAAAATAACGCGTAGCTATTTCATACTAGACGTTCAGTTATAATGTTAATTTTCACCACACGCTTTCTCACACAAGAAGAGATGGTTTTAGCTGACTGGTTAAATGCTAGGTACGACTGATAGTGACATAAACGAATTCACGCTTATTTCATTGTGCGTATTTATTATAAGTGCCTATTATTTAATATCATACGACTAAACTATCAGACGCCGACCAAATTAATAGCTACTTCACGACCGGCAATAGTTGTGATAATTGACATTGTGCGCTGATCGTTAACCGCGAGTATGAAAGGGGGGGGGGAAGAGTCGCATAACTAAATCCAACCTACACTCGCTAAGCAAAGTGCGACAAGGTAGGCTAAAGAAACACCTGTGCCGTTTAACTTTAATCAGGGCTGACGGAGTGGATAAGAGATCGTCTTGTCCCCGTCTGTGTGCATATATAGAATAGTAGCATTTTTCCATAAATGTTTTTCTTATATTCCTAGCAGACCTGATCAAGAGCGTCCAGCGGTCTTTTTTTCTTTTGCTTGGGTTTTTGGTCTGTGAAATTTTACTTTGTCACCAGAGTCCAGGTGAAAACCCGCTAGTTAGCTTACTATAATTCACTTTATATGTGACATGTAAAAGATAGACAGCCATCTTGTCGTTGAAGTAAAGTTAACTTTCGGTAAAACATTTAGTTTTAATGTTCACCCCTCTGTTGATGTGATTACTGAAAGTTGATCCTGCGGCTGGGATAAAGGTTACATATAGGCGGGATTTCTTCCAAATTCCAGAAATTCTGAAAACAGACGTGATTTTTTTCAAGATAGATCATTAGAGAATTCAGTTTTTCTAAAGTAGATCCCCACAGATCCTTGGTTACCTACGCCTGGTGTAGGCGAACAGCCCAAACATGGTAGATAGACAGCTCTTAAAGAACATTTAGAAAGAAGAGAGACCAGATACAAGGCATTGGATTTAAAAGCAGAGGAAGGTTTATGATACTCAAACAGACAAAAGAAGATTGGGTACAGACAATTAGCAAAGATATAGAAATCTTTGATAGATAACAGGATACTAAGATATACTGACTGACTTTGATTAGGCATTATCACAATATTCTTCAGACCAAACGGTCTTTTATATTTGGACATGTGCCCTAATTTAACCGACTAGGTTGAAAGGGACGCGCATCGCCAAAACGAGGCAACATTTTATTTAAAAAAAAAAAAAAAATTAGGCATCATTAACAAAATCGCCTGTGGAGGTGTGTGAGAATGAATAACCTGAATGAATTTGATATGACTGGAAGTGGTCATCAACTGTTATAATTATTCCTGTAAATCAGCCGCAGGCAAATCAGGAGCTGTGGGGATCTAACTTAGAAGCAGTGAAATCTTTACAGATCTACCATGATCACGTGAAACCTACATCCCACGGGTGGTGAAGATCACTGCCTTGACCGGAAGCGGTTACCTCCAGAATCCTTTGGAGACGTGCCCTTGCCACAGAGACGAAGTGACAGAACCAGCAGCACCAATATTTCAGCAATTTGGAAGCTAAGTTATAAGTTTAGCAGGCCACCTCAAAAGACTATATTTTAGAATTGGGCACGCAGGCCCGTCTAACATTCTGCCCTGCTTCTCTCTCTCATCTTTGCATACTGTATCCTTTCATTTGCACATATACGAGTACTTTGAGCATTATTTAGGCATGCAACATTATAAAGGTAAATTAATAGCATACATTTATAACATCCAATCATAATCAAATTTAAGCATGTTTAAAGAAACATAAAAGAAAGTAATTTAAAAAAAGGGGGGAAAACAAACAAACAAACAAAATTCAAACCATCCATACAGTAAATTAGACAATGACTTGAAACATAATCAGATTAGGGTGACATATAATAAGAACTCGTGAAATATTCGAACAGTCGGCAGTTGAATGACTACAATGGGAATAGGTAGGATACACATAAGTAGGATACACATAGGTAGGATACACATAGGTAGGATACACATAGGTAGGATATACATAGGTAGGATACACATAGGTAGGATACACACTGAGGAAACTTGTTAATAAGTCATTCTTCCGGAATCCCATGGGTAAGAGAGGTAATGGAAGACCAAAGAACACACGGAGAAGAGAACTGGAGACAGACATGAAGGAGATGATGAAGGCAGGTAAAGATCTTGAGCGGATGGCACGTGACATGAAGACTTGGTATATGTTTGTTGATGGCACGTGACAGGAAGTCTTGGTATATGTTTGTTGATGGCACGGGACAGGAAGTCTTGGTATATGTTTGTTGATGGCACGGAACAGGAAGTCTTGGTATATGTTTGTTGATGGCACGGAACAGGAAGTCTTGGTATATGTTTGTTGATGGCACGTGACAGGAAGTCTTGGTATATGTTTGTTGAAGGTCTATGCTCGTTGACGAGCTGATGGCACGGGACATGAAGACTTGGTATATGTTTGTTGAAGGTCTATGCTCGTTGACGAGCTGATGGCACGGGACATGAAGACTTGGTATATGTTTGTTGAAGGTCTATGCTCGTTGACGAGCTGATGGCACGTGACATGAAGACTTGGTATATGTTTGTTGAAGGTCTATGCTCGTTGACGAGCTGATGGCACGTGACATGAAGACTTGGTATATGTTTGTTGAAGGTCTATGCTCGTTGACGAGCTGATGGCACGTGACATGAAGACTTGGTATATATTTGTTGAAGGTCTATGCTCGTTGACGAGCTGATGGCACGTGACATAAAGACTTGGTATATGTTTGTTGAAGGTCTATGCTCCACGACGAGCTGATGGCACGTGACATGAAGACTTGGTATAAGTTTGTTGAAGGTCTATGCTCCACGACGAGCTGATGGGTGATGAAGAAGAGAGTCGAGCAAGAGGTGTCGGAGTTGAACAGGATGCACACTGAAGAAATCAACGGATAGCATATAGGGCAGTCATTGTACTGTAACCCAGGGTAACAGAAAACGCCGGAAACTCACAAACACACGGAGAAAACAATTTCAGACAGACTTAATAAATGATAAATAAGACGTGAAGAGAACTTAAAAGGATGACACCAGACATGATGTGAAGGGATTTAAGCCCTATGTTCCGCAGGAGTTGTATGGCAATGATGTCTAACTTGTCAGTACTATGTGACAAGCCTGAGACGGACTTCCAACTCTATATGAGAGATAGATGGGCTTATTTGAGAGTGAACGACGGCGACGAAGAGGAAGAAGTACTATGTGTACAGCGAAGACTTTAGCTTATGCTCTCTACCATCTTGTAATCCAAGAACAGTTTCTATTGGAACATTTTCCTGCTAGTCGCTGGAGCGGTCTACGGCTTGTATCTCAAGCTAGAGACTAAGTTGACTGTTCTCGTCGTTTCTATTGGTTTAGCCCCACACGTGATGTGTACTCCGTGGTTTGCTAGTTAAAAGATGCATTGTGGGTTTCCCCTAATCCTAGTGTACTAAGGTATGTTATTACTCCACCAGACGTTTGTCGTAGTAGCTAAGAAAAAAGATTCACTTCTGTCCTTATTTTTAAGGGAGTTTTTTTGTCCTCGAACTATATAAGACTTTCTCAAGAATTCTGATCAGTCTTAGTTTAAATGGGAGAGGTTATTTAGTCACTGGCTGACAGCCAGTAAGAATTCTGATCAGTCTTAGTTTAAATGGGAGAGGTTATTTAGTCGCTGGTTGGCAGCCAGTAATGTACAAGCTTTGTACACTTTGACCCGCTTCTTGATGTATCGGATCTGATTTCGCTAACAAGTTCCCGGGTAAATTTAACGAGGGCCCTCATATCAATCACCCTCAGTCGCCTATTGCTAAAATCAAGATTGAGTCTTCTGGTTCTATTTGCTATTCCCAACTAACGCCGGGATAACGGCACTGCGTGAGTCAAATGATATTTACGTATTGTCGAGACCTATGGTTTGTCTGCGTCTCTGACGTTCAACACGATCTGTCAGTCATTATGGGTCGTCTGACGTTTACCCTCCGCATCTTATGTCAGAAGAACTCTGGCCGCCGTTGTTATGTGAAATATAAACTTTATTTGTCTGCCAACATATGTTGGCTTTTAGAACTTTACTTAAGTTCTAATTTATATCTATAAGAAAACTTATTACTCATGTCAGAAGAAAGCAATATACTTTCGTCGGACATATTACGAGAAGAAGAAAGTTGAAATATCATGACAACCGAACAGATTGAAGGAAACAGAGACAGGAAGACACAGAGAAACGATAATGCACAGTTTGACATTATGGCATGGAAAGATGTCAACAACAGAATTGATAAATATTACTGTAGACAAGATTCTGTGAACAGACATGATCGCCTATGCCAAAAGGCATGGTACTTGAAGAAGAAGAGGAAGCAGATCTGTCTGTATACTAGCTCCAAGTCTAAAACAAACATCTACAAGTCATTCTGTGTCGACACCATTATACAATTTTACATATACATTATATGCTATTAATTTGTAATTCATTGCAGAAATTGATTATTTAAAAACATTCTTTACTTTATGCTGTCACTGTAGCTTTCTTTTCTTTGGTCTATTTATTTCGCTCATTCAAAATTTTCCCTGACAATTGTGCACGAACCGAAATATCAAACGCGTGCTCAGGTGAAACTGATAGACGTAACTTTGAGTAGTTTATCTTTGCTCTAGTCGATTGTTTAACAAAGGGCTTTAATATCACCGAAGAGGGCTATTCAAGGTAGTGGTTCACGAATTCCTATTTTCTTAATCATAATAACACACGGAGTTTTGTTCTTTCGCCCAAATTTCACTGTGCTGAGATTCAATTAGGCGACTGCCCACGAGACCACTTTGTGACGTCGTCATGTCGTGAAAAGTTGAAAGAAATATCAATCACTCTTGCTCTGCTGTCTCCGTTTGTTCAAATTTAGACAATAGGTGCCTTGACCTGTCTATTTTCTTCCAAATTTCATTACACAGTTCAGTTTCATTTATTTTAATTGAACGGACATTGAACTATTGTGTTTTACTGCTGTGAATATTTCTCCCCACTTAAATTCAGTTATTAAGTCCTCTATGCCAGTACTTCTGAAGCTGTTTGGTGTGGCGATACAACAGTTTTGTGTGTACCCGTCAGACCAGTCAACATGAAAGATTATTCCTCAAAACTATTCCATTTTCATGTATGTTTCCCATGCCACTGTTTCCTATAACAAATCCATAGTTTCCGTTGATGTTCCAGCTTTTGCATTATACATTTCTCTGTTGACTATCTTACTTCCTTGTCTTGGTGCTTTGTCTACTACTCCCAATAGTTGATCATAAATGTTTTGTTTGGTTGTATCTCCTGCTTTGTTTGTTGATGCTCATCACTGGGTTACGGTGATTGTGCCTCATTTTTCTTCTAACTTTGCTGTGATGATTCTACACCCGTGTAGTAACCCCCTTTGCAGGGTAGAGAGTTATCAAACCTCGGGGCAGTACACACACGCCATAGTGGGCCTGGTGTACATTGTTTCGAGTCTAGATGCTCCCTGTGGTTGAAAGAAAGCCCAAAACACACCCCAAATCGTCTGATACCGTGTGGGATGCACGGCGGGTTGCGGCCCCATCGCCTGGTGTCACGATGGGTGGCTTCCTAGCCGTGTGGCAACACGGACCATGTGTAGAAGGGCGGCGGTGGCTGCGCCACCGCCATGCCGGGATGTCTACACAAAGGGTAAAAGAGTTTAGCTACTCGCACCCTATGGGGATAATAAAGCAAAGCAAGTAAAGCAAACACCCGTGTAGTGAGTATTGATGTTGCCTTTGTCCACAGAAGATCTGATCTGTCAATGTCGTGACTTCCAGTTTGTAGATTCAACAGGCAACGTTATACGTCTCTCCTGTGAGGAATATATCGTGACAACAGGAAAGACTGAAGGAAAAGAGAGACGAAAGGACAAAGTAAGAAGATAGTGGACAGTTTGACACTATGGCATGGACAGTTTGACACCATGGCATGGACAGTTTGACACCATGGCATGGACAGTTTGACACCATGGCATGGACAGAAGTTAACAACAGAATTGATAAATAGTACTGAAGACAGGAAGTTGTGGAGAGACATTATCGCCTATGCCACAAGGCATGGTACTTAAAGAAGCAGAGTGAAGCCTGATGCTACCTGGTTTCGAACCCCGTAACTTTGCCTCAAGAAGCAAACGCTCTAACCATCTGCCACTCGACCCTCACTTGATCCTATACCTACTTGAAAGAAACAGGTCAGAATTCCGCAATATGGATATTTTACAACTAACACAAGAAAACATACACTAGTAAGAAAGAAAGCAAGAAAGAAAGAAAGAAGAGGGAAAGAAAAAAACAGTAATAAAGAATGCCACAAACACATTTACTTTTACTGTTGCATTAAAAAAAAGCCACATTACAGGATAATGAGCTGGGTACCAAAACGGCTTTAAACCAACCAAATGCCACCATTTCCGTGAAGCCACTTTTGCAGGACAAACACAGCAAGCAACGCAGGAAACACTTTCCTTCAATGAAAAGGTGAGACTGAATATCGATTACTCATGGCTTCATCTCTTCAAAGAGATTGAAATTACGGATTGGCCAAGTAAGCCAAGAAACAGACCAGCAACCGTCTTCCTGTTCCACTATTGGTCTCGAGGCTAGGTTCGGGAAACGCGAGAGGAACCTTTCTCAAATTACCGGCATTAGGTTCTGTCTAAACCAGGAATGAATCTCCCCGACTAACCCCTGCTGGCACTTTTCATCCTTCACTGCCAACAGACGCATTATTTACTCTCCAATCTGATATTTACAGTGCGTAAACAAAAAGTAGACAAGTAACAATTGGTCCGCGAGATCTCATGGCCCATTTGTCATGTTAGCGAGATGTACTGATGGCGGGGTGAAAGTGGTGGTGGATGACGAATGAACGAGCTTTCTTATTTGTTTAAAATTTAGAGTGACAATTTAGATCGCGCTAGACTTTAGAATGATAATGCCGATTATGGCAAACTTTAGAATGAGAATATTGATTGTGCTAAACTTTAGAATGAAACTACTGATTGTACTAAACTTCAGATTGAAAATAATGATTGTACTAAACTTTAGAATGAGAATAATAACTGAATGTGGCTATACCGTAGAATGCCGATTGTACTAAATTTTAAAGTGACAATGCCGATTGCTAAACTTTATGAGAATATTGATTGTACTAAACTTTAGAATTAGAATACTAATTGAACTAAACTTAAGTATGACAATACTGATTGTACTCAGCTTTAGAATAAGAATACGGACTGTGCTAAACTTTATAATGAGAATACGGATTGTACTAAACTTTAGAATGAAAATACTGATTGTGTTAAACTTCTGAATGAGAATACTGATTGTATTAAACTTTAGAATGAGAATGCAGATTGTACTAAATTCTAGTCTGATAAAAGTATTTCATAATAGACGCCCATGTTTTAATGATGATTATTTCAAAATGTAGCACCAACTTCTGGTTCGCTGTAGTGGGGAATGTTTCGTCTGGAGACGAACACTCAATCATTAACCTTTCAGTTCCCCACAAAGCATAGGACTTCAACAACTACGCACCAAGCCTTCCTATCTTGTACTGCCCGCTGAAAGTCTGTCCGTGTTTTTTTTTTTTAACTCATTCATGTCTATGTCTGATTCCTCTCTCTGTGTGTCTCCCTCTTTGTCGTTTACCCTTAGGATTTCAGAACAAAGACCACAATGTCATACTCAACTAGTCTGATTGGAGAACAGGGTACTGCGCAATGTCTATACCGACGTGATGATCATTAAGCAATTTGGAGCGTAGGCAAATTGTTATCAGTCGGAAATCGAACCCATATAAAAAAAAACATAGGAGCGGCGATTACAGAGGGATCCAGAATGGCAGTTGTTCGTCCATCACGGGTGATGAAGACCACTCTGTTCATCCAATTATTTAAGAATATGTTAGGTTAGTCTATGGGTACGAAGGTGACTGAAGAGCCCGATGCGGGCCTAGAAAGATCTTGGACAGTGTGGGCAGGGAATGTTTGCTTCATGTGAAGGTTTTATTTCACGGTCCTTTCTAGCTTGTCTCCGCTGTTCCGCTGCTGCTCTTCTGGATGATTCGCATGCTGCTGCACCTTTACGAAGAGATGTGCGCCAAGCAGTTCGGTCTTGCGCAGCAGCTTCCCATGTGTCTGGGTTTATGTCAAAGGTTTTCAATGACGTCTTTAACGTGTCTTTGAAGCGCTTCTTTTGGCCACCATGGGAGCGTTTACCCTTCTGCATCTCACCATAAAAGAGTATCTTTGGCAGTCGATGGTCTGGCATGCGGACTACATGACCTGCCCAGCGAATTTGTGACTGCATCAGAATAGTATCAATACTAGGGATACCAGCTCTGTCAAGAACGGCGATATCCGGGATCTTGTCTTGCCATTTGATGTTCATTATCTTCCTGAGACAGACTGTATGGAAGTGGTTTAGCTTCTTTACGTGGCGCCTGTATACAGTCCATGTTTCACATGCATATAGCAGCACTGGAAGCACCGCAGCTCTGTACACCTTCAGCTTTGTCTGTAGACTAATGCCACTTCGATGCCAAACGTTGGTGTATAGTCTGCCAAATGTACTGCTGGCTTTGGAGATCCTGGTGTTCACCTCATCATCAATGACAATGTTCTGGGATAGTGTGCTACCAAGGTATGTGAATCTGTTCACAACATTCAGTTTCTCACCATTAACCTTGATGACTGGCTCAGTATAAACTGTGCCAGGAGCTGGTTGGTACATGATTTCTGTTTTCTTCGTGTTGATGGTAAGCCCAAAGTTGGCGCAGGCTTCGGAGAATCTATCCACACTATGCTGCAGATCAGCCTCTGAGCCAGCATTGAGGGCACAATCATCAGCAAACAGAAGATCTCTGATGGTGTGTGATTTGACCTTGGTTTTTGCTTGAAGCCTCCTAAGGTTAAACAATTTTCCATCAATACGATAACTAATGTCGATTCCTGTGTCCCCGTCTCTAAAAGCATCAGTCAGCATAGCAGAAAACATGATACTGAACAGAGTCGGTGCAAGTACGCACCCTTGTTTAACTCCATTTGAGACGGGGAAAGGCTCTGATAGCTCACCGTTTTCCTGAACTCTAGCCTGCATTCCATCATGCAGTTGCTGCACTATTGTGATAAATTTCTTTGGGCAGCCGTATTTTGCCATGATCTTCCATAGACCCTCTCTACTGACCGTGTCGAACGCCTTTGTCAAGTCGATGAAAGCTGTGTACAGGTCACAGTGCTGTTCTTGGCATTTTTCTTGTAGCTGTCTTGCAGCGAACACCATATCTGTGGTTCCACGTTCTTTCCGGAATCCACACTGACTTTCAGGTAAAAGACCTTTGTCAAGATGAGCCGTAAGGCGATTCAAAAGGATTCTGGCGAATATCTTCCCAGCGATTGATAAAAGAGAGATGCCTCGATGATTGTTGCAGTCTTGGCGATTACCTTTACGTTTATATAGATGTATAATTGAGGCATCTTTGAGATCGTGTGGGATGGTTTCACTCTGCCACATTTGCTGGAAGATCATATGAAGTTTCTCTATCAGAACTGCACCGCCATCTTTATAAACCTCAACAGGAATTGAATCGGAGCCAGGGGCCTTTCCACTAGACAGTTGACGAATCGCTTTTTTAGTTTCCTCCAGAGTTGGTACATCATCTAATGCTTCATTTATAGGAATTTGGGGCAGGCGGATGATGGCTTCGTCGTTAATATATGATGGCTGGTTCAAGATATTATTAAAATGTTCAGCCCAGCGTTGGAGCATTTTTTCCTTGTCTGTAATTAGTGTTTTTCCATCTGCATTAAGGAGGGGAAATGATCCTGATGATGTTGGACCATAGACCGCTTTGAGTGCAAGGTAAAAGTTTTTCAAGTCATGGCTGTCAGCAAAGCCTTGGAGCTCATCTGCTTTATTACTCAGCCATGAATCCCGCATCTGGCGTAGTTTATGTTGGACGATTCTACGCATGTTGTTGAAAGCGTCTTTCTTGGATGTAGATTTTGGATCATTTAAATATGCTTTATGGAGATGGTGTTTCTCAGCCAACATCTGCTTTATATCATCTGAGTTCTCATCAAACCAGTCATTTTGTTTCTTGATGGAAGGACCCAGGACCTCTGTAGCAGTGTTGTAGATCTGCTCACTTAGGGCTGCCCAATTTGTTTCCACACTTTGGCCGTCTAGCGAGATAGATTTGAGACGGTCTTCTAAGGTGTCAGTAAATGACTGTTTGATTTTTGTCTTCCTTAGTTTGGTGACATCCAGCCTCTTTTGAGTTTTCTTCCCCTGAGGGCGCCTGGCTGGTTGGATACGAATTTTAAGTTTAGATACAATGAGGCGATGATCAGTCCAGCATTCGGCACCACACATGGACTTGGTCACCCGGACATCTTGCCTGTCCTTCTTCCTAACAATTACATAGTCAATTAGGTGCCAATGCTTTGAGCGAGGGTGCATCCAGGAGGTCCTGTTGCGGGTAGGAAGTCGAAAAATGGTGTTGGTGACAAGGAGGTCATGTTCTGCGCAAGTCTGGAGGAGACGAAGTCCATTACTGTTACAGCGACCCACGCCGTACCTACCAATAGTGCCATTCCAGGAGATGTTATCTGAGCCTACTCTTGCATTAAAGTCACCAAGAATGATGAGCTTATCTGCTTTAGGAACTGATGCAATGACTGCATGTAGTTCTTCGTAAAACTTATCCTTGACATCATCCTGGTTTGTCATAGTTGGTGCATACGCGCTAATGATGGTGGCATGTTTTCTTCCATAGAACAGAGGGATCTTGACCGTCATGAGTCGGTCATTTATTCCCTTTGGGGGCCCCGCTAACTTGCTGACAATTGCTGTTTTGATTGCAAATCCAACCCCTGCTTCTCGTCTTTCTTCAGTTCCTCTTCCGCTCCAAAAGAATGTATAACCTGCACCCTTTTCGCAAAGTTGGCCCTCGCCTGCAAGTCGAGTTTCACTCAGTGCTGCTATGTCAATGTTGTACCTGGCCAGTTCTCTCCCAATCAGGGCAGTTCGTCTCTCAGGTCTGTTTGCGTTAAAGTCTTTGTCAAGTAAAGTGCGCACATTCCATGCGCCTAGAATGAGGGGGAAAAATCTGTCCTTTCTTTTTCTTATATGTCGACCGCCGAAGTAGGGTACCCACCAACCGCGGTAAGCTGGTTAGGTAATGGTGAAGCAGGCAATGTTTAGGGCACCTTTTCTAGCCCCTTCCTCATGCCATGGAGGTGAGCAGTGCTTTCCTAAAGAGGGCTGCTCAGACACTCAGGGGGCTGCCAAATCCCACTGCTGCTCCGATCAGTGGAAGACGACCATATGGCCTGAGCCGCCTGTGTGTAGGTCTGCGACTACGACTGCCAGCGTACCAACGCCTGCCGCTTCGCCGCTCGCCCATCGCCACAGGACTTGTTGTGAGTGGATGGATGAATGGATGAATGGATGAAACAGTGACTTGCGCGGTGATTTGGATTAAAGTGAGGAAGAGTTGCGCAATTCGTCGACCTCACTCTCTCGCCTGGGTCCATCTCAATCCAGTGGCAAGACAAGTCAAGACGACTGGAGATGAAGTCAGGTGCAGTGGATGACCAGGGCTTTCTACGTGCCTCGCCGTGCTCCTTACGCTCCACAGCGCGTTGCTGGTAATCGCCGTCATGCCCGTTGAACCAACAGGTGGTTTCTTCCGCGCAGTCTATCGAATCCAGTCTTCGCATGTGTCGACGGGGATCGTATTTGCAAGATTCGGACCACTGCCCTTTCAGTAGATAGTGTTTTGTAAAGTAAATACTAGAAACTTCCTTCACTCAGACTGACTCTACTTTTTCTTCATACCCACTGTTGATCAATCGATACCACTCAAAACAGCAGTGAAAATATCAATGGTAGAACTTTATTAACATACGTTGATAACTGAGTAAAAATGGTATGCCCAACCTTTCTCTTCAAGGTTGGCAGTCTTGCAAAATACAATCTTCAGTTTCAAACAATCTCAGTATCCATTTTTCACATACATTTGCTTGTCTTCTTACTATTACTTGTCCCAGCTATAGAACCTGTCATATATTTATTCAGACAGAACTTCCTGTCGTTCTTCTGTTTATGTTTCTTTTCCCATGTTTCTTGTTATATCTCTATACGAGAAACTGGCCTTAACCGCCAGGGCTGTCACTTTTACCAAGATTTCATCTGTTTACTGTCCTCTGCTCAGACCTGGTCTGCTGAGCCACATACGCTAGTTATAAATCAAAATGTCAAAACGTACCTGGTTTTGTTTCTTCATTTGAAATACACTTTTTCTTACACAAACACTTTGGTGCTCCGAATATATCTTATACAACAATATCAAATCTTACGCTGAGCACGTTCAATATCTAACTACACACTTGAGAGAAACACCTTTCCCTGCCTACACTTAGCGCGTCTCTAACCAGACTCTGTCAAAACCCCGTTTTTACATTCTTCGTTCACGCCTAACATGTGTTTACGCATCTCGACTTTCTCGTGCAATACTTTTTTTTCACTCACTCAAACCTGTAAGGGACTTAATTCTAAGTTACTTCCCTTAAGACCAAGCCTAATCTTACACATCTTATCTCCCTTCATTAACGACAAATAATCTGCAACCAAACCCATCCATACCATTTTTCTACATTCTTTCTCTCTATCAAAACCAAACCACCGTTCACACATCTCCCCCCCTTAAAAAAAAAATTTCTCTCACAGAGAAAATTTCCCGAAAAATCTCCACTCACTCTCTTCCTTCCCTCTTCTACTACCAATTCCATCCCTCTCTTCCTCAACATCTGTCCCAATGAGACCCACCATTCTCCACTTCTAATCAACCTCACTCATCTTCCTGTCTACAATTTCCATTTCAAAGTATACATTTTCCATCATGGAATTGTTTTCATATTATACATTTTACTGAATACAACTCTTTTCATGTTACAACTTGTACATAATGGAACTCATTTCATAGTACACCTTGTCGTTTGCTCCTTTACGACTCTTACTAGACCTTTCTAACTTCATTAGCCATTTACCATCCCTTTTATCTCTACTCCCAAGTTTATTATCCCGCCTACGCGAATTATCTTGAATTTCTGCCTATCTCATTAATCGTTCTACTTAGTTGCATATCTTTCCTACGTTATCTACATTTCATTTTCATCTTCCCTTGTGGTTAAAAGAAACCCGTAACCATATACAATGTGTACTGTTTCCTCAACATAATTATTCTCTCCTCTATTCTCATTTCCTTAGTTTTTTCTATCTCTCATTATTCTTCCTTATTATCTCCCTATAACCTCCATTTCTTATACTTGGAGAAACCTCGCTTCCAACAAAGTCTTCACCAGACTCTGGCAACTGCCGAAAAAAAAATCTGCATCTTCCTCAACTCCGTTGTCAGCTCCCTCTAGATTATCACTTCTAATTATCCAATTTTCTCTATATCTTCGCCATTTCCCTATGGCCCTCATCTACCGCCATATTCTCTATAGTTTCTCCAATACTCCTTTAGTTGTCTCGTAATTCCCTATCGTCTCCTCTCTGTGACTTCTCCATTCCTCCCATCTACGTCTCTCTCCCTTAATCTATGGCTTCCCTGCCTCTTTCCTCTTCTCTTCCACCACTGCAGTAGTCCATCGTTCGGACCTACTCAGCTCACTTTTATGTTCAGTGTAGAACGATTGCATCTAGTTTCCAAACAACTAGACTCCCGCTGCAATTTCTACTTCTCTCCTCTCCCTCATAACCGCTACTCTCGTTCCCTCTCTGGAACTGTGCGGTCCAATTTCTCAACCACAACTCCGTCCATCTCCCAACACCTCTCACATCACTGCCGTCCTCCTCCACGGCCTCAACATCTCAGTCTCCATATTACTCCATAATACTTCATATCTCTCCATCTTTCTGCCGTCCTGCTCCACGGCTTCCCAAAATCTCATTTTCCCTTATTTCTCCATATTTCTTCCAGAAAACCCCATACAACCGCCGTCCTCCTCAACGGTTTCTCAAAATCTCAAAATTTCTATTATTCCTTCCGTCTTCCTCTACGACTGCTCAAAATATATAACTCCATATTTCTCCCATTTTACCATAATATTCTATATTTCTGCCATCCTTTTGCATGGCCTCATCAAAATCTCCACCCCCATATTACTCCGTACCTCCATACCTCATATTGCTCCATAACTGCCGTCCTCCTCCACGGCCTCACCAAAATCTCAGTCTGCACTATTCCTGCCGTCGTCACCACGGCGTTTCACATAATTTCCGCCATACTACCATGGCCTCTAATCTACTTCTTACATCTCCTTCCCTCGTCTCCTCTACTGCAGTACCCTATTGGTCAGGTGTACCCAGTTTACTTCTTAAGTGCGGTATTAACCAATCATACTTGTCTTTTTAAGACTAGCAACCGCCGCCATCTTGTTCCATATAACATATGCTATGTCTCCTCCCATAGCCTCCTCCTATGCCAACTTATTCATCAATTTTAGCATCTCCATCATCCTAGCCTCTCTGGCTCTAAGCGTTTCTAACTCTATCTGTTTATCCAAATCTTGAGTCTCCTCTTCTCGTCTAACCTCGTCAACACTTTGCTTCCTCTCCACCTCCGTATCTCGTGTATCTCTCGAGTTTCTCTCGACCTCCTTACTTCTTACTCCGTCAACCGTTTGCCTCGGTTTCCCTCTATCTTCCATTTCTTCCCTTCTCGTACTCCCTGTACTCTTTAATTTGTCGCTACCTCGACTTGTACTCCTAGTATCTCTCATACTACTACTCCTATTTCTATCTCCCTTTCTAGCCTCTCGGCTCTTGGATCGTAAATCCCTTCGATCCGTATCCCTCCTTCTTTCTCTACTATTATCTCTCCTATTCTCCTCGCTCTCTCTAGTTTTGAATCGGTATTCTCCTCGACTCGTATTTCTCCTATTACTACCCTCTCGGCTCTTGGATCGGTATTCTCTTCGACCCGTATCCCTACTTGCCTCCTCAGTATCTCTACTCTTAGATCGGTATTCTCGTCGATCTGCACTTCTACTACTTTCATGTTTCTTAACTTCTTTTACTTTCTGCGTCGCCTTCTCTATGGCTTCCCTTCTATCATCACCTGCCCCAGGTGCTGTGACATCTTCCTTTTTCTCTGATGTGTGTCTATTCATATCCTGTTTGCTTTCTAACTCTTCCAACTTCCTCTCTAAATCTGCACACAGTGCAGTTAACTGTTTTATTTTTGTTCTATCTTTATTTCCTTCTTGCTCTTTGTTTTTCTTCGACCTTCCCTGGTCGATACTGTCTATTTCCCATTGACCCGTTCCCTTGGTCTTTCTATCTAGTTCCTTTTTTTGTACTTCTCTATGACTACGCTTCGCCTTTTTCAATTTCTCAAACTTCCTGTCAATATATTGAACAATTGCCTTTATATCCTTCATCTCCGCTACACTACCATTTCTTACTTTATTCTTCCTCTTTAGTCTGACCTCTTCTACATGTCTCAACTTTGCTAGACGCCTTCTGTAATCCTCTGAATCGTCTGATGACGACGACCGCTGTCTCTTCATCCCTCTTATATTTTCTTCCTCCATCTCTTCCTGCGTATCTGAATCTTTAGCTGATGTGTCCTCTATATTCTGAGTTTGACTTGCACCACTTTGTTGTTTAGTATCTATCTGTTGCTCCTTTTGTTTCAATAGCTGCTGCTCCTGTGCTCTGTTTCTTTGTTCTGCAGCTCTCGTATGTTTGTACGGTGCATCTATTTCTGTTTCAATATTATTCCATTGTTTCCTTATTCCTGTCGTATCTTCTAGAATCGCATTGTACTGTTTACTCTCTGTATCCTGCCATACTTGTATCCTGTCTTCCTCTGGCCTATATGTGCCCATCTCCTCTTGTTCGCTGTGTAAGATTTCTGGCCTATATGTGCCCATCTCCTCTTGTTCGCTGTGTAAGATTTGGGGGTTTGGGGTTAACCGATCAGATGTTGTTTCTGGTTCTGCATGGACGTGTGTTCTTCCTGCCATTGTGCGACTCTGACTACCTGTTGATGTTTCTCCATAGTCATCTTCCCATCCTACTCTCCAGTTGTATCCTATCCTGTTAGACTCCTTCCAGTCACTATCCTTTTGTGTTGCTTCAATTCTACGTGTTCCTATCCGTTCATGTGTATTGTTATGTTGTTTATGTCCTTCCGTGTAGTGTGGTGTGTTATTGGGAATCCGTGTACATCTTTCTTGAACACTGCCTCTCATACTATACATACTATGGCTCCTTATATAGCCTCTTATATCCATCGGTCTATCTTCCTCTATTTCGTCTACGACAAGCTTGTAGATTTCTTCCTTTCTTTGTGATAAGTCTATATCAAACTTTTCTTCCAGAATTTTCTGCACCTCCTTTAGTACCACGATGTCTGGTTTAGTTCTTCCAAGGATGGCTTTTATTTCTTTCCTCAACTGCTCTATACTTGGTTGAGGTATTTTGATCCTTTCCATCTTTTCTGTTACACCGTTAACTCTCTGTATTCCATTCTCTTTTGTGTGCTTTTTCTCGCCTAACACTGCATTGAGTCTGAATGGTGTGCATACATCTTCCTTGATTCCTACCTTGTCCTGCTTCCTTGTTTCCACTTTCTTCTGCTCTCTGTATATCTTGTTGTTAACTCTAGGTTGTGGTACCACCACTGTTTGTGGTTTCCGATTTTGTCTCTGTCGCGCGTTGTTATTGTTCATAGTTTCTTGTATTTGGTGCTTTTCTTGGTATTCCCTATTTCCTTCCTGACCTTCCATCAGTTGTACCCTTCCTAATACAAATCCTCTTGGTATTCTAACTGTTTTTCCCGTGGTGTTTATAATCATCGTTGGAAATTGTTGTCTTTTTCCAATTTGTACTATTCCTTCTACCATTTCTAGTCCGGGTTCATCTAGTATATCTCCATCTTCCCAGTCGAGTGTTAAGACCGTTTGTCCTTGGTTGAAATATGGAGATCTTTTCAACTTGCCTTGAACAATACCGACTTCATTCGGTCGCAGCGTAACTGTTGTTCTGTTTCGGATTATGGACGCTATATATACGTCGTCCTGTAACCTGATACATTCGCCATGTATCTTCAGTTGGTGAGTATCAAAATGTACTTGAGCCTTATGTTTTAGCAGAAAATCACGTCCTAGTATGATATTTCTCGTCATCCCCTTCACAATGGTGAACGTGTGTTCCACGATCATATTGCCAATTCTCATTTGCACCATAGCTGTTCCCATCACTTTCAGGTTTTCTCCTGACACCGAGGTAAGTGTATTTTGTGACTTTCTGTATTGAGCTACGCCTCGTATCTGTTTATAAAGTCCAAACCTAATAAGGCTTACAGTAGCCCCTGAGTCTACCAATGCTCTATATCTCCTTCCGTGTATTTCGACAATACATGAGCAAGGGTCTGGTTTATGAGCTAGCTCGATTGCTGTTGCTACTTGTCTTCTTTTAGGGATACGTTGTTTTCTTTCTTGTTTTTCAATTTCATTTATTTGTATTTTCTTGTCTTTGACTCCTCTCCTGATGTCTCCAACAAAATTCCTCAAATCTATTCTAGTTCTTCTCCTATTCACGCTGTCCCAATGTCCTGATCCATAGTTGCTGTTGAAAGTCGGGAGTGTCCTGTCCCTGTTATTCCATGTTCTATTATGTCCCTGTTTATATTGATATTGGTTACATTTCCATTTCCCAATTTCGCGATCTGTACATATATTTCTCCTTTCATATTTGTTCCTGTTTATAACTGAACCATCCCAATTCATCTTCCTATTCCTGTATTCTTGACATGTCTTTTTTAGCCATCCTTTCTTGTCAAACCAACTTGCAGGATGGTGTACTCTGGCCCATTGTCTATGGTATGGTTGTTGGTTATACCTAACTTGTGCCCTTCCTATCATGTTCACTTGTGGTTGCCTTCCACTTATTGTATCAATATATCCTTTCTCCGTCTTGTCATGTGGTTGTACTATCTCCCTGATGAGTCTCCCTCTGTTGGTGTTTACTTCATTCTCTTGTCTATTCTTTTCGGACTGGTTGTAATATTGTTGTCTATTGTGTTGTCTACTACGTCTCGGGTTAAAGGTCTCAACTCTCCTTACTGAGTGTTGTGGCTCTAGTGGCCTATAATTACACGCAAAGGCTTTATGTCCCAGCCTATTGCAAGCATAACACACGATTGGCTTGCGGTCTACCTGTCTTGACCTATAAAACGTTTCCCTTCCTCTCCCTCGTCTTTCTATCCTTCTTTGTTGACAATGTCCTATCTCCATAGGTTCTTCCTGTGTTTCTTCACATGGAACCACTCTACCAAGCCTGAGGTCCAGTCTTCTTCTAAGGTTCTCTTCGGCTGTAGCAAGTGCAATGGCCTGTGACAAGTTTTGTGGGTCCTTCCTGAGGAGATGTAATTTAATTGGTATCCCATTCAACCCATCGACGAATACGCCCACTAATTGTTTTTCCACCTCTTGCTGGTTAATTTGTTGCCCCAAGAAAACTTCTTCCGCTAGGTTTAACAACCTGTCGCTGAACATTTGAACGGGTTCCTCTGTTTGTTGTTGTATGCTCCTCAGCATCGTCCACGCGTAAGATGCATCCGTAATTTGTGCATACCTTCTTATTAGTTCTTTCTTAAAATCTTCCCATGTCTCATCTGGGACAGTGTCAAACCTGCGTCTTATAAAATCTACTACTAACCCGCATGAGGAAAGATATGCAACTTGTTTGTACTCACCTTGGTCCATATTGACCGAAGTGCAATATCTTTGTATCTCGAGCAACCATTTTCTACATAAAGTAGGATTCCCTTAATATGGTGTTATACTGTTCCGGATATTCTGGAACTTACTTTCATTTCTAATGGATGTCATAGCCTTAGCTACCTGCTCCAGAGCAGCCACATTGGGATCTAAACCCACCGTAAGTTGTTGTTGTTGCATCTTGTCTTGACCTGTAAGTGTTAGTGTTAATAGAAACACCTGTAAAAAAAATTAATATAAATCTCTTGGTTGACCTGTAAGAGAATTATTAACCAATATCTGTGTACAATATTTATAATTCTTATGAGTTACAAAACAATTATCAATCTAATTCTCATAATTTAACTGACTACACTAATAATTAACTTAATTTGTTTCTAAATGTTTATGTGTTACATAATCTGTTTTCCTTGATTGGGATACACACTTGCTCCTCCAGTATTTCAGAATTAATCAACAAAATTTTTGTCTTATACGGCTGTATACTATTATTTTTGCGCGTTGGGCCTGTTGATCATTCAGATTGTTATATCATGCATGTACCTGTATTCTGATGGTTGTCGGTTGATGTAGACTGTTTTGTTCTTTATATTCTTCTTGTGTTGACATATGGATGCGAGTCATGGGCAATGACTACAACCCACAAAAGCCAGATCCAAACCTCAGAAATGAGGTATCTGAGGAAGGTGGTTGAAGTAACAAGAAGAGACATGGTCTGCAACCAGACGATACGTCAAGGCCTAAAATCCCACCCGCTGCAGACCCAAATAGAACAGTCCCAACTAAGATGGTTTGGCCATGTCTGCAGAATGGGAGAAGATCGGCTACCACGACAAGCATGGGAAACAAAGAGCCAGGGATCCAGACCTCCAGGACGACCCAGAGTCCGCTGGGAGGACAACATTAGACAATCTTTGAAGGACCGAGGACTAGAATGGAACCAGGCCAGGAAGAAGACAGCTGATAGAATAGTCTGGCGCTCTCTCTTCCAAACCTCTACACCTCACGGTAGAAGAGGAACGACTAAGTAAGTAAGTATATTCTTCTTGTGCACTTGTCCTTCGTGATGTCTTGACTTCTGTGTTGTCTTGCTTTGTTTCTTCAGCTCGCAGGATTCCTTCGATTTGTATCTTCTTAATGAACTTGACTTTCGTTCTGTCTGCAGTCTTTTAAATCTCTATCTTGTATAGGGTTAGGTGCACCAAAATAGTCTGTGATCGTTGTAGTGCTAGATACGAAAATATCTGATGCAACCGTACCTAATATGTGATGCTGAAACTAACATCTGAGTGGAGTCTGTCTTGCTTTATAAAGAGTAAAAAATGGTATGCCCAACCTTTCTCTTCAAGGTTGGCAGTCTTGCAAAATACAATCTTCAGTTTCAAACAATCTCAGTATCCATTTTTCACATACATTTGCTTGTCTTCTTACTATTACTTGTCCCAGCTATAGAACATGTCATATATTTATTCAGACAGAACTTCCTGTCTTTCTTCTGTTTATGTTTCTTTTCCCATGTTTCTTGTTATATCTCTATACGAGAAACTGGCCTTAACCGCCAGGGCTGTCACTTTTACCAAGATTTCATCTGTTTACTGTCCTCTGCTCAGACCTGGTCTGCTGAGCTACATACGCTAGTTATAAATCAAAATGTCAAAACGTACCTGTTTTGTTTCTTCATTTGAAATACACTTTTTCTTACACACACACTTTGGTGCTCTGAATATATCTTATACAACAATATCAAATCTTACGCTGAGCACGTTCAATATCTAACTAC
Organism: Oreohelix idahoensis; assembly: GCA_024509875.1. Lineage (NCBI taxonomy): Eukaryota > Metazoa > Mollusca > Gastropoda > Stylommatophora > Oreohelicidae > Oreohelix > Oreohelix idahoensis. The sequence continues at coordinate 386,728 of JAMPIV010022211.1, forward strand.
ACACTTGAGAGAAACACCTTTCCCTGCCTACACTTAGCGCGTCTCTAACCAGACTCTGGCAAAACCCCGTTTTTACATTCTTCGTTCACGCCTAACATGTGTTTACGCATCTCGACTTTCTCGTGCAATACTTTTTTTTCACTCACTCAAACCTGTAAGGGACTTAATTCTAAGTTACTTCCCTTAAGACCAAGCCTAATCTTACACATCTTATCTCCCTTCATTAACGACAAATAATCTGCAACCAAACCCATCCATACCATTTTTCTACATTCTTTCTCTCTATCAAAACCAAACCACCGTTCACACATGCATGGGTAGGCAGACCCTAACTCACCGAAGGTTTATAACCATTCGGCTACCCTCACCTAGTTTAGCCGGCCTGTCAAAGCCGTTGTCCGGGGGTGGCCGCTGTCGCATGCTGACAGCTACGAGGAGCCACAGGTGAGAGCTGGATGCCAGGTTTGGACCAAAGGTGGCTGAGCTGCCCTGAAAAGGACATGACAGCTCCTTCACCAGAGGTACTGATCCAGAATGTAAATACTAGCAAGAACAGCTCAAACAACAGTGGTTCTGGCAAAATTTAGATCAATATTGAAGTAAAAAGTGTATATCTCTACCAATCCAACATAATGAGTGTAATGTTCATTCATTCATTACATTTAAGTTACCGAAGGCGCATCGGTCTTCAACAAACACTTGTCAAGGCCTTCTGTCACATGCCAAGGCTTTCTGTCACATGCCAAGGCTTTCTGTCACATGCCAAGGCCTTCTGTCACATGCCTTCTGTCAAATGTCAAGGCCTTCTGTCACATGCCAAGACCTTCTGTCACATGCCAAAGTCTCCTGTCACATGGCAAGGCCTTCTGTCACATGAAAAGACCTTCTGTCACATGCCAAGGGCTCCGTCACATGCCAAGGCCTTCTGTCACATGGCAAAGCCCTCTGCCACATGCTAAGACGTTCTGTCATATGCCAAGACCTTCTGTCATATGCCAAGACCTTCTGTCACATGCCAAGACCGTCTGTCACATGACAAAGCCTTCTGTCACAAGCCAAGGCCTTCTGTCACATGCCAAAACCTTCTGTCACATGCCAAGACCTTCTGTCACATGGTAATGCTTTCTGTCACATGCCAAGACTTTCTGTCACATACCAATGCCTTCTGTCATATGCCAAGGCCTTCTGTCACATGTCAATGCCTTCTGTCATATGCCAAGGCCTTCTGTCACATGGCAAAGCCTTCTGTCAAATGCCAAGGCCTTCTGTCACTTGGCAAAGCCTTCTGTCATAAGCCAAGGCCTTCTGTTCCATGGCAAAGCCTTCTGTCATATGCCAAGACCTTCTGTCACATACCAAGGCCTTCTGTCATATGCCAAGGCCTTCTGTCACGTGGCAAAGCCTTCTGTCATATGCCAAGTCCTTCTGTCACATGGCAAAGCCTTCTGTCATATGCCAAGGCCTTCTGTCACATGCCAAGGCCTTCTGTCACGTGCTATCAGCACAAAGTCCTTCCATATTTTCCTTATCATTGTCATTTCTGTCTCCAGGGTTCTTCAGCCGACTTATGCTTCTCTTACCACGGGCATTTCAGAACAAGGACTGAGTGTTAAGTTCTCCCGCGTAATTTTCACTGTCATATAGAAATGTGGCACTTAAACTTGGAGATAACCCACTTCTAAGGTCAATTCACCTGACCTAAAGGTCTTTTATATTTGGATATGCGCCCTAATATAACCAACTAGGTTGAACGGGACGGGCCTCGCCAAAAAGAGGCAAAATTTTATTTACACAAAAAAAGGCATTTTAACTGTAACAGCATATTTAGAGAGAAGAAAACAGGCATTAGAAATGAGATTTTACATACATATCATCGTTCATGGATAGTATAATAAATAAGCAGTTAAGACATACAGGTAGAAGTGGGACATGACCATATAAAGACCTTCTTACAACGATAAACAATAGTAAAATAACAAAAATAAATAGATATGTTGCAAGCACGTGTTAGAAAAAAAAAGAAGTTTATAACTAGACAATTGAAAAGCAACAGAAATGATAGGTTTACCGAGAAATCGAACCCAAGACCATCCGAACGGCACTATTTTTGTGGTGTTGACTTGGCAGTGTGGTTAGTCACGATTTTCTCCCCTAGCGAGGCGATGACACAGTTCAGATGGTCCTGGGTTAATTCCCCGGTAAACGTATCACCTCTTCTTACCTTTTCTCTTATCTGCTTTTCTTCTTTTTTATTTCTCACAAGTGCCAGCATCATACCGCCCATTTATTGTTTATTGTTCACAGGCCTAGAGTTGTCTTCTGTGGTCCTATGTTCACAGGCCTCGAGTTGTCTTCTGTGGTCCTATGTTCACAGGCCTCGAGTTGTCTTCTTTGGTCCTATGTTCACAGGCCTCGAGTTGTCTTCTGTGGTCCTATGTTCACAGGCCTCGAGTTGTCTTCTGTGGTCCTATGTTCACAGGCCTCGAGTTGTCTTCTTTGGTCCTATGTTCACAGGCCTCGAGTTGTCTTCTGTGGTCCTATGTTCACAGGCCTCGAGTTGTCTTCTTTGGTCCTATGTTCACAGGCCTCGAGTTGTCTTCTTTGGTCCTATGTTCACAGGCCTCGAGTTGTCTTCTGTGGTCCTATGTTCACAGGCCTCGAGTTGTCTTCTGTGGTCCTATGTTCACAGGCCTCGAGTTGTCTTCTTTGGTCCTATGTTCACAGGCCTCGAGTTGTCTTCTTTGGTCCTATGTTCACAGGCCTCGAGTTGTCTTCTTTGGTCCTATGTTCACAGGCCTCGAGTTGTCTTCTGTGGTCCTATGTTCACAGGCCTCGAGTTGTCTTCTTTGGTCCTATGTTCACAGGCCTCGAGTTGTCTTCTTTGGTCCTATGTTCACAGGCCTCGAGTTGTCTTCTTTGGTCCTATGTTCACAGGCCTCGAGTTGTCTTCTGTGGTCCTATGTTCACAGGCCTCGAGTTGTCTTCTTTGGTCCTATGTTCACAGGCCTCGAGTTGTCTTCTTTGGTCCTATGTTCACAGGCCTCGAGTTGTCTTCTGTGGTCCTATGTTCACAGGCCTCGACTTGTCTTCTGTGGTCCTATGTTCACAGGCCTCGAGTTGTCTTCTTTGGTCCTATGTTCACAGGCCTCGAGTTGTCTTCTGTGGTCCTATGTTCACAGGCCTCGAGTTGTCTTCTTTGGTCCTATGTTCACAGGCCTCGAGTTGTCTTCTGTGGTCCTATGTTCACAGGCCTCGAGTTTGTCTTCTTTGGTCCTATGTTCACAGGCCTCGAGTTGTCTTCTGTGGTCCTATGTTCACAGACCTCGAGTTGTCTTCTGTGGTCCTATGTTCACAGGCCTCGAGTTGTCTTCTGTGGTCCTATGTTCACAGGCCTCGAGTTGTCTTCTGTGGTCCTATGTTCACAGGCCTCGAGTTGTCTTCTGTGGTCCTATGTTCACAGGCCTCGAGTTGTCTTCTGTGGTCCTATGTTTACAGACCTCGAGTTGTCTTCTTTGGTCCTATGTTCACAGACCTCGAGTTGTCTTCTGTGGTCCTATGTTCACAGGCCTCGAGTTTTCTTCTTAACCCTTCGAAAATAAAGTTCGTTCATTCATTCGTTCCTTGGTCCTATGTTCACAGACCTCGGGTTTTCTTCTGTGGTCCTATGTTCACAGACCTCGAGTTGTCTTCTTTGGTCCTATGTTCACAGGCCTCGAGTTTTCTTCTTAACCCTTCGAAAATAAAGTTCGTTCGTTCATTCGTTCCTTGTTCCTATGTTCACAGGTCTCGAGTTTTCTTCTTTGGTCCTATGTTCACACAACAATAAAAAGACTGAAGATGTCATGGTATAACCACATATCAAGACAAGACGAAATACCAAAGGTTGTCCTCAATGCGTGGTACCAGGCAAAAGAGTTCAGGGAAGACAGAAAAAGAAGCGAGATGACAATGTTAAAAGAAAAAACAAATCTTCTAGTGGCGAGGCTAAACAAACACTCGAGACATAATCGTACAGACCATTCGCCAAAAGCTCATCGACTGCGGTGCGCCTCAGTGACCTAAAGTTGTTGTTGTTGTTTTCTTCTACTATGTTGCTGTGATACCCTGTTCAACCTGAAGTTTGGTTATAATTGGGGTACAGTGACCTAAAGCTTTGTTTGGACTGGTTAAATACGTTGAATCTTTTACAATGGGGATACTTATTATGTTGCCCGTGTGTGGTGCCCGGGCCGAAAGGGGATCAATGCTTAGTGTCAAGTGCTTGCTGTGTGTACACATTGACAAATATGTATTACATACACATGGAGCGACAAACATGGCTCGTTTTCCACAGCTAATTGTTAACTCACTAAACTCCAACACGTAGATACGATATCCGACGACTTTATGTCACAAACTTGAGTATAACACAATAACATAGGCAGACTGCCGCTTTGGCCATAAATCATCACATAAGAAATACACAATATATGATGTGCATAATTAGAACAGCATCTCATGGAAAGGATTTCACAATATCTTAATATATTTCCTATTTTCCTTCAACCATTCCGCCTTCACTCTCCGCGTAATCTCTCCTCGCTCTAATCGCTCTCCCGACTGACCTTTTTACACACCTCTGACCCTTTTCACGCTGACCAGTCTTCACCCCCACTTTGTTCACAACAACTCAGTCATGCCCGTGAACTCGACATTAGCACTTACTGCTACTAATGTATTCATGCCCCCGTCAAACTTAACATTCACGCACTTCAACTCACAACTTACATAAACATATCTAGTTCCCACCGGAGCATGAGTACTGACATTCATTCTATAAACCGTTCGTGACACTTAGCAACTGTCAGTGGCGTATTTAGAAGAGAAGGCAGGCTTCTGGGTTTCAGTCCACTCCCCCTCTACCAAAAAAAAAAAAAAAAAAACACTTCCTGGTATCTGCTGGGTGGCTGAGCTTCTGTTATGTTGCACTTAAACGCGTATGATTGTCTTGTTTGCTCTGAAGACAATTTATTCATTTTTTTAAACAATCTCTTCAGTATTATTTACACCGTTTTATAATCAAGTGATGCATGGAAAAGAGGGGGGGGGGGGAATTTCCGAGACCTAGCGCCCCGACACAAATAGCCCATTTCTTGAGAAATCGTACATACGCCACTGACAACATTGAATTTACCACGCAATTCGTAGGGAGCGACCTAAGTGCATTGGGCATGGAGCCTGATATCCCTTTCTGTAAAAAAATATGAAGGCACAGACAGTTTAGTCAGAAACATGAGCAAGTCATCCAGTGCAACGTTATTCAACTCAGCCGTCCAAGGTCAACGGCACGCCCTATACATCAGAGAGGTTCTTGATGCATCACATGGAAAGAAGTTTAACGGATGGCACAAGATATTAGAGCTTGGCGTGACTTGACTAAGAGGCATATGCTCCACTGGGAACTAGTGAGGAATAATAATAATGACGCTGTGTAAGATTTAGGATGTGGATGTGGATGCAGACAATGTCAAATTCTGCGATAAAAATCAGATAATCTAAAGTTAAAGATTAAAAATGTTAAATAAGTTAAAATTAACACTGAAAATATTGATTGTACTATAATTTAGGTTGAAAAATTTATTACGCTAAACTTCAGGGGGAATACCAAAGGTTCTCCTCAAGGTTTGGTACCAGGTAAAAGAAGACAGGGAAGACAGAAAAAGAAGCGAGATGACAACGTTAAGAGAATGAACAAACCTTCTAATGGCTAGGGTAAACTCAAGCATACACAGATGAATACAGATGAGCAGATTTAGATCGCCCTCTTCTGTTGGCCATAATAAAGATCAAACTCAGAAAATATACAACAACTCGTTGCTATAGACATTAGTTAATGTGGGATATCTGAGGAATCAAGAAGGAATGAATAATTAAGGCTACAGTACCATCTCAGTACCTGGTATTTCACCTGCTCGACAGTGAATCAAATACAGAAGATCACCGACAGCAATTTTGGAGAAGTCTGTGTAGTGGATTTGATGGTACTGTATGGTTGTGATATTACCTAGTGTGATGCATGAGGTCAGCTGTGAAGGCTCCTGAGATAAATGTAGCTGTGAATTTACAGAAGACCCTTCTTGCTACCACTTACGACCTCACACATATCTTTTTTACTAATGAATGTGGCTACGTTAAAATTCTAGGGTACTGATATGTAATGTGTTGTGGTAGATTACATACACACACACACAGATATTTAATAAGTCTAATAATATTAATAAAATTTATAACACACTGAACTAACTCAAGCTGTTTAAATTTTTGGTATTAAATTTTCTTTAAGTTTATTTGTTCTGAACCAAGGTTTTATTTTGGTCAGAACATATGAAAGGTTTTGAAATTATGAATGAAATGCATGAATATATGTCATAATAAACTAGAAAATGTGTACATATGTATTTCAAATGACTGGTTAATAGTAATTATCTTAAGATAGTCCCAGGAGAACTTATTTCTAGATATGCTGTTGGGGTGATATCATCACTCCCTGTCTATGACTACCAAACATTGTCCCTTCACTGATGGGAGTAATACAAGTTTTATTTCCCAAAATTTTTGTGGGTTCTAGTGATGGTAATATAGTTGGTGTGTTAGTTAGTAAATAAGTTGGTGAAGGTCCAGCAGGCCAGACGCTCACGTATCTTGACTGAGTAGTTCTGGTGCTGGAATCTGGTGGCCCCACCTCTCCGTGCTTGGGGGCAATATAAGGCTGCTCTGACAAAATACTAGACTGCACTGGTCCACACTTGTATTTATCAACACAGCATTTGACACCACTTTGGTGCCAAACAGAAACTCACACTTCTGCAACAAAAGTATTGGGTCATGTGTCAGAACCCTACCTCCTGAGCCACTTCTGCACAAAACACTACACAACAACACCACATAGACGGGGTCAGATCTCTCTGACCATACAGCACATCTTACCAAGTTGGTTTCACATAGTACTAGTTCCTCAAGACTACATATTCTGAAATATGTTCATTAGCTTCCTGCTATTGAATAAGATAGGTGATATGTTCCACTGATCTCAACACTTGATCCGCCCTTCATAATCCTTGCTGGCGTTTATGTATTTTGTTTGTCTCTAGACCCTGAACTTGGGCTGGGGATCTAGAGCGAATCCTTACTTGTTGTAAGGGATAGATTTTGATATGGCAGTATCAAATCACTCGAAACATTAAACAATATTAAAATATACAAAGAAATACTTTCATTCTTACCAGAATTATGAATAGAGAACACAGTTATATTCTAGCAAAACTCAGCTGAGCTGCTGGCTCTAGTATGGCGTCCCTCTAAATATGGCAATTAGCTTCTGGGAACTACACCACTGAAGAATTACTGTGTCTACTAATGGACAATTTATGTTGAATGGCAAAAATGCGCGTCTGTGCGCCGATAATATGATTATCTGTGGCCAATCACCGACTTTCCCCCTTTCAAATTTCAAACCTCCTACCAAAAGTCAATTCAGTCATACCTCAGTCAAGTATGTATTATTGTCTGTTGGTCCGTCTGTCTCTACTTGCTTTTTCATAAAAAAAACACGCTTGGTTCTACATGCCTTTCTACACGAATCGGTCTCTAAAGTTATTTTTAGCCACAATTTTCCACTATTTCCCCCTCTCTTTCATTCCAACTAGATTTTAGCACTTGAGTCTCAAGGCCGCAATTTTTGAAAATTAGTGACATTTTTTTTTTTACAGTGCAGTCGCTCGTCTGTTATGAACAACACAGTCTTTTGTCAATATCTTCATTATTATCTATCCGTCTGTATAAATGAAAGCATATTATTTCTCTGCTCAAGATGGTCTATCAGACTAGCTAGTTTTTATATTCCTAACATTATTATTAAGAAAAAGTTACTTTTTCAAGGTTAGTTGTTTTTTTTGAAATATGTTCGAGCATCTTCTGTAATGCGTTTGCCGCTGAATTCAAATAAAAGGACTAAGTATCGTAAAAGCGTCCAAGAAATGACTGTTGCGTATAATAGCTAAGGTCCCTTTTGTCCATTTCTTTACATTGTGTCAACTTGGGGACGTGAATTTTTTTCCTTTCCCCACCAATTGCGTCTTTTTAGCCTTGCTAGTTTCAAGCACGTGTTCAGTCATATTTTTTCTTTTTGATCTCCGTTCCCTCCCGTCTCCAAGGGTAAACGTTTTGTCTGTACGTCTAACAAGTTAGTTTCCATGGCGGGTAGTGAACCGCGGCATGGGCGATCATGTCTTCTAGTAGCTTACGCATTATTTTTATCCCTACATTTTATCTTTGGAGATATTTTAACGTTGTATCACGGTTAAATTTATCACACATCTCCCCACTTGAAAACATGCCTACGGCAAGTTCCAAAACCAGTGATACACATAGATAAAATTACTCCTCACGCCTACCACTACTCTAATTTTGATCACAGGGGTGCCGACTGAGGAAATCTGCACCGACATTCAATGACCCTGGGATGTACTCAATACTAAACTGATAAGGTTGCAGTAATAAAGACCACCTCAACAATCTTGCGTTTTCATGCTTAGCCTGAGATAAGAATACTAGGGGCTGATGATCCGTCTGGACCACAAAAGTCCTACCATACAGATAGATTTGAAACTTCTTTATTGCCCATATTAACGCTAAACATTCTTTTTCGCTTGTGGAATATCCTTGCTCCGCCTTATTCAATTTGCGGCTTGCATAAGCGACTGGGTTCAGTTCCCCATCAGGTGAAGATGATCTTTGCAACAAAGCCGCCCCGAGTCCTACATTACTTGCATCTGTTCTTACGACAAAGTCCTGTGTCAAATCAGGCAGTTTGAGAATAGGCTTGCTAGTGAGTTTTTCCTTTAACTCTTGGAACGCTAATTCACATTGCGCAGTCCAAATTATTTTATCTGGATGTCCCTTGCGAGTCAAATCAGTCAGAGGAGCACATATTGAGTTAAAATTTTTGATATATTTTTGGTAAAAACCACATAACGACACGAATGATCGCACGTCCTTTTTTGTTTGTGGTCTAGGTGCTCTCTGCAGTTTTTCCAAGTTCTTGGGGTCAGGGGTCATGTTGCCCTGATATACAGTGTGTCCCAAGAATTCCAACTCTTTGCATCCAATACAACATTTTGTTGGCCTAGCAGTTAAGTTCGCCTCCCTAAGCCTATCAAATAACATTTTTAGGGAGTCAATGTGTTCTTCAAATGTCTCTGTGGCGACGAGAATATCATCCATGAAATTCGTGATACATGGGTTATTCAGGGGATCCAACAATTTGCGCATCATCCTTGAAAATACACTCGGAGCATTTTTCAGTCCGAATGGTAGCATGTTGAATTCATAATGTCCATCCGAAGTGCTAAAAGCCAAATAAGGTCTCACTTCAGGCTTCACTGGAATCTGGTAATAGCCTTTACTAAGATCCACCTTTGAAAAGTATTTTGCCTTGTTTAATCTGGCAAATAACTGTTTTGTGTCTGGTAATGGGTCCACTTGTCCTTCTGTGACAGCATTCAGTTTCCTGTAATCTATGCACAGTCTGTGTTCCCCAGACGGTTTTCTCAACAAAACTACACTGGAGCTAAAAGATGATTCACTGTGTGAAATAATCCCCTCCTTCAACAAATAATCTATTTCTTCTTTCAATGCCTTCTCCTTCGCGAACGGAATAGAATAGGCTCTCATACAGATTGGGTTTGAGTCTACCAGTTTCATGTCATACTGTAGCAAATTTGTATGTCCTGGTTTATCTGTTAATACATCTGTATGTTCCTCCAGAACCTGTTGAACTCTCTCCCTCTGGTTTTTAGTCAGGTGCTTACTGACTTTTACCTGTGCTGCTGTTTCACAAGGATGTAATGGGTATTCATGTGAGGTGAGTGGTTCCTTTTGCATTTGAGTTGCGATAGCCAAGGTCAGTAAGGGGGTGCTTTCCTGGAGTGGTCTGTCCAGATACTTCTTTAAAAGGTTTACATGATAAACTTTCTCCTTCCCCTTTTTGTCAATTTTATAGTTTGTTCTAGACACCTTCTCTAGAACCGTATATGGACCTTGCCATCCAATTTGTAATTTATTCTGGCTACCGGGTAGTAGAAGCAGCACCTTCTCTCCCACAGCTAGTTCTCTGTCCTTTGCCTTCCTATTAAAATATGCTGCATGTTTCTTCCTGGCTTGTTTCAAATTATCATTTGCCAGTTTCCATCCAGCTTTCAAACGAGTGGTCAGTTCGTTCACGTATTGATAAGATGAGGTAACAGTCTCCTCTGCCTTCTCATCTGTCCAGGTCCTTAATAAAGCTTCTAATGGACCTTTTATGGGTCTCCCAAATAGCAGAGTTGCGGGAGCCATCCCGGTTGAACTATGTGGTACCTCCCGATACGCAAACAACGCGGCGGGCAGGAATTGATCCCATAGATCCGGTTTTTCGTGTGCCAGCTTCCTCAGGATAGAAATGAGAGTCCCATTGAACCTCTCTACCTGGCCGTTCCCTTGCGGATGGTACGGACTACAATGAAAGTGTCTGGCTTGAAATAGCTTAAAAACTTCTTCCGTTAGTTTCCCCTTGAACTGTGAGCCATTATCAGTCAAGATTTGATGCGGGAATCCTAATCGGGTGAATATTGTAAGTAGTGCCTCTGCTACATGTTTTGAATCAATTGATGGCAGGGCTACCGCCTCTCCCCACATAGAACAAGTGTCCACCAGAGTAAGGATGTAACTGTTCCTCCTCTTGGTCCGAGTGAGAGGTCCCACAATATCCACTGCAACCCTCTCAAAAGGTGTTCCCACTATGGGCATTTCCCCTAGAGTTGCAGGAGCAGTCCAATGCTTTGGAGCTACCCGTTGACATTCTGGGCAGGATTTGACATATCTTTTTATATCCTCCGTTATCCCTGGCCAGAAGTAATGACAAGCTATACGCTGTCCTGTGGCGCTGATCCCCATGTGACCACTGAAGGGAATCGCATGCCCGAGTTCCATCACTTTATCCCTATATGAAGTGGGAAGAACCAGCTGGTTGTGACCATTTGTTCCAGTTCCGGCCTTCCTATATAATAGTTTGTTCTTCATAAAGTATTCTCCCTTGCTTGGAGGTGTGTGGCATTTGGGCAATTTTTTGAAACATGGCTTAAGGGTCTTATCCTCAGCCTGCGCCTTCCTCATCTCCTCTGGATGAGCATTTATAGGTTCACCTTCTTCCTCCTTTTTCTGTGACCTGGTCTGCACTGTCGCCATGATCACAGGTCTCTCGGGATTCCCCAAGAAGACGTATCTACACCCCAATATCAGAGGGTAGATTGGTTCATCTATCACTGCTGCTCTGATTTCTCCTTCCCCATAGCGAGTTTTCACCGTTATCCTTGCGATGGGAAGTGTCATGAGTGGTATGTCCTTAGTCGCCCCTTGTATTTCCACTGTTTCTGTGGTATACTGACTTGGGTCCACTAGGCTAGACTTCACAACTGAATCATAATCCAAACCTGTATCATAAAGGCACCTTGTGGTGACCCCATTACAAATAACATCCTCACAAACTGGGGGGTGATAAGGTTCCTGCTGTCCATTAGGATTAACCTTTAATCTTTGAGTCCCCGACTTCATTGCAGCAATGTTTGAAGGTTTCCTTCTACAAAATTCGGTGTTATGGTTATCTTTCTTGCACCATTTGCACCATCTTTTTCCTTGGTTCAACGGTTTTCTTTCATTGTATTTTTGGTCATTGAACTGTGAGTTTCTGTCACGATAGTCATTTCTTGGCCGTTCAAGGTTTGTCCTACCTTTATTACCCTGTTCTCTATTATCAAATTTATTAAATTGCTGTGGAGCTTTAAAATTGTCTATGTGCTTCTTTTTAGCACCACTTACCTCTGCCTGGGCTGCCTGATACCTCTCAGCGACATTTAAAACCTCCCCCAACCTCTCTGCACCTTGTTCCATGAGAAATTTTCTCAAGTCTGGAGCCATGGACTCTCTCAATTGCTCTATCATGATCATCTCTTTAAGATCTTGGGTCTTCCCCAGAGCAGTCCATTTCTCCAAATAGGTTTCCAGTCTGGCAGAGAATTGGTGGTATGTCTCCCCAGACAACAGTTTGGCATTTCTAAATTTCTTACGATAAAATTCACCATTTTTTTCGTATCTTAACAACAAAGCCTGCTTTAACATGTCATAATTGTCTTGGTCTTCTCTGTTCATTTTTGCGAAGACTTCATAAGAAGTACCTCTCAGTCCCTGTGATAACTTTAAACTCCACCTCTCTCTCTCTAACCCATATGTAGTAGCTAATAATTCAAAACGACTGAGGTACCCCTCTATGTCATCGTCTTTCTCAACAAAATGGTCTAAATGAAACCCCATAGCTGATGTTGAGGCTCCCTGACTAGGCGTAGCATCTGAGGCAAAAGGGCTGGCACCATTTTCAGGAGCATGGCCTTGTAATTCCAGCTCCCTTAGTCGTAATTCGTGCTCCCTTTGCAACCTTCTATCTTCTGCCTCCCTTTCGGCAGTCAATTTTTTTCTGCTGCCTCCCTTTCGGCAGTCAATCTTTTATCTTCTGCTTCCCTTTCGGCCTTTTTATCTTCTGCTTCCCTTTGCTGTCAATTATCTTCTGCCTCAATCTGCAGCCTCTTAAGTTCTCTATCAGCCTCAATTTGTAACCTCTTCTCTTCAGCTAACCTCCTATCTTCCCTTTCAATATACTTATCACATTCTGCAGTTACGTATTGAATTAAACCCTGACCATCCATTCCCATATCCTTCGCCGTTAGCACAGCAGCTGATCTGAACTTTGCCAGCTCCGCCATACTTTTTAGACAATTTAGCAATGAGCAAGATAAATCTCTAACCAATTAATAACTAAAGTAATTCTAATTAATTAATTAATCAATTAACTACCACTGGCTGTGAAGATTCACCAACTTTTATTTTAAGGGACACTTTTAATTTTTACAATTTGTCCCCCTAATTTAATTCTCCCACCAGGAGATCCTAATATTACTGATAAGCTAATTATCCCTGGACAAGACCCCAATATATGTAGTGGATTTGATGGTACTGTATGGTTGTGATATTACCTAGTGTGATGCATGAGGTCAGCTGTGAAGGCTCCTGAGATAAATGTAGCTGTGAATTTACAGAAGGCCCTTCTTGCTACCACTTACGACCTCACACATATCTTTTTTACTAATGAATGTGGCTACGTTAAAATCTAGGGTACTGATATGTAATGTGTTGTGGTAGATTACATACACACACACACACACACAGATATTTAATAAGTCTAATAATATTAATAAAATTTATAACACACTGAACTAACTCAAGCTGTTTAAATTTTTGATATTAAATTTTCTTTAAGTTTATTTGTTCTGAACCAAGGTTTTATTTTGGTCAGAACATATGAAAGGTTTTGAAATTATGAATGAAATGCATGAATATATGTCATAATAAAATAGAAAATGTGTACATATGTATTTCAAATGACTGGTTAATAGTAATTATCTTAAGATAGTCCCAGGAGAACTTATTTCTAGATATGCTGTTGGGGTGATATCATCACTCCCTGTCTATGACTACCAAACATTGTCCTTCACTGATGGGAGTAATACAAGTTTTATTTCCCAAAATTTTTGTGGGTTCTAGTGATGGTAATATAGTTGGTGTGTTAGTTAGTAAATAAGTTGGTGAAGGTCCAGCAGGCCAGACGCTCACGTATCTTGACTGAGTAGTTCTGGTGCTGGAATCTGGTGGCCCCACCTCTCCGTGCTTGGGGGCAATATAAGGCTGCTCTGACAAAATACTAGACTGCACTGGTCCACACTTGTATTTAGCAACACAGCATTTGACACCACTTTGGTGCCAAACAGAAACTCACACTTCTGCAACAAAAGTATTGGGTCATGTGTCAGAACTCTACCTCCTGAGCCACTTCTGCACACAACACTACACAACAACACCACATAGACGGGGTCAGATCTCTCTGACCATACAGCACATCTTACCAAGTTGGTTTCACATAGTACTAGTTCCCCAAGACTACATATTCTGAAATATGTTCATTAGCTTCCTGCTATTGAATAAGATAGGTGATATGTTCCACTGATCTCAACACTTGATCCGCCCTTCATAATCCTTGCTGGCGTTTATGTATTTTGTTTGTCTCTAGACCCTGAACTTGGGCTGGGGATCTAGAGCGAATCCTTACTTGTTGTAAGGGATAGATTTTGATATGGCAGTATCAAATCACTCGAAACATTAAACAATATTAAAATATACAAAGAAATACTTTCATTCTTACCAGAATTATGAATAGAGAACACAGTTATATTCTAGCAAAACTCAGCTGAGCTGCTGGCTCTAGTATGGCGTCCCTCTAAATATGGCAATTAGCTTCTGGGAACTACACCACTGAAGAATTACTGTGTCTACTAATGGACAATTTATGTTGAATGGCAAAAATGCGCGTCTGTGCGCCGATAATATGATTATCTGTGGCCAATCACCGACTTTCCCCCTTTCAAATTTCAAACCTCCTACCAAAAGTCAATTCAGTCATACCTCAGTCAAGTATGTATTATTGTCTGTTGGTCCGTCTGTCTCTACTTGCTTTTTCATAAAAAACACGCTTGGTTCTACATGCCTTTCTACACGAATCGGTCTCTAGAGTTATTTTTAGCCACAATTTTCCACTATTTCCCCCTCTCTTTCATTCCAACTAGATTTTAGCACTTGAGTCTCAAGGCCGCAATTTTTGAAAATTAGTGACATTTTTTTTTTAACAGTGCAGTCGCTCGTCTGTTATGAACAACACAGTCTTTTGTCAATATCTTCATTATTATCTATCCGTCTGTATAAATGAAAGCATATTATTTCTCTGCTCAAGATGGTCTATCAGACTAGCTAGGTTTTATATTCCTAACATTATTATTAAGAAAAAGTTACTTTTTCAAGGTTAGTTGTTTTTTTTTTTTTTTGAAATATGTTCGAGCATCTTCTGTAATGCGTTTGCCGCTGAATTCAAATAAAAGGACTAAGTATCGTAAAAGCGTCCAAGAAATGACTGTTGCGTATAATAGCTAAGGTCCCTTTTGTCCATTTCTTTACATTGTGTCAACTTGGGGACGTGAATTTTTTTCCTTTCCCCACCAATTGCGTCTTTTTAGCCTTGCTAGTTTCAAGCACGTGTTCAGTCATATTTTTTCTTTTTGATCTCCGTTCCCTCCCGTCTCCAAGGGTAAACGTTTTGTCTGTACGTCTAACAAGTTAGTTTCCATGGCGGGTAGTGAACCGCGGCATGGGCGATCATGTCTTCTAGTAGCTTACGCATTATTTTTATCCCTACATTTTATCTTTGGAGATATTTTAACGTTGTATCACGGTTAAATTTATCACAGCATCAAAGAGGCAATGAAAAGATGGATGAGGTATTTCGAGGAATTTCTAAATAGACTAGCTCTGCAACATCCCCGCAACATTAGCCAGCACAAATGGAGTTACAAGCTAACTGCGAAAAACCAAATAAGGAAGAAAACAAAGAAAGAACAGAGCTTCTAAGAGACAGAAAAGCCCCTGGCCCCGATGACATTCTAGGAGAGGTCATCAAAACAGATATTCTAACAGTCAGAGATTACCTGGTATAGATTACAAAAGTCTAGGTGAGAGAAAAATATTTCAGCAGAATGGAAGAAAGGATTTCTGGTCAAGTTATGAAGGACAGATATTTGTAAAAGTACACTAATTACAGAGGAATACCTTACTATCAGTGCCAGATAAAATATTAAACATGATTATTTTTAAGATTCTTGAGATATTGAAAGAGGCCAATGACAGATGTTTGAGATAAGAACAAGCAAGTTTTCGACAAAACAGATTTTGTACGCAATCGATAGCCACACCGCGAATAGCAGCTAAATTTAGCTTGGCACTGAACTCTGGACTGTTTACTAGTCTTTTATACAAAATTCTACAAAACTGTCCTAAAAACTTTGAGAAAAAACAATTCTAAAAACTTGCTAAAAAAGATAAGATCGCTATCCAATTTAAGGAAATCTGCCGACATTCTAAATTTGTACCGGAAATTAGTCCGCATATGTCTAAAATGGATCGCCAACAGTATTCGATTACATCTGTATCTGACAGCGCCCGGAAGTTCGAATGTTAATCTCTCAGTATTATATTCTACAGCAAGATTACGATGTCACTTCTTGGTCCGAACAAACATACAGTCTGAGAAATACGGACGGAAGATGTGTAAAAACATATAGCCATTTTTTCGAAACTTTCACCCATCTTGATCTGGGTAATAAATAAATAAGTAAGGTAATGTAAGGAACCCGTTACACGCTTATTGAGGCATATTAGGAATATAGTGTTAGGCCTATATTTTCTTGACCATCGGCTCAGTAGGGGTGATGTGGTCAGCATCACGCCAGCAGCCTTAACCTTCCCAGAGTTGATCTGGTACCCAGTTCATGAGGCTGAGTCGACGCCGGAGCCGTTTGCGGCTTAAAAATAAATAAGTAAATAAATAAATATAGGTAATTAACAGGCACTCGTTTGTCACAAAGGAGGACAACAAACAACATAAATGAAATATAAATGACCTATATTTATTTATTACTTTACATATTTATTTATTACTTTACACATTTATTTATTACTTTACATATTTATTTATTACTTTACATATTTATTTATTACTTTACATATTTATTTATTAATCACGTGACTTACGTTTCCTCCATTATTTATTTGTTGATCTGGGTCACCATTGCCTGTCATAACATAACATAACATAACATAACATAACATAACTTAGCATCAATGCGCTCTCAAAAACGTTGACAACAGCGGATGGGTGGAGGGAAGAAAAGAAATGTGGACATGAGAGTGAGTACTTGCATGATAGTGACGTACAAGGTGACTAATGTGAGCTTGTACATGCAGCTGGCAACCTTCATCATGTACAATAAAGTGACAAAGAAGCCACTGCTGCAGGAGAATGTGAATGTTTTGTGCAAACTTCATACAAGGGCACTAGCTACAGTGGGGATCCATGTTCTGTAAGGAGCGCAACGGAAAATAATGATGACAATTTATATAATAATGGACAAGACAAGTAGTTCATTTAGTGACGTCAAGAACAGAAATCTATAATGTCTTACTACACTTAACGACAAGTAGTTCATTTAGTGACGTCAAGAACAGAAATCTATAATGTCTTACTACACTTAACGGCAAGTAGTTCATTTAGTGACGTCAAGAATGGAAATCTATAATGTCTTACTACACTTAACTACAAGTAGTTCATTTAGTGACGTCAAGAACAGAAATCTATAATGTCTTACTACACTTAACTACAAGTAGTTCATTTAGTGACGTCAAGAACGGAAATCTATAATGTCTTACTACACTTAACGGCAAGTAGTTCATTTAGTGACGTCAAGAACAGAAATCTATAATGTCTTACTACACTTAACTACAAGTAGTTCATTTAGTGACGTCAAGAACGGAAATCTATAATGTCTTACTACACTTAACTACAAGTAGCTCATGTATTAACGTAAAGAACAGAAATCTATAATGTCTTACTACACTTAACTACAAGTAGTTCATTTAGTGACGTCAAGAACGGAAATCTATAATGTCTTACTATACTTAACGGCAAGTAGTTCATTTAGTGACGTCAAGAACAGAAATCTATAATGTCTTACTACACTTAACTACAAGTAGTTCATTTAGTGACGTCAATAACAGAAATCTATAATGTCTTACTACACGTAACTACAAGTAGCTCATGTATTAACGTAAAGAACATAAATCTATAATGTCTTACAACACTTAACGACAAGTAGTTCATTTAGTGACGTAAAGAATGGAAATCTATAATGTCTTACTACACTTAACGGCAAGTAGTTCATTTAGTGACGTCAAGAATGGAAATCTATAATGTCTTACTACACTTAACTACAAGTAGTTCATTTAGTGACGTCAAGAATGGAAATCTATAATGTCTTACTACACTTAACGACAAGTAGTTCATTTAGTGACGTCAAGAACAGAAATCTATAATGTCTTACTACACTTAACTACAAGTAGTTCATTTAGTGACGTCAAGAACAGAAATCTATGATGTCTTACTACACTTAACGACAAGTAGTTCATTTAGTGACGTCAAGAACAGAAATCTATAATGTCTTACTACACTTAACGACAAGTAGTTCATTTAGTGACGTAAAGAACAGAAATCTATAATTTCTTACTACACTTAACGACAAGCAGTTCATTTAGTGACGTAAAGAATGGAAATCTATAATGTCTTACTACACCTAACTACAAGTAGCTTATTTACAAACGTAAAGAACAGAAACCTATAATGTCTTACTACACTTTACGACAAGTAGTTCATTTACTGACGTAAAGAACAGAAATCTATAATGTCTTACTACACTTAACTACAAGTAGTTCATTTATTGACGTAAAGAACAGAAATCTATAATGTCTTACTACACTTAACGACAAGTAGTTCATTTAGTGACGTAAAGAATGGAAATCTATAATGACTTACTACACGTAACTACAAGTAGCTCATGTATTAACGTAAAGAACATAAATCTGTAATGTCTTATCACACTTTACGACAAGAGTGTAAGATTATGTGAAATCTTGTTCGTTTATTTCACCGTGGAGTCTAGACCTAGTCTAGTCTAGTTCACGCTCTTCTGCATAAAGTAACTTACTGAGGTTCTTTTCATGCCTAATTTATCCGGCCATTGTCGTCTGTCCAGTTCTCGTTTTCATCCGGGTGTTTTGGGTCATCCTCTATTTATTGTGAATGGTGATTCCCTAATAAGGACGGCCTTTTGATAGTAGTCGATGGCTTTCACCGTGCTTGTGCCATACACCTTTGTCTTTTTTTCACCACTTGCTTCGCTGTTATTTGCTTGGGTGTTTATGTCAATCAACATTGGTGATCCTGTAATAAAGGTGTTACTCCTGCTCTGCACAAATCAGCCTTGATTAACCCACACAACTTCTAAATTATCTTTTTATTTGTCTCACGTTGCACAGCCACACAATAGGACTGACTTAAATTTTTGCATTAACTGCTTCAAATTTTGGTGGTTAGCTACGTTTCTATGAGAAAGGTCAGTCAGTTTGATGTCCAACTCTCCTTTGTGGCATGTTACCACCTGGTAGGTCGAAGTTCTGGTATTCTTTGCTCCCATTTCAATTCTTTGTAAAGACGAGTGTCAGATGTACAACAAAATCTACTAGAAGATCAGCAGTGTGGAAACGATGACATGAAACAGACAAGTGATAGTGGAACAGGCAATTAGAAGATGACATATATTAGATATGACACACATTCAGGAAATCTGTTGATAGCATTACATACCAGTTCTTACTCTTGAATTCACAGGGTAAAGGAAGCAGAGGAAGGCCCCCCCTCCCCCCGCTAGCACATATGGAGAAGAGAACTGAGACATAAATAAACGGAGTAAAGAAGACATGAAAAGTTCTGAAGCTGATGTCACATGATAGGATGTCACATGGTAGGATCACGTGACATAGACTATGCTTCTAGGGCAGCTACATGTAATGAATGAATGAAACAACGGATTATGAATATCTCACGAGCGGCAGTCTATAACTACCAAGCAGAACATGATGAAAAACGTCTGAGAAATGGATTCAATGAAATCATATGTCCAAACTTTATACCACAACTACAGTCAAATCTGGACAGTTAAATTAGTGATCCTCTTATAAAACACTACGTGAATTAACAAGTCAGAGTCGGGTAAACATCACAACAAGCACAAATATCATTCATTCATTCCTGACTCTTTAGCTCCGTTTATAGCAGGGAGTCACAAACCGGTACCCGCGATCTACCGGTCAACCGCGATATACCATTAGTTAAATGGTATGATTTGGTAGATATCTAGGTAATGCCAGCTGTAAAACAAACATTTTTAAGCGAGTAAAGTTTGGGAGTAACCTTCTCCCACCGGTATTTACAAGCTTGATATCCACATGATTTAGAGTGCTTCTTCCGCGTTCTCAGTGAAAACCCACAAGCTAGCTTTAAGATAGGGATGTCATGTCTCGCTGTAAGTAAAGTTGATATTTGGTAAAACATAATAATGTTTGAATTTTCCATAGCTCTGTTGACTCAATAGCAGCATGCAGATCATTTGGTATTCTAAATACCCTCAAACCTGAAATACAGATCTGTGAAAGTAGTAGCTACAACCAAACCCCACCATCACCAACACCCTATACGGAGATACAACAGAATTGAGAAAGACATGTACATTCAATTTCCGTTACATATTTTAAACAGGAGGATTGCCTCGTTTTGGCGAGGTGCGTCCCGTTCAAGCTAGACAAAAGAGGCCGTCGGTTATATTAGGCGCATCTTCTTCTTCTTGGATCTATAGCTCCTGACTGACAAAGCAGTCAGTGGCCATCACGCCTAGTGGGGTTCTGTAAGGCAGCAACAAACTGTCCCCAGTTTTCTCGGTCGGTGGCCATCCTTCGTGCCGTGCCCCAACTCTGGTTCATGCTTTGCATCTCAGCCTCCACTGTTCTCCGCCAGGTTGTCTTTGGTTTGCCTCTCTTTCGCCGTCCTTCTGGGGTATATACGAGTAGCATAACAGTTCTGGTGATGTTGTCAGGGTCCCTTCTGAGGACATGGCCAACCCAGTTCCAGTGTCTGCCTGCAATGATGCTGTGCATGTCTTATTGACTGCACCGTGAAAGCAGTTCCTGGTTGAAGATGGTATTCGGCCAAAAATTTCGAAGGATTTTCCTTAGGCAGGTTATGTGGAAAGATGATAATTTATACATTTCCTTTCCTGTTACTCTCCAGCACTCTGCGCTATACAAAAGTACAGAAAGTCCGCAACTCTCGAATAAGGGCGCATGTACACATATAAAAGGCCTGGTGGTCTGGTATTACCCCTTACCTGAGACATTTATCCCCATGTACCTGTCGTAGGTCTCTGAGAAGACAAAGAAGAATAGAACTAAAGATCCATCAGGCATGTCGTAAAATGCGACAAAAATGACGTTGTGCGTGGGAATAGTAACTTCATCTAATTAAAAAAACGTGACCATAGAAAGAACTGATGAAGGAAAATGTGAATGTCTAGTGCAGGACTTCTGCAAGGAGACCAACTTCAATGGTGGCTTGATGCTCCGTAAGGTGCGCACAAGAAAATGATGATAATAATGATGACTTCTCGGAGGCTTGTGAGAAGTTTCTGATTGGTCGGTCAAATATGGCAGTGCACAGCGGGTCCACAGCAGTAGGGGGCACTAGACTCCATCAAGTCGGATGGGTGGGTAGGGGGCCAAAGTCCCTTATTGCCCGAGGGCCCCCGATCACTGTCAGTCCGCTATGTACAGACGACAAAGGAAGAATAGGATTTATGTTCCATCAGGCATGTCGTAAATGGCCACTAATATGGCACTCTGCTTGACAATCAAGTGATACAAATTGCTACAGAGATCACTTCTGCAGGATGCTTTGCAGATTTCCTACAAGTGGGCAAGCTGCAGTGGGGGGGGTTGGGGCAGCAACAAACGGGGTTGGAATCCTGGGGGGGGGGTCTTCATACAGGGGGGGGGGGGGGGGGGGGGGGGGAAGAGGGCGCATGTAAAGGTGGTTTCAAGACCCAGCAAGGAGTGGAAAAATGAGATAAAAGAAAAAAAAACGGAGATGAGTACGAAATGTTTTTTATTTTAATAATTGCCTCGTTTTGGCGAAGCGCGTCCATTCAACCTAGACACAGGGATCGTCGTTTATATTAGGGCGTATTTCCAAATATATAAAAAACCTTTTGGTCTGGTTATAAAATATTTTATTTCTTGCTGTAATATTTTGATAGAGTGCATGAAACACTTTGCTGTCCATTAGGAAGAACTTCCTTGTGAAAAAATGGCGGGCAAAAATGTTTTGCTGTACCTTAATGAATGCCCCTTTTCTCCTCTGCATATCGGAAATTATCTACATTGATGTGTTGTAGATGTCGCAAGACGTTACGCTGTACATGTTATTTCTCAACAGGTAAACAGTTCCCACCTGACCCTGAAGTGTTTCTTGCAACTGTTGAACATGCAACGACTCAGCGTTTATGCTGCAGGGAGATAACTCATACGCTAAGTGTCACTGGATTCATACGCTAAGTGTCACTGCAGCAGAAACAACAATTACTGCCTCCATGGCTTGCATCCAAGGAGACCAGAAGAAACATTTTACTGCAACATCTGCCTGTGTCAATTAGTACCTGATTTATTTGTCATTCCCCACCCACACAATTTATACACTTTAGTTGGCAGCACGCATCTTCCAGACGCGAGAAAAGAGTTCTTGACATGCTTCTAGGCAGAAGACCTGCCACATGTAAAAGCAGATATCTCACCAGAGTAATGCGCCACTTAATGATAAGTCTGTACACTGGAAAATTATCTGGGTCAAATTCACCGCGCATGTTTCCCAAGGGTAGACGTGGAACACGTGAAATGTGAGAACCTCATGCAAAGGTTGCTGGCTTCAGCAAATGATCATCTACCTGGGTGTCAAATGTAAAGTTTATGTAATCTCGGGATATCAGCACCGTCGTTCAACAAATTACCTGTGCATATAAGATCGCAGTGGCCCCTTCTTTCCAGCTGCGACCTGTTGGTCCACAAGTCGTTGATAATTTTTTAAGGTCTTCGTAGTAAGCATGTTCAAACAACAAGGTATTACTTATAACAGGCACATCAATAGGCAGTAGAGGAGAAAAAATGTGTAGGAGAACAAAGAAGAGAATCAACTAGTCTGAGCGATAATGAAATGTTGATGATAATGAAATGTTAGAGAGAGAGAGAGAGAGAGAGAGAGAGAGAGAGAGAGAGAGAGAGAGAGAGAGAGAGAGAGAGAGCTGTCAGACAGGACACATAATAAAATGTTGAAGAGAACCAGCATGTAGGATATATATCGAAATGTTGACTGAAACCAACATTTCAGAGTGATAATGAAATACTGGACCAATATTTAGGAGTGATAATGAAATGATGAACGCAGCCGAAATTTCGGGCAAATATGGATAATTTGACTAGTACCGACAGGTAGGAGAGATAAATGATGTGCTGATAAGAATCAACATATGTAGAAATGCTGACTAGAACCAATATTGATGAGCAATAATAACATTTTGGAGAGAAATCACAAATAAGATATACAGGTATAATTATATGTTGAACACAACCAACTGGTAGTTGGTATAATTAAATGCTGAATAGAGTCAATAGGTAAGGGATATAATGAAATGATGACTAGAACCAACAGGTAAGGGATATAATGAAACTGTGACGAGTAATCAACATTTAGGTCAAATGTAGAAATCATGACTAGAACCAATATTCAGGAGAGATAATGAAATGATGAAGTGAACAAACATTTCTGACAGATACCAACATTTTGGAAACAACCAATTTTTAGGACCTATAACGGAATGTTAAACAAAACCGACCTTAAGAACAGATGACAGTTGTCTCACCTAACAATATTTTACAATAAGAGTTCTCGCCTAACAATATTTTACAATAAAAGTTGTCTCGCCCAATTTCGAATTTTACTTGTGTCAAAAAACCGGAAACATCCTGAAAAAAAAAACAATGAAAAAATGCCACCATCTATTCGGGGAAATACGGAACAGGCGTGCAGTACCCGGTGAAAGCTAAACTGCAGATCAACTAAAATAGCACGTGCCTTTCAAATTTTCCTTGGTGCATTGACCATTGACCTTTAGACCATTGACCAACACTCATGATAATTTTGACTATAAATATCAAGCCAAGAGGACATGGGATGAAACAGAATGAAATAATCACAGGAGAAAGGGTGTAGTCCGTGAACAGGACATGGGATGAAACAGAATGAAATAATCACAGGAGAAAGGGTGTAGTCCGTGAACAGGACATGGGATGGAACAGAAAGAAATAATCACAGGAGAAAGGAAATTCAGGGTGCATGGTGACCAAGTTCGTGAAACCAGGACATGGGATGGAACAGAAAGAAATAATCACAGGAGAAAGGGTGTAGTCCGTGAACAGGACATGGGATGGAACAGAAAGAAATAATCACAGGAGAAAGGGTGTAGTCCGTGAACAGGACATGGGATGGAACAGAAAGAAATAATCACAGGAGAAAGGGTGTAGTCCGTGAACAGGACATGGGATGGAACAGAAAGAAATAATCACAGGAGAAAGGGTGTAGTCCGTGAACAGGACATGGGATGGAACAGAAAGAAATAATCACAGGAGAAAGGGTGTAGTCCGTGAACAGGACATGGGATGGAACAGAAAGAAAAAATCACAGGAGAAAGGGTGTAGTCCGTGAACAGGACATGGGATGGAACAGAAAGAGAAATAATCACAGGAGAAAGGGGGTGTAGTCCGTGAACAGGACATGGGATGGAACAGAAAGAAATAATCACAGGAGAAAAGGGTGTACCCGGTTGTAGTCCGTGAACAGGACATTGGATGGAAAACAGAAAGAAATAATCACAGGAGAAAGGGTGTAGTCCGTGAACAGGACATGGGATGGAACAGAAAGAAATAATCACAGGAGAAAGGGTGTAGTCCGTGAACAGGACATGGGATGGAACAGAATGAAATAATCACAGGAGAAAGGGTGTAGTCCGTGAACAGGACATGGGATGGAACAGAAAGAAATAATCACAGGAGAAAGGGTGTAGTCCGTGAACAGAATGAAATAAATCACAGGAGAAAGGGTGTAGTCCGTAAACAGGACATGGGATGGAACAGAAAGAAATAATCACAGGAGAAAGGGTGTAGTCCGTGAACAGGACATGGGATGGAACAGAAAGAAAAAATCACAGGAGAAAGGGTGTAGTCCGTGAACAGGACATGGGATGGAACAGAAAGAAATAATCACAGGAGAAAGGGTGTAGTCCGTGAACAGGACATGGGATGAAACAGAAAGAAATAATCACAGGAGAAAGGGTGTAGTCCGTGAACAGGACATGGGATGGAACAGAAAGAAATAATCACAGGAGAAAGGGTGTAGTCCGTGAACAGGACATGGGATGGAACAGAATGAAATAATCACAGGAGAAAGGGTGTAGTCCGTGAACAGGACATGGGATGGAACAGAAAGAAATAATCACAGGAGAAAGGGTGTAGTCCGTGAACAGGACATGGGATGGAACAGAAAGAAATAATCACAGGAGAAAGGGTGTAGTCCGTGAACAGGACATGGGATGGAACAGAATGAAATAATCACAGGAGAAAGGGTGTAGTCCGTGAACAGGACATGGGATGGAACAGAAAGAAATAATCACAGGAGAAAGGGCGTAGTCCGTGAACGAATGGGTGTAGTCCGTGAAACAGGACATGGGATGGAACAGAAAGATATTCCGACAGGAGAAAGGGTGTAGTCCGTGAACAGGACATGGGATGGAACAGAATGAAATAATCACAGGAGAAAGGGTGTAGTCCGTGAACAGGACATGGGATGGAACAGAAAGAATAAATCACAGGAGAAAGGGTGTAGTCCGTGAACAGGACATGGGATGGAACAGAAAGAAATAATCACAGGAGAAAGGGTGTAGTCCGTGAACAGGACATGGGATGGAACAGAATGAAATAATCACAGGAGAAAGGGTGTAGTCCGTGAACAGGACATGGGATGGAACAGAAAGAAATAATCACAGGAGAAAGGGTGTAGTCCGTGAACAGGACATGGGATGGAACAGAAAGAAATAATCACAGGAGAAAGGGTGTAGGCCGTGAACAGGACATGGGATGGAACCGAATGAAATAATCACAGGAGAAAGGGTGTAGTCCGTGAACAGGACATGGGATGGAACAGAAAGAAATAATCACAGGAGAAAGGGTGTAGTCCGTGAAAACAGGGACATGGGTGTGAACAGAAAGAAATAATCACAGGAGAAAGGGTGTGTAGTCCGTGAACAGAAATGGAACAAATGAAATAATCAAAGGAGAAAGGGTGTAGTCCGTGAACAGGACATGGGATGGAACAGAAAGAAATAATCACAGGAGAAAGGGTGTAGTCCGTGAACAGGACATGGGATGGAACAGAAAGAAATAATCACAGGAGAAAGGGTGTAGTGTAGTCCGTGAACAGGACATGGGATGGAACAGAAAGAAATAATCACAGGAGAAAGGGTGTAGTCCGTGAACAGGACATGGGATGGAACAGAAAGAAATAATCACAGGAGAAAGGGTGTAGTCCGTGAACAGGACATGGGATGGAACAGAAAGAAATAATCACAGGAGAAAGGGTGTAGTCCGTGAACAGGACATGGGATGGAACAGAAAGAATAAATCACAGGAGAAAGGGTGTAGTCCGTGAACAGGACATGGGATGGAACAGAAAGAAATAATCACAGGAGAAAGGGTGTAGTCCGTGAACAGGACATGGGATGGAACAGAAAGAATAAATCACAGGAGAAAGGGTGTAGTCCGTGAACAGGACATGGGATGGAACAGAAAGAATAAATCACAGGAGAAAGGGTGTAGTCCGTGAACAGGACATGGGATGGAACAGAAAGAAATAATCACAGGAGAAAGGGTGTAGTCCGTGAACAGGACATGGGATGGAACAGAAAGAATAAATCACAGGAGAAAGGGTGTAGTCCGTGAACAGGACATGGGATGGAACAGAAAGAATAAATCACAGGAGAAAGGGTGTAGTCCGTGAACAGGACATGGGATGGAACAGAAAGAAATAATCACAGGAGAAAGGGTGTAGTCCGTGAACAGGACATGGGATGGAACAGAAAGAATAAATCACAGGAGAAAGGGTGTAGTCCGTGAACAGGACATGGGATGGAACAGAAAGAATAAATCACAGGAGAAAGGGTGTAGTCCGTGAACAGGACATGGGATGGAACAGAAAGAAATAATCACAGGAGAAAGGGTGTAGTCCGTGAACAGGACATGGGATGGAACAGAAAGAATAAATCACAGGAGAAAGGGTGTAGTCCGTGAACAGGACATGGGATGGAACAGAAAGAATAAATCATAGGAGAAAGGGTGTAGTCCGTGAACAGGACATGGGATGGAACAGAAAGAAATAATCACAGGAGAAAGGGTGTAGTCCGTGAACAGGACATGGGATGAAACAGAAAGAAATAATCACAGGAGAAAGGGTGTAGTCCGTGAACAGGACATGGGATGAAACAGAAAGAAATAATCACAGGAGAAAGGGTGTAGTCCGTGAACAGGACATGGGATGGAACAGAAAGAAATAATCACAGGAGAAAGGGTGTAGTCCGTGAACAGGACATGGGATGGAACAGAAAGAAATAATCACAGGAGAAAGGGTGTAGTCCGTGAACAGGACATGGGATGGAACAGAAAGAAATAATCACAGGAGAAAGGGTGTAGTCCGTGAACAGGACATGGGATGGAACAGAATGAAATAATCACAGGAGAAAGGGTGTAGTCCGTGAACAGGACATGGGATGGAACAGAAAGAATAAATCACAGGAGAAAGGGTGTAGTCCGTGAACAGGACATGGGATGGAACAGAAAGAATAAATCACCGGAGAAAGGGTGCAGTCCGTGAACAGGACATGGGATGGAACAGAAAGAAATAATCACTGGAGAAAGGGTGTAGTCCGTGAACAGGACATGGGATGGAACAGAAAGAATAAATCACAGGAGAAAGGGTGTAGTCCGTGAACAGGACATGGGATGGAACAGAAAGAATAAATCACCGGAGAAAGGGTGTAGTCCGTGAACAGGACATGGGATGGAACAGAAAGAATAAATCACCGGAGAAAGGGTGTAGTCCGTGAACAGGACATGGGATGGAACAGAAAGAAATAATCACAGGAGAAAGGGTGTAGTCCGTGAACAGGACATGGGATGGAACAGAAAGAATAAATCACAGGAGAAAGGGTGTAGTCCGTGAACAGGACATGGGATGGAACAGAAAGAAATAATCACAGGAGAAAGGGTGTAGTCCGTGAACAGGACGTGGGATGGAACAGAAAGAAATAATCACAGGAGAAAGGGTGTAGTCCGTGAACAGGACGTGGGATGGAACAGAAAGAAATAATCACAGGAGAAAGGGTGTAGTCCGTGAACAGGACGTGGGATGGAACAGAAAGAAATAATCACAGGAGAAAGGGTGTAGTCCGTGAACAGGACGTGGGATGGAACAGAAAGAAATAATCACAGGAGAAAGGGTGTAGTCCGTGAACAGGACGTGGGATGGAACAGAAAGAAATAATCACAGGAGAAAGGGTGTAGTCCGTGAACAGGACGTGGGATGGAACAGAAAGAAATAATCACAGGAGAAAGGGTGTAGTCCGTGAACAGGACGTGGGATGGAACAGAAAGAAATAATCACAGGAGAAAGGGTTGTAGTGCGTGAACAGGACGTGGGATGGAACAGAAAGAAATAATCACAGGAGAAAGGGTGTAGTCCGTGAACAGGACGTGGGATGGAACAGAAAGAAATAATCACAGGAGAAAGGGTGTAGTCCGTGAACAGGACGTGGGATGGAACAGAAAGAAATAATCACAGGAGAAAGGGTGTAGTCTGTGAACAGGATGTGGGATGGAACAGAAAGAAATAATCACAGGAGAAAGGGTGTAGTCCGTGAACAGAAAGAAATAATCACAGGAGAAAGGGTGTAGTCCGTGAACAGGACATGGGATGGAACAGAATGAAATAATCACAGGAGAAAGGGTGTAGTCCGTGAACAGAAAGAAATAATCACAGGAGAAAGGGTGTAGTCCGTGAACAGGACATGGGATGGAACAGAATGAAATAATCACAGGAGAAAGGATGTAGTCCGTGAACAGAAAGAAATAATCACAGGAGAAAGGGTGTAGTCCGTGAACAGGACATGGGATGGAACAGAATGAAATAATCACAGGAGAAAGGGTGTAGTCCGTGAACAGAAAGAAATAATCACAGGAGAAAGGGTGTAGTCCGTGAACAGAAAGAAATAATCACAGGAGAAAGGGTGTAGTCCGTGAACAGGACATGGGATGGAACAGAATGAAATAATCACAGGAGAAAGGGTGTAGTCCGTGAACAGAAAGAATAAATCACAGGAGAAAGGGTGTAGTCCGTGAACAGGACATGGGATGGAACAGAATGAAATAATCACAGGAGAAAGGGTGTAGTCCGTGAACAGAAAGAAATAATCACAGGAGAAAGGGTGTAGTCCGTGAACAGAATGAAATAATCACAGGAGAAAGGGTGTAGTCCGTGAACAGAAAGAAATAATCACAGGAGAAAGGGTGTAGTCCGTGAACAGAAAGAAATAATCACAGGAGAAAGGGTGTAGTCCGTGAACAGAAAGAAATAATCACAGGAGAAAGGGTGTAGTCCGTGAACAGGACATGGGATGGAACAGAATGAAATAATCACAGGAGAAAGGGTGTAGTCCGTGAACAGAAAGAATAAATCACAGGAGAAAGGGTGTAGTCCGTGAACAGGACATGGGATGGAACAGAATGAAATAATCACAGGAGAAAGGGTGTAGTCCGTGAACAGAAAGAAATAATCACAGGAGAAAGGGTGTAGTCCGTGAACAGAATGAAATAATCACAGGAGAAAGGGTGTAGTCCGTGAACAGAAAGAAATAATCACAGGAGAAAGGGTGTAGTCCGTGAACAGGACATGGGATGGAACAGAAAGAAATAATCACAGGAGAAAGGGTGTAGTCCGTGAACAGAAAGAAATAATCACAGGAGAAAGGGTGTAGTCCGTGAACAGAATGAAATAAATCACAGGAGAAAGGGTGTAGTCCGTGAACAGAAAGAAATAATCACAGGAGAAAGGGTGTAGTCCGTGAACAGGACATGGGATGGAACAGAATGAAATAATCACAGGAGAAAGGGTGTAGTCCGTGAACAGAAAGAAATAATCACAGGAGAAAGGGTGTAGTCCGTGAACAGAAAGAAATAATCACAGGAGAAAGGGTGTAGTCCGTGAACAGAAAGAAATAATCACAGGAGAAAGGGTGTAGTCCGTGAACAGAAAGAATAAATCACAGGAGAAAGGGTGTAGTCCGTGAACAGAAAGAAATAATCACAGGAGAAAGGGTGTAGTCCGTGAACAGAAAGAAATAATCACAGGAGAAAGGGTGTAGTCCGTGAACAGGACGTGCAGCAGAAGAGCATAACATAATTATTTCCTGCCATGTTTTGGCGGGTAACTTGCTGGCGTTGCTTCTGATTGTTAATGGCACATTTGCCCTACCCTTGAAACATGCATTCAGAGATACACCTGAAGGAATAGGCCTTCACACTAGGTCAGATGGCCGTCTGTTTAATCTTTCAAGGCTGAAGGCAAAAACAAAAATCAGAAAGGTCACTATAAGAGACTTGTTATTCGCTGATGATGCTGCAGTCGTCACTCAAAGCCAACAGGAGCTTCAGAGCTTGAGTAATCGCTTCTCCCAAGCATGCAAGGCCTTTGGCCTCACAATAAGTCTTAAGAAAACAAATGTGCTGAGTCAGGATGTGGGTGCTACACCAGTTATCACCATCGATAACTATGAATTGGCAGTGGTGCACCACTTCACATACCTGGGGTCTACTATCAATGACAAACTCTCTCTGGACACAGAAATTGACAGCCGCATTGGCAAAGCTGCAGCTACCTTTACCCGCCTTACAACGCGTGTTTGAGGAAACTCCAAACTCACAACGAAGATCAAATCGCGGTATATAACGCCTGCCTCACCAGCACATTTCTATATGGCAGCGAGACATGGACAACATATACTAAGCAAGAATGAGGGCTCAATACCGTCCATCTGTCGTGGAATATTCTAATCCACATATATAAATTATCAAGTAAATATAAAGCCTAATAAATACATATAATAAATAAAGGAAGAAGAATGGTAAAGAACAGTGCTGTCACAATGACAGTACTCGAAATCCCCTTTGTTTTATGCTTCGTCTGCAAATTGTAACGTTTCCACGTTAAATATAGGCCTTCTGCAACATACACGCGTTTCCCAAACACACAATAAAATGTGCTGCCTTTCTAAGAAAAACCTTGAAATATGCAAGTTGACCTAAATTTTAAATTCCATCCATGTCTTTTTCTACACTGCGTTACCAAAACGAACGAACAGATGGACTAAAGGATAAAGAGAGAGGGAGGGCTGAAAATCAGGAACGCAGGCAACACGCGTCGCGCGATACACAATTGCTGCCATCACGCGTGTAAGACTACATGCACTAATTTTTTTTCAGACGGACAGTGATAAAATACACTACCCTTCCCAGACAGCACATCTTCGAAACAGGAGGTAGAAAATACATATTTTGAACGCAGCCACGTAGCTCTTTTAAATTTGGATATTTGGGTTCCGTAGTGCTTGCTGACAAAGAATATGTAAAACGTTACGCAAATAGTCCAGGAATTAATAAATTATAACCAAAATAAAATAGTGGGGATGCCTGACAACACAAAATCATTTCTGCTCATAAAATTTTTTTATAACGTGTTTGAAAAAAACCTTACGTTACATAAATAGCCTACCATGTAAACTCCAAATTGATTGGAGCGCAACAAATGAAAAACTAACCACGATTGGTCGGGCTATAAATACTATCTTGGTTGTTAGGGAGACGTAGAAAGGTAACATTTTTTCAAACACTTGTCGAAACGTGGCCTCATTGGCTAGACTCGCTGATATACTCACTTAGGAGCGTTAGTTCGAGACCACTAGTGCAAATAAGCTTGATAAAGCGACAGTGCGTTGAAGCCAGCTCACATTTTTGCTAAAATAAAAGCCTGGAACATAAGCAGATGGGAATTTGTGCCAGTAATTGTGCCAGAATTCATTGCTAATCAACGTATCTGTGTTTATTTCCATGAAATTGTGGTAAGCTTGAACCATTCAGTATCTTTTAATGAAAATTGAATGTAAATTGTTAATTTATGCCTGTATATATATGTGTAGTTCAGTGGCAAACAAGAGATAAAGCCTATAATGCTCCAGCCTGAACAGAGGGTGTCGGAGGGAAGTAAAACGGCATGGAATGGCCAAATAGTACACTGACACCTGGATGATTGATTAGACAGAAATAATGCTGGAAGTGCAGAGGCGTGGTAACCATTAAGGAGGTAAATACTGGTATAAAGTATTTCAGATGAAGCTGACAGTTGGCCTAACGCTCTGAACTCAATGTTTGTGTTGTATTGTGCTCCGTGTAGAACTAGAGTATCAATTAGTTATGAAGTAGAAGGTACATCCTTCTTGTTTTCAGGGACCGTGGTCTTGATGGTACTGAGCAGCACCTGGTCAGAGCTTTGCTGAATCCAGAGTCGGACAGCATACTCCTTGGTCTTTTTTAGCTATCAGTGAGGTGTCTCCAGAGCCCAGAGGAGAATTCGAGCAGAGGAGTCCTTTCCTGCCGCCATCACTCAAGATAAGCTGTTTGGCCAGCTGAGCTCAACATTATGTCCCCTCATCTTGAAAGGACTTTGTAAAAATAACATTCAGAGGGGAATTTAATTGTCTTAATATCAGGAACTGAAAACATCTCCAATACTAGTCCCAAAAGACAAACTATTGAAGTCATGATGACAAATACCAACAGAGCTTGAACAAAACAAAACCAGTATTACCTCATATTACCACTACACAACTGACACACATAGGATATTTTAATAATATATGTCACTACAATATTCATATTGATAAAGTCTGTACATATACTTGTAATTAAAATTGATTGTGATTCCTGGTTCCTTTGTATTTGAATCAGGACACATATACCTTTATGATAACCATGAATACATATTGTTATTTGAAAAGTTATCAGTGACTCCTTAAGATATTCTCATAGAGTGTTATATGTATGTGAGTGTCACAGTGTTGTCAAGAGTAGTGGATTAAATTAAATTGTTTATCTGTCTGTTGTTGTGACTTACACTTCATCATACACATACCCTAGACACATAACGTAGTCATCACACTATTCCAGAATAATTCTGACTGAGATATATAGATATGTGGTAGCAAGTAAGGTTATCTATAATACACTACTCTTAATAGATATAGATACCTTCACAGCTGATCTCAGTCAGTACACTAAGTCCCATATAAATATTTATAACATCCCACTTCACCACATATATTGGGGCTCGCTCTTGGGATTTTGAATCTTTCCCTATTAAAAATATTGGGGGTAATTCACTTCAGGGAATATAAGAATTAAAAGGTATCCTTGGGTGGAATTAAATAAGGTTGAGCTCACGGTGCCTGTGTTGTCCATTATATATATTTAGAATTTGAATTGTTGGTTAGACATTGTAGAAATTTACCTGATAGACAATGGCGGACCTGGCCAAGTTTCGATCTGCTGCTGTACAGACTGCAAAAGAGTTAGGATTAGATGGGCAAGTTATGGTTGCCTATGTCACTACGGAATGTGACAAATTTATTGAACGCGAAGAAAGAAGATTAGAAAAAGAGGCCGAAAGAAAGTTAGAGGCTGAGACTAAGAGGTTGCAATTTGAGGCTGAGGCTGAGACTAAGAGGTTGCAAGCTGAGGCTGAGACTAAGAGGTTGCAAGCTGAGGCTGAGACTAAGAGGTTGCAAGCTGAGGCTGAGACTAAGAGGTTGCAGATTGAGGCTGACAAAGAGGCTAAGAAATTGGAAGCTGAAAGAGAAGACAAAAGATTAGCTGCAGAAAGGGAAGCCGAGGAAAGAAGACAGGCTGCAGAAAGGGAAGCAGAAAAGGAGGAGAAGAGATTACAAAGGGAACATGAGTTACGACTAAGGGAGTTTGAGTTTCAGGGCCATGCTCCTGAAAATGGTGCCAGTCCCTTTGCCTCTGATGCCACTGCTAGCCAAGGAGCCTCAACCTCAGCTATGAATTTTCATTTAGATCATTTTGTTGAGAAAGACGATGATATAGAGAGCTACCTAAATAGGTATGAACTATTAGCTACCACGTATGGGTTAGAGAGAGAAAGGTGGAGCTTAAAGTTATCTCAGGGACTTCGTGGGGCAGCTTATGAGGTTTTTTTGCAAAAATGAGCAGAGGTGATCAGGAAAATTATGACATGCTAAAGCAGGCTCTTTTGTTAAGGTATGAAAAGAATGCAGAGTTTTACAGGAAAAAATTTAGGAATGCTAAACTACTGTCAGGTGAAACCTATCACCAGTTTCTCTGCACGAATAGAGACATACTTGGAGAAATGGACTTCTCTGGGGAAAACCCAAGATCTTAAGGAAATGGTCCTTATAGAGCAACTAAGAGAGTCCATGGCTCCAGACCTGAGAAAGTTTCTCATGGAACAAGGTGCAGAGAGGCTGGATGAGTTGCTAAATGTTGCTGAAAGGTATCAAGCAGCTCAAGCAGAGGTAACAGGTAATAAAAAGAAACAAGTGGATAACTTTAGGGCACCACAGAACTTTAATAAATTTGATCCTAAGGATCAAAATAAAGGTAAGCACCAATTTGATAGGCCACGGTATGAAAATAAAAATAAATTCCCACAATTCGATGAAAGGAAATATGATGAAAGAAAATCTTTCAATCAAGGAAAAAGGTGGTGTAAAAATTGTCAGATGGACAATCATGACACTGACCGTTGCAGAAGGAAACCTGTGTATATGGCAACCCTTCAGGTCAGGTCGACCTCAAGACAGGAGGAGGATATTATGTTAGATACCACTCCAGAAGAGATGAGGAAGGCACAGGCTGGGGATAAAACACTCAAGCCTTGTTTCAGAAAATTGTCAACTTGTCATACAACTCCAGGCAAGGGAGATTTTTACATGAAAAACAAGTTGATGTATAGGAAGACTGGAGCTAGATCCAAAGGTCACGGACAGCTGGTTCTTCCAAAAAGATATAGGGCAGACTTAATAAGGAGCCTACATGTGAAACCAGATGGGGACCATGAGAAAATAGGTACCATCATTCAAAAGGTGGCTCACAATTATTATTGGCCCAAAGCAAGATGGGACATTGAGAATTTTGTAGAAAGGTGTAGCATAGCACATGAGGGAACACCCACAAGTGGGAACATGGATCAGGACCTGGACACGCCACGGGGCAAAATTAGGCCTGATAATAAAAAGAAAAAAGATTTGATAAAGTGGACCAAATGGAATGGGAAGCCCCTTTTCACGGACAAGCTTCACTTAACTGTTTTACAATGGCCACTATGCGGAGAGTGCAAAAAGATGTCTTACCCCAGGATAAGCCGAAAATCCCTCAATCGGACTTAAACAAACTGGAGGAAGAGGATGTAGAGAGGAAATCTCTCATCAAGAATTTTAAGTGGGGAGACAGCCCCAAAAGAAAAATTGGTAGCGGTCGTTTTGTGAATGATAATTCTGGGAGGAAAAATCATCACTATAAAGCTTCGAGTGGAAGAGACCATACCGGTGCATGGACAAATAGGTCCACACAATTAAAGGTCCACATGTAGCTATGTTAAGAACGTGGACTGATGAAAAGGCAGAGGAAAACATTACATCTTCATACCAATATGTGAATGAGCTGACCACTCGGTTAAAAACTGGCTGGAAACTTGCCAATGAAAATTTGAAACAAGCCAGGAAGAAACATGCTGCCTATTATAACAGGAAGGCGAAAGACAGAAATTTGGCTGTGGGAGAGAAAGTACTGCTTCTTTTGCCCGGGAGTCAGAATAAGTTACAAATTGGATGGCAGGGTCCATATACAGTTTTAGAGAAGGTATCTAGAACAAATTATAAGATAGATAAGAAGGGGAAAGAAAAAATCTATCATGTGAATCTCCTGAAGAAATATTTGGAAAGAGAACATCAGGAAGAGACACACTTGTTGACCTTGTCCATCGCCATGGAGATGAAAAAGGAACCACTTTCCTCATTTGAATATCCATTACACCCCTGTGAGACAGCAGCACAGGTGAAAATCAGTACACATTTAACGAAAACTCAGAAAGAGAGAGTGCAACAGGTTCTAAATAATCATGCAGAGGTGTTAACAGACCGACCAGGGCATACAAACCTATTGGAATATGATATGAAACTAATAGACTCCACACCTGTCTGTATGAAACCATATTCGATTCCGTTTGCTAAGGAGAAAGCTTTGAAGGAAGAGATAGACTATCTGTTGAAGGAAGGAATTATTTCGCACAGTGAGTCTTCGTATAGTTCCGGTGTTGTACTCTTAAGGAAGCCCTCTGGAGAACATAGACTCTGTATAGATTACAGGAGACTGAATGCTATTACAGAAGGACAGGTGGATCCATTGCCGGATACAAATCAGCTGTTTGCCAGACTAAATAAAGCTAAATATTTCTCAAAAGTGGATCTGAGTAAAGGATACTATCAGATTCCAGTGAAGCCTGAGGTTAGACCATACCTAGCTTTTAGTACCTCAGAAGGACACTATGAGTTTAATAGATTGCCATTTGGATTGAAGAATGCGCCTAGTGTCTTCTCTAGAATGATGAGAAAATTATTGGATCCTCTGAATAATCCCTGTATAACAAATTTTATGGATGATATCCTTATAGCAACAGAAACATTTGAGGAACACATTGACTCTCTGAACATGCTGTTTAATCGACTTAGGGAGGCAAATTTAACAGCCCGACCAACTAAATGTTGCGTTGGATGTAAAGAATTGGAATTTTTGGGACACACAGTTTATCAGGGAAACATGACCCCTGACCCAAAGAATTTAGAGAAACTACAGAACGCCCCGAGACCACAAACCAAGAAGGACGTGAGATCCTTTGTCTCATTATGTGGTTTCTACCAGAAGTATATCAAAAACTTTAATTCCATATGTGCACCGTTAACTGAATTGACACGTAAAGGACATCCAGATCGCATTACATGGACACCACAATGTGAAATGACTTACCAAGAATTGAAGGAAAAGCTCACAAGTAAACCCATTTTGAAATTACCTGACTTAAGTCAAGAATTCATTGTAAGGACGGATGCAAGTAATATTGGGTTAGGTGCAACTCTACTACAGAAATCAGATGCATTGGATGGGGAATTAAGCCCAGTGGCATATGCTAGCAGAAAGTTGAATAAAGCTGAAATCAACTACTCAACTAGCGAAAAAGAATGTCTTGCAGTAATATGGGCGATAAAGAAATTCAATATTTATCTATATGGGAGGCATTTAAGTTGCAAACAGACCACAAACCGTTATCGTTTCTAGCACAGGCTAGGCATGAGAACTCCAGGTTACTCCGATGGTCTTTACTTTTGGCTCCATATAATTTTAGCATTGAGTATATATCTGGAAAAAACCAATTTGGGAGCGGATTTTTTAAGCCGCCATCCGTGTGATGAGAATCACCGTAAACCCCAGAACTAATAATAAATTTCTCTATGTGTATATAGAATAAAGGACTGACATATAATGTCTGTTTTAAGAGGGGAGGTGTCGTGGAATATTCTAATCCACATATATAAATTATCAAGTAAATATAAAGCCTAATAAATACATATAATAAATAAAGGAAGAAGAATGGTAAAGAACAGTGCTGTCACAATGACAGTACTCGAAATCCCCTTTGTTTTATGCTTCGTCTGCAAATTGTAACGTTTCCACGTTAAATATAGGCCTTCTGCAACATACACGCGTTTCCCAAACACACAATAAAATGTGCTGCCTTTCTAAGAAAAACCTTGAAATATGCAAGTTGACCTAAATTTTAAATTCCATTCATGTCTTTTTCTACACTGCGTTACCAAAACGAACGAACAGATGGACTAAAGGATAAAGAGAGAGGGAGGGCTGAAAATCAGGAACGCAGGCAACACGCGTCGCGCGATACACAAATGCTGCCATCACGCGTGTAAGACTACATGCACTAATTTTTTTTTCAGACGGACAGTGATAAAATACACTACCCTTCCCAGACAGCACATCTTCGAAACAGGAGGTAGAAAATACATATTTTGAACGCAGCCACGTAGCTCTTTTAAATTTGGATATTTGGGTTCCGTAGTGCTTGCTGACAAAGAATATGTAAAACGTTACGCAAATAGTCCAGGAATTAATAAATTATAACCAAAATAAAATAGTGGGGATGCCTGACAACACAAAATCATTTCTGCTCATAAAATTTTTTTATAACGTGTTTGAAAAAAACCTTACGTTACATAAATAGCCTACCATGTAAACTCCAAATTGATTGGAGCGCAACAAATGAAAAACTAACCACGATTGGTCGGGCTATAAATACTATCTTGGTTGTTAGGGAGACGTAGAAAGGTAACATTTTTTCAAACACTTGTCGAAACGTGGCCTCATTGGCTAGACTCGCTGATATACTCACTTAGGAGCGTTAGTTCGAGACCACTAGTGCAAATAAGCTTGATAAAGCGACAGTGCGTTGAAGCCAGCTCACATTTTTGCTAAAATAAAAGCCTGGAACATAAGCAGATGGGAATTTGTGCCAGTAATTGTGCCAGAATTCATTGCTAATCAACGTATGTGTGTTTATTTCCATGAAATTGTGGTAAGCTTGAACCATTCAGTATCTTTTAATGAAAATTGAATGTAAATTGTTAATTTATGCCTGTATATATATGTGTAGTTCAGTGGCAAACAAGAGATAAAGCCTATAATGCTCCAGCCTGAACAGAGGGTGTCGGAGGGAAGTAAAACGGCATGGAATGGCCAAATAGTACACTGACACCTGGATGATTGATTAGACAGAAATAATGCTGGAAGTGCAGAGGCGTGGTAACCATTAAGGAGGTAAATACTGGTATAAAGTATTTCAGATGAAGCTGACAGTTGGCCTAACGCTCTGAACTCAATGTTTGTGTTGTATTGTGCTCCGTGTAGAACTAGAGTATCAATTAGTTATGAAGTAGAAGGTACATCCTTCTTGTTTTCAGGGACCGTGGTCTTGATGGTACTGAGCAGCACCTGGTCAGAGCTTTGCTGAATCCAGAGTCGGACAGCATACTCCTTGGTCTTTTTAGCTATCAGTGAGGTGTCTCCAGAGCCCAGAGGAGAATTCGAGCAGAGGAGTCCTTTCCTGCCGCCATCACTCAAGATAAGCTGTTTGGCCAGCTGAGCTCAACATTATGTCCCCTCATCTTGAAAGGACTTTGTAAAAATAACATTCAGAGGGGAATTTAATTGTCTTAATATCAGGAACTGAAAACATCTCCAATACTAGTCCCAAAAGACAAACTATTGAAGTCATGATGACAAATACCAACAGAGCTTGAACAAAACAAAACCAGTATTACCTCCTATTACCACTACACAACTGACACACATAGGATATTTTAATAATATATGTCACTACAATATTCATATTGATAAAGTCTGTACATATACTTGTAATTAAAATTGATTGTGATTCCTGGTTCCTTTGTATTTGAATCAGGACACATATACCTTTATGATAACCATGAATACATATTGTTATTTGAAAAGTTATCAGTGACTCCTTAAGATATTCTCATAGAGTGTTATATGTATGTGAGTGTCACAGTGTTGTCAAGAGTAGTGGATTAAATTAAATTGTTTATCTGTCTGTTGTTGTGACTTACACTTCATCATACACATACCCTAGACACATAACGTAGTCATCACACTATTCCAGAATAATTCTGACTGAGATATATAGATATGTGGTAGCAAGTAAGGTTATCTATAATACACTACTCTTAATAGATATAGATACCTTCACAGCTGATCTCAGTCAGTACACTAAGTCCCATATAAATATTTATAACATCCCACTTCACCACACCATCTACAGTGTATACGCCACATCCTCGGTATTTCGTGGAAGTACAAAGTGACAAATGTCGAGGTGTTGTCACGTGCTGGCCTTCAAAGCATGTCTACACTGCTAAGACAGCGCAGACTACACTGGCTTGACCATGTCCGCCGCATGGAAGATGGTCACATCTCGAAAGTTATTTTGTACGGAAAACTGGCAAATGACCAAAAAAAAAAAACCAAAAAAAAAACAGTGGGGTGACCTCAGCGAAGGTTCACAGATATGTGCGAGAGAGTCATGACGACACGGGACATTAATCCAGCAACCTGGGAGGATGAAGATGCCGATCGCACCATGTAGCGATGCTCTCTACGGCGCTACCTCAGACTGGGTGAAAAGAAGCTCTCACGGCAAGCAGACGAGATAAGAAAACGTCGAAGGGAACACCAGGAAAATAAGCAGTTGAGGGCTGTCACCTCAGGGGCACATTCCCATAGTCAGTTATGACTGAGAGGGCTATTTTGCACTAAAATGTCAAGTCTTTCCTCTAAAAATGTGTGTGAACTACATTGAGTATATCAAACTGGAAGATAAAAACTTTTTTTTTCCTTAATGTAGTCATTCTCATAACCACTACTGTATTAGCACGTTTTAAAAGAAAATGTGCTGTAAGGAATAGACAGACTTTCATACATGGAGGCTTGCGTAGAGCAGAAGGATTGAAATGGTATGACAAGATCACTAATGTGGAACTGATGACAAGATCACTAACGTGGAACTGATGACAAGATCACTAATGTGG
Organism: Oreohelix idahoensis; assembly: GCA_024509875.1. Taxonomy (NCBI): domain Eukaryota; kingdom Metazoa; phylum Mollusca; class Gastropoda; order Stylommatophora; family Oreohelicidae; genus Oreohelix; species Oreohelix idahoensis. The sequence goes on from JAMPIV010022211.1 coordinate 427,308, forward strand.
AGCTGATGACAAGATCACTAAGGTGGAGCTGATGACAAGATCACTTACGTGGAGCTGATGAAAAGATCACTAATGTGGAGCTGATGACAAGATCACTAAAGTGGAACTGATGACAAGATCACTTATGTGGAGCTGATGACAAGATCACTAATGTGGAGCTGATGACAAGATCACTAAAGTGGAACTGATGACAAGATCACTAAAGTGCAGCTGATGATAAGATCACTAAGGTGGAACTGATGACAAGATCCCTAATGTGGAGCTGATGACAAGATCACTAAGGTGGAACGAACGAACGAACGAACGAACTTTATTTTCAAAGGGTTGAGAATTGGGCACGCAGGCCCGTCTGACATTCTGCCCTTCCTTTCTCTCACCTTTCATACTGAATTCATTTATTCCCATATGCATTTTACATATCAATGTCAAGGAATTCAACGTTGCAAAGTAAAATAAAATAGCACACTCATATTAACATTAACTACTTATAAACATGACATAAAATATGTAGAAAAGTACAAACATCGTCATTAGAACCTACAATTGATATTATAAGAAAAGATAATCTGATTAGGGGGGCATGTAATCAAAACTAATAAAGTATTCGAAAAGTCTACGATTGTATGAATAGGGACTGAAAGAGAGCGAACGAACTTTATTTTCAAAGTGTTGAGAGAAAGGAACTTAGGCCCGTCTAAGAAAGAGAGAGAAAGAGAGAGAGAGAGAGAGAGAGAGAGAGAGAGAGTGAGAGAGAGAGCCAGCGAGAGAGCGAACGAACTTTGTTTTCAAAGTGTTGAGAAATAGGAACATAGGTTCGTCTAAGAGAGAACGAACGAACGAACTTTATTTTCAAAGGGTTGAGAATTGGGCTCACAGGCCCGTCTGACATTCTGCCCTTCCTTTCTCTCGTCTTTTATACTGATTTCATTTATTCTCACATATATTTTACCCATCAATTCAAGGAATTCAACGTTGTAAAGGTAAAATAATAGCATACTCACATTCACAGTATCTAATTATAAACATGAAATAGAACAAAATATGTTGAAAAGCACTAACATCATCATTAAACCTACACTCGATATTATACCATTTGTTCGGAAAAATAATCACATTAGGGGGGCAGATAATCAGAACTCATAAAGTATTCGAAAAGTTTACGATTGTATGAATAGGGACTGAGGTTGTTATGTTTTAGATAATGTGGAAGATAGTTCCAAAGATGAGCAGCAGAGTAAGCTAAGCTTTTCTTGAATAAGTCAAGCCTAGGCTTGGGCACTTGTATTTTGTTAAGGCGTTGACTGCGTCTTTCATTGTATTTGAACATTGGCCACAGATATGTTGGAGCATTCTGTGACAGGATTTTGTGAACAAATTTAGCTTTGTTGAACAGAAAGCGCTTTCTTAGAGGCATTATTTTGAGATCTTTATATAGATCTACACACTGTGTTTGGCAGTTGTCAGAAACTAGACGCACTGCACGCTTTTGTAGTGAATGGAGTCTTTTTGTGTTGGACATAGAACAACCATCCCAGATTGTGGAGCAATAGTCAAGGTTTGTTTGTATGTGAGATATATAGAACAATTTTCGTGCATCTTCATCTAGGAAATGTTTGATTTTAGCTAACTGGTAAACTTTCTGTGCTGTTTGCTTGGTCAGTGCATGAACATGTGAGTTCCAATTTAGATGCTGGTCAACGACTATTCCTAGAGTTTTATGTTCATTAACGTTTCCAATTGGTGAGGTACCAATATAGATCTGAAGTGTTGTTTTCTCAGAATTTTGTAATTTTTGTCTAGTTGATATTAACATCTATAGTTACCAAGGTTATTATTGTCGGAAGAGCCAGGTTTTAAGAGAGGATATACCTTAGCGACTTTAAAGTGCCACGGAAAGTAACTCCGTGCGATACATTGATTGTATATGTATGTAAGCGAATCACTAATAGCTGGAGCCGCATAACGCAGTATTCGATTACTGACTCCGTCAAGTCCTGATGAGTTATTATCTTTAAGTCCTAGAAGATAGTTATACACTTCATTAACTGTCATAAACGGAATGTTGGATGGGATTGTGTTGGTACATTTGTTCTCACAAAATACTGACAGCCTGCCTAAGTCACAAGGTGAATTTGGTATTGTAGATTTAAGACTGTTTATTTCTGCCTGAAGGTAATTACTGAAGTCTGTGGAAGTAAATGAAGTATTAGGAGTTGACGAGACTGACAGATTTCGCTTGTTCGCTAAGGTATTGATTGCTTTCCATATATCTTTACTGTTTGTTTTGTTCTGAACCAAATTTTTAAAGAAATTTTTTTTTTCTCTACGAATTAAATATTGCACGTTGTTCCTCTGTGCTCTGTATATGTTAAAGTCCTTGTTTTTGTGAGCTTGATCTCTCTGCCTCATGGCGTCTAGCACTGCTTGTGTGATCCAAGGAGATTTGACCTGTCGTTTCACACGAACTTCTTTAGTTGGTGCGTGGTTATCAAACACACAAAGAAAGATGCGTATCCAATGGGCAATGGCGTCATCGGGATCAGAAAGCTGGTAAACACTGGCAAGAGGTGCGGTTCGCAAATCATGTAAAAATAGTTCACGGTTGAAATTTTTAAAACTTCTAAATTTAATACTGATATGTTTATTTCTTGGAGCTTTATATTTATTCTTTGACCACGTGCAACATATAGGATAGTGGTCACTCATCGCGACAGTAGGAACAGAGCATTCTATAATGTTTTCTGCACAGGTGACGTAGATGTGGTCAATTGTTGTGGATGATGCATTTGTTACCCTGGTAGGCTGGTTGACTATTTGTTTTAGGTTGTAAGATAGTATGATGTTTTCCCACGTTTGGTTTGTGTTGTGCATGTCGATGTTGAAATCGCCTAGAAGAATAATTTCTTTGGCAGTGGTAAATACTTTATCCATCATAGATGACAAGATCACTAAAGTGGAGCTGATGACAAGATCACTAAGGTGGAACTGATGACAAGATCACTAAAGTGGAACTGATGACAAGATCACTAATGTGGAGCTGATGACAAGATCACTTATGTGGAGCTGATGACAAGATCACTAATGTGGAGCTGATGACAAGATCACTAATGTGGAACTGATGACAAGATCACTAATGTGGAACTGATGACAAGATCACTAATGTGGAACTGATGACAAGATCACTAATGTGGAACTGATGACAAGATCACTTATGTGGAGCTGATGACAAGATCACTAAAGTGGAAATGATGACAAGATCACTAATATGGAACTGATGACAAGGTCACCAATGTGGAACTGATGACAAGATGACTAATGTGGAACTGATGACAAGGTCACTAATGTGGAACTGATGACAAGATCACTAATGTGGAACTGATGACAAGGTCACTAATGTGGAGCTGATGACAAGATCACTAAAGTGGAGCTGATGACAAGATCACAAATGTAAAACTGATGACAAGATCACTAATGTGGAACTGATGACAAGATCACTAATGTGGAACTGATGACAAGATCACTAATGTGGAGCTGATGACAAGATCACTAAAGTGGAGCTAATGACAAAATCACTAATGTGGAGCTGATGACAAGATCACTAAAGTGGAAATGATGACAAGATCACTAATGTGGAACTGATGACAAGATCACTAATGTGGAACTGATGACAAGATCACTAATGTGGAGCTGATGACAAGATCACTAAAGTGGAGCTTATGACAAGATCACTAAAGTGGAGCTGATGACAAGATTACTAATGTGGAACTGATGACAAGATCACTAATGTGGAACTGATAACAAGATCACTAATGTGGAGCTGATGACAAGATCACTAAAGTGGAGCTGATGACAAGATCACTGATGTGGAGCTGATGACAAGATCACTAAAGTGGAACTGATGACAAGATCACTAATGTGGAACTGATGACAAGATCACTAAAGTGGAGCTGATGACAAGATCACTAATGTGGAACTGATGACAAGATCACTAAAGTGGAACTGATGACAAGATCACTAATGTGGAACTGATGACAAGATCACTAATGTGGGACTGATGACAAGATCACTAATGTGGAGCTGATGACAAGATCACTAATGTGGAACTGATAACAAGATCACTAATGTGGAGCTGATGACAAGATCACTAATGTGGAGCTGACGATAAGATCACCAAAGTGGAACTGATGACAAGATCACTAATGTGGAGCTGACGACAAGATCACTAATGTGGAACTGATGACAAGATCACTAATGTGGAGCTGATGACAAGATCACTAATATGGAGCTGATGACATGATCACTAATGTGGAACTGATGACAAGATCACTTATGGTGTGGGGCTGATGACAAGATCACTAATGTGGAGCTGATGACAAGATCACTAAAGTGGAACTGATGACAAGATCACTAAAGTGGAGCTGATGACAAGATCACTAATGTAGAACTGATGACAAGATCACTAATGTGGAACTGATGACAAGATCACTAATGTGGAACTGATGACAAGGTCACTAATGTGGAGCTGATGACAAGATCACTAAAGTGGAGCTGATGACAAGATCACTAATGTGGAGCTGATGACAAGATCACTAAAGTGGAACTGATGACAAGATCACTAATGTGGAACTGATGACAAGATCACTAAAGTGGAACTGATGACAAGATCACTAAAGTGGAACTGATGACAAGATCACTAAAGTGGAACTGATGAAAAGATCACTAAAGTGGAACTGATGAAAAGATCACTAATGTAGAACTGATGACAAGATCACTAAAGTGGAACTGATGAAAAGATAACTAAAGTGGAACTGATGAAAAGATAACTAAAGTGGAACTGATGACAAGATCACTAATGTGGAACTGATGACAAGATCACTAAAGAGGAACTGATGACAAGATCACTAAAGTGGATCTGATGACAAGATCACTAAAGTGGATCTGATGACAAGATCACTAATGTGGAATTGATGACAAGAACCAGACAAGTGCTAGTGGAACAAGAGAAGAACGATCAATAGAACACACACTCAGCAAACCTGTTGATAGTATTACAAGGTAGTTCTTATTCTGAAGTCCCCAGGATAAGAGAGTTAGAGGAAGACAGGAGAAGAGATGTGGAGACATAAATTAAAGGAATGAGGAGACATGGAGAACAACCTTGAGCTGATGGCACGTGACACGAACATTTGGCTGACGTGTGTTGGAGGTTTATGTTCCTTGGGAAGCTGAAGGGTGAGGAATGTATAAATGAATAGACATTACTGTCAACAGACATTACTGTCAACAGACATTACTGTCAACAGACATTACTGTTAACAGACATTACCGTCAACAGACATTACTCGAAAATTTCTAAATATAGAGCTGAAAGTCTTAAGTCTCAATAATAATGCACACAGCCAAGTTGGGCTTCTGACATCCGGTCTCATGTGGTCGATTTCGCGTTTTTATATGGACGACCGTGATTGCTTTATTATAATTTTTTTAAATTTTTTAATTACTTTTTTTTGTGCAGCTGAGTTTCTTATGTGAGCTCGTATGTCATGGCCAACGCGGGAGCGCACAGCTTTGATGGAACACTGACCTCGCCTAATACAAGGTAAAGGTGGTTCCATAGCACACACTGCCGCAGGGGGGGGGGGGGAAGTGTTAGAGACTTCATTATATTATGTACAGCTTTATGTGGTGGGGTGGCAAGTTCCCTTACACGCTGTCATTCTTTTCTCTAAATTAAGAACAAAGTCAGATACCTATTTACAGCTGGGAAGACTGAAGCGAGATGCTACCAGGGTTCACCCTGACCTCTCCAAGTTGGAAATATTATAATGAAGTCTCTAACACTTCACTCTGTTGCGGCAGTATCTGCTATGGGCAGGGGCGGTGCTACAGTTAGGCCAACTAGGCAGCCGCCTAGGGCGCAAACCTCAGTGGGGCGCAGTACTGACTAGGCCAACTAGGCAGCCGCCTAGGGCGCAAACCTCAGTGGGGCGCAGTACTGACCTTTGAGGGGCGTTGTACTATCCTTTAAGGGGCTCAGTTTTATACAGATTATCTTTCTTAAACCCATATAAAATTGCAACTGACAACCACATGCCTTTTTTGTGCCCTGCAATGCACTCTCTTAAAAACTTAGTACTCAGCGATGCCACTAAGTGTTGTCTGGAAGCCACTAGTTTCTTCACTTTGGCTCAACAGATCTATAATTATTTCCCTGCATCGACTCAGCGTTGGTAAATTCTAACTAGCCATGTGTCAGACTTAGACATAACTGTTAAGCCATTGAGTGAAACAAGATGGGAAAGTCGGATCGTTGCTTTGAAACCACTGAGATATAATTTTGGTAATATATATGATGCTTTAATAGAGAGATCATTGATGACACAAGCCTAAAAGGTGCATCTGGAAACACTTCCCGAACTGAAGCTAAGGCCCTTGCTGATTCAATGTGTAAGTTCAAGTTTGTGGTATCCCTTGTTACATGGTACAGCATCCTTTCTGAAGTCAATCTTTCAAGCAAGCTATTACAAAAGAAGGAAGCTGATTTAAATTGAACTACAAGCGAATTGCAAGTGATCAAGAATTACCTTGTGGGCTGCAGGTGTGATGAGGGGTTTTAACAAGTTTTGATAAATGCTACTGAGATTGCAAGGGGGCTAGAGTTACTTCCAAACTTTGAGACAGAACAAGTTAGAAAAAGGAGAAAGAAACAGCAGTTTGAGCATGAGGCCCAAGATGATTCACAGCACGATCAAAAACAGATATTCAAAGTAGGTTTCTACAATGCTGTCTTAGACATGGCCATACAATCTGTTGAAGAGAGATCACAACAGATACAATAATATAAACCCCTATTTGGCTTCCTGTATAATAATATACAGTATCTCACAAGAAATCTACTGAAGACGTACTTAAGGCCTGCAAGAATTTTAAAAAATCACTGATACACAATGGAAACAAAAATATCGATGCTGAAGATCTGTGAACTGTGAACTTATAGCAATAGCTCGGAGACTTCCAAAGTCTATGCCGTCACAAGGAGTAGTTCTATTCATAGTACAATAAAATGTCCTGGATCACGTGCCTAATGTTTATGTTGCTCTAAGGATCCTTCTCACACTTCCAGTGTCAGTGGGAAGTTGTGAATGCAATTTCTCAAAGCTCAAACTTATACAAACTTACATACCATCAACAAAGTTATACAAACTTACATACGATCAACAAAGTTATACAAACTTACATACGATCAACAAAGTTATACAAACTTACATACGATCAACAAAGTTATACACACTTACATACGATCAACAAAGTTATACAAACTTACATACGATCAACAAACTTATACAAACTTACATACGATCAACAAAGTTGCATGCAAATGAGACTAGTTGACTTGTCAACTATATCAACTGAACATGTCCATGCATCACCACTTGACCTGAAGGAACTGGTACAACATTTGCAAAGGAAAAGCCACGCAAAGTGAGATTTTGATGTGCCCAAAACTGAAAATGTTAAGAGACTTAAATTTTAACATCACAATTCACAAGATCATTCAAAATGATTTGTGTGCTAAAACATTTTTCTTTTTTTTGGTATTTGAGAAAGATAATCTAAGATTGTTGTTTAACTTTTCGTTGCAATTGAAAATAAAATTTACAAGTTTTATATTTTGTATTTTTCTTTTTTTCTTCAAGACATTTGTGTTTGAAAATTGAAGGCAATTTTTTTTTTGGGGGGGGGGGGGGGGGGGGGGGTGGGGGCGGGTTGCAAGTAGTAGGCGTTACCTAGGGCGCAAAATAACCTGGCACCGGCACAATTATGAGACTACATTTACAACAAGACGACGACAACAATACGAATAATATAACCGACGGACATTGTGTCTAGGTTGAACGCAGCGCGCCTCGCCAAAACTCCTATTTAAAAAAAAAAAAAAAACCAACATGGACAGGAAAAAAAATAATAAACAAATTCATGTAAGAAACACGAAAACGAACAATGCAATCAATTGTGATAAAACAAACATCATGGACTCACTTCCGCTGTCGTCATCGACATGAATCACGAGTACCGCTATGAATGCCGGGAGCCACAGACCGCCCGCAAGGAGCAGCACCAGCATTGGCTGGGCAGACAGTAACCATGGCAACTTGTTGGAGCCGTTCACTATTCCAGACACCTTGGTCACGATCTCTCCAAATTCGGTTTTCTCCATCTGGAATTAAAGACAGGATAAAAAAAAAAAATTCACGTGGGTAACCATGTTATTTGCGTGTGTATATATGTGTGTGTGGATGGTGGTGAATGTGTGTTTAAAAAAAATGCCGGTGTGGATGAGAATACACGTGAAAACATGCAGTATCCAGCGACAACATTTACTAGTGTAATAATACACACTAGTCATGGGACATTATACAACCTATGTCCTCTAACTAACTCTATGTTGAGTGTATGCATCAAATAGTTTTCGATTTTTTGTTTGTTTTTCCTTTGGTCCTCGAAATCCCACAAAAAGCTACCAGCGGAAAAATTGAACTCAAGCGCGGACCTCCGAGAGGGAAAAAGTTAGATTTAGCTGGCGTATATGAAAACTGATGACAAGAAACAGACAAGTGCTATTGGAACAAGAGATGATAAGATGACACTAGCGATTTATAGGACATACATTGTGAAAACCTGTTGATAGCACGACAAGGCAGTCCTTGTTGAAACCACAGGGCAAGAAAGGTACAGGTAGACCAAAAACACACGGAGAACATAACTGAGGACAGAAATGAGAGGGTCAGAGAAGACACAGAAAGAAATTAAACTGATGGCACGGGCCAGAAGGACTTGGTAGGGGTTTGTTGAAGGCTCATGCTCCGTGGGGGGCTAACGGGTAATGAATTAATGAATGGAAACCTGGACATTCCACAGCCGAGATGCCCTTCCATGCATGTTCCCGATTATAAGGTTTTGAAAAGGAACAAAAGATAGCACAGGACTACAGCAGAAACGTGGCAAAATAATTAATTCATTAAATGATAAAGAAGACAGAAATTTACAAGCAAAGAAAATAACAACAACAAGAGGATTGGCAGAGTCGTTTGTGCGCTTGCCTTACACGATAAAGCTACTGGGTTCCTGATTCGAAATCTAGAAACGTCACGTTTAAGCCTTACCCATTTGTAAATGGGCACCTGGCTCTGTTCTTGAGTTAGGGAAGGCAAAGGCAGAGAGGAAAGAAACTAGTAACCCCATGTCATAAACCTGTACGAATATAGTGAAGTGTCTAACATTTGACTCCTCTGCAGCAATATCTACTATAGGACTATCTTTAGCTTTAAGACCAGCTAAAAATATCACACACACAAAACATGACAATGTGGCTTCTATTACCCGAGGTTTCACTTCATGTTTCTGTTTGCCGCCATTTTTGGAGACCACATTGGTTAATCGTGGGACACAACTTTGACATCTGGCCCTACTTTTCATTTGCCCCGTGTAGTCCCCGGGGGGTCTATGATGAGACACAGAAAGAAGAGAATAGAACTACAGCTCCCTCAGGTATCTCGTACACATCCAGTAATATGTGGTTATGTGTACAGGACTTGACACCTCATCATGTCAAACAGATTGTTACAGAAACAAACGCTGGAAGAGTATGTGAATGTTTTGTACAATATTCCTGCAAGGAGGCCATTTGTAGTATTGGTACCACGCTGCATTGGCAGCGAAAAGGAACATGATGGTGATGATGAATACTCTTCATACATTTCATTTGACATTCATTGCTTAAAACAGGGGGCTGACACTTGGGAGTCAGGACATGACATCAGGGGGCTGACACTTGGGAGTCAGGACATGACATCAGGGGCTGACACTTGGGAGTCAGGACATGAAAACAGGGAGCTGACACTTGGGAGTCAGGACATGAAAACAGGGGGCTGACACTTGGGAGTCAGTACATGACATCAGGGGCTGACACTTGGGAGTCAGGACATGACATCAGGGAGCTGACACTTGGGAGTCAGGACATGAAAACAGGGGGCTGACACTTGGGAGTCAGGACATGACATCAGGGGGTTGACACTTGGGAGTCAGGACATGACATCAGGGGCTGACACTTGGGAGTCATGACATGAAAACAGGGGGCTGACACTTGGGAGTCAGTACATGACATCAGGGGGCTGACACTTGGGAGTCAGGACATGACATCAGGGAGCTGACACTTGGGAGTCAGGACATGAAAACAGGGAGCTGACACTCTTGTCAGGACATGAAAACAGGGTGCTGATATTTGGGAGTCAGACATGAAAACGGGGCTGACACTTGGGAGTCAGGACATGAAAACAGGGGGCTGACACTTGGGAATCAGGACATGAAAACAGGGGGCTGACACTTGGGAGTCAGGACATGAAAACAGGGGGGCTGACACTTGGGAGTCAGGACATAAAAACAGGGAGCTGACACTTGGGAGTCAGACATGAAAACAGGGGGCTGACACTTGGGAGTCAGGACATGAAAACAGGGGGCTGACACTTGGGAGTCAGGACATGAAAACAGGGGGCTGACACTTGGGAGTCAGGACATGAAAACAGGGGGCTGACACTTGGGAGTCAGGACATAAAAACAGGGAGCTGACACTTGGGAGTCAGACATGAAAACAGGGGGCTGACACTTGGGAGTCAGGACATGAAAACAGGGGGCTGACACTTGGGAGTCAGGACATGAAAACAGGGGGCTGACAATTGGGAATCAGGACATGAAAACAGGGGGGCTGACACTTGGGAGTCAGGACATAAAAACAGGGAGCTGACACTTGGGAGTCAGACATGAAAACAGGGGGCTGACACTTGGGAGTCAGACATGAAAACGGGGCTGACACTTGGGAGTCAGGACATGAAAACAGGGGGCTGACACTTGGGAATCAGGACATGAAAACAGGGGGCTGACACTTGGGAGTCAGGACATAAAAACAGGGAGCTGACACTTGGGAGTCAGACATGAAAACAGGGGGCTGACACTTGGGAGTCAGGACATGAAAACAGGGGGCTGACACTTGGGAGTCAGGACATGAAAACAGGGGGCTGCCACTTGGGAGTCAAGACATGAAAACAGGGGGCTGACACTTGGGAGTCAGGACATGAAAACAGGGGGCTGACACTTGGGAGTCAGGACATGAAAACAGGGGGCTGACACTTGGGAGTCAAATGAGTTTAAATGAGGTAAAAGGGTCAAAACACTTGTCTAATCTAATGATCAGATTGTCTCCCGTAGTAACTCTGTGTTTAGAGTTTCCTATCATTGCTGTGTTATTGTGGGTAGTTTCTGTTGGGAGTTGCCCTGCGATACATACACTACAGCTACGTACTCTTTTCCGTGGTGTTTGTGCGCCACAGAGCACTCTTAGTGAACGAATGTTGCACCGTTGTTAGATGACGTGTGTGAGATGATGACTGTGACGCATGCGTGGTTACTTGGGGAGTTCGTTGGATGATATCTTTGTGTTCGGACGTGTTTTTCAGAGTTGTGAGTTCTCTAATGAGCTATTCTTGCGTCCAGCAGTGTATGTGGACCTGATGAGCTATTCTTGTGTCCAACAGCGTATGTGGACCTGATAAGTTACTCTTGTGTCCAACAGTGTATGTGGACCTAATGAGCTATTCCTATATCCAACAGTGTATGTGGTCCTGATGAGATATTCTTATGTCCAACAGTGTATTTGGACCTGATGAGCTATTCTTATGTCCAACAGTGTATGCGGAACTGATGAGATATTCTTGTGTCCAACAGTGTATGTGGACCCGATGAGATATTCTTGTGTCCAACAGTGTATGTGGACCTGAAGAGATATTCTTATCTCCAACAGTGTATGTGGACCTGATGAGATATTCTTATGTCCAACAGTGTATGTGGACCTGATGAGATATTCTTATGTCCAACAGTGTATGTCGACCTGATGAGATATTCTTATGTTCAACAGTGTATGTGGACCTGATGAGCTATTCTTATGTCCAGCAGTGTATGTATACGTGTGATAGCGACGTGTAGTATGGGGCATGTATAGATGTGATGTCTGTTAGTTTCCATAACGTTCTGTAATAAATTATTGGACCGTCCACAAGACCTCAGTGACTACCTGTAGTTTATTTGAATGCTATATGTTGTTCTTCTTCTTCGATCCTTAACCACCGACCGTCAAAGCAGTCAGTGGCCATCACGCCTAGTGGCGTCTTGTAGGGCAACAACAAATTGATTCCACTTTGCACGGTCGGTGGCCATCCTTCGTACAGTGCCCCAACTCTGGTTCATTCTTTGCATCTCAGCCTCCACAGTCCTCCGCCAAGTTGTTTTTGGTCGGCCTCTCTTTCGCTTTCCTTCAGGGGTCCAAAGCATAGCTGTTCTTGTGATGGCATCGGGGTCTCTTCTGAGGACATGACCAACCCAGCTCCAGCGTCTGCCAGCTATGATGGTGTGCATGTCCTCTTGCTTGCTACGAGTAAGCAGATCTTGGTTGGTGATGGTATTCGGCCAAAATATGCGGTGAATTTTTCTTAGGCATGTTGTGTGAAAAGAGGACAATTTTGACATTTCCTTCTCTGTGACTCTCCAGCATTCCGTACCACAGAGAAGCACAGAAAGCACGCAACTCTGGTATAATCTTAATTTTGTGCTTGTGCTGTATTGGGAGGACTTCCAGATGTTATTTAGGCTAAAGAAGGCTGTTCTTGCCTTATTCATTCTGATGTTGATGTCTTTGCCTGCCCCACCGTCTGGTGTTACTATGCTTCCTAGGTATGTGAAGGTATCTGTCTGTACCAATTGCTGATTCCTTACTGATATGGGCTCAGGGTTGCTCACATTGAGCGTCATGACCTCAGACTTCTTTAAATTGATGTTCAAGCCCACCTGCTGGCTAAATTTATTAAGTCTATCCGTTTTTTCCTGGATGTGTTGATGTGAATGTGCCAGCAGTGCAATGTCATCTGCATATTCCAGATCTTCCAATGTAGAAAATGTAGTCCATCTTATTCCTCTTGGACTGCCCTCTGTTGTCTGGCGCATCACCCAGTCTATGACTGTTAAAAAAAGAGTGGTTGATAAGGGGCATCCCTGTCGTACTCCTGTCTTCACCTCGAAGGTTAGGTTGCTCTGCCCAACACTACACGTAAAGTTGGCATAGAGGCTTTTTATGATTGCCACTATGCAGCTTGGAATTCCATAAGCCCTCAGTATTTTCCATAAACTGTCCCTATGTATGCTGTCAAAAGCCTTTTCAAAGTCAACAAAATTTATGTAAAGCTGTCTTTGCCATTCTGAGCACTGCTCTATAATGTTCCTGAGAGTGAATATATGGTCTACACATCTTCTGTTCTTTCTAAATCCTGCTTGTTCTTTCCTCAGTTTGTAGTCTACTGCCTTTGAAATTCTCTGTATAATTATCCTGCCTAGTATTTTGCTGGGAACTGAGAGAAGAGTGATTCCTCTCCAATTATTGCAGTCTGCAAGATCTCCCTTTTTGGGCAATTTGACAATTATTCCTTTGTTCCACTCTGATGGTGTTGTCCCCGTTTTTCACACTTGTGCAAATAGTGGTTCTAATAGTTCTGCTGCTAGCTCAGGGTCTGTCTTAAATAGCTCTGCATTTAAGTTATCATGGCCCGGAGCTTTACCGTTCTTTAACCCTTTGATTGCTGTGATGATTTCTTCTTTGCGTGGAATGTCTGTATTTACATCTAGATCGTTTTCAGCCTCAGGAACATTCAATTGTGTCTCTGGTATTTCCTTGTTCAGAGTTCTCTGAAGTGCTCTGCCCATCTTGTTTCCTGTCCCTCTGCTGTCTTGATGAGATTTCCTTGCTTATCTCTTACTAATGTAATATTGTTTGCACCTTGTTTTCCGCTGATGAATTTAGTTATTTTGTATACTGTGCTTTGTTCATTTCTCAGTGCTGCCTCTTCTGCCTGTTTTGCAAGATCGTCTAGGAAATTCCTGTTGTTGGCTCGGGTTTGGCGTTTAACTTCCCTGTCCAGCTGGCTGTACTGTTCGCTATATAGTTGCTTTAACCTGGGGGACTTCGCTTCTGTTTTCTTTCTTTTCATTTCCTTTCTCATCTTTATGGCGTTTAGTGTTTCTGGTGTTATCCAGTCTTGCTTCTTCCTTTCCTGGAATCCTAAGCATGATTTGCTACTTTCCTTATATACTGTTGAAATGGTGTTGAAATTCTGGTCTATATCATCAGTCAATGTCTTTTCCTGGCTTTTGGCAAATTGATATCGTTTCTTAATGTCGGCCGCAAAAGCTTTTCTGGTAAGGGGGTCCTTCAATTTGCTGATGTCAAACCTTTTCTGTGTAGTTACAGTTGGTCCAGCCCTTCTTAATTTCACTTTCAGTTTTGCTACTACTAAATGGTGATCACTTCCCACATCTGCACCTCTTCTTACCTTCACATCTTGTAATGCATGTCTCCATCTACCGTTAACCATGATGTGGTCTATCTGGTTTCTGTCCCGACCATTTGGTGATTCCCATGTTAACTTGTGAATTTCCTTATGTGGGTAAAGTGTTCCTCCAATGACCAGGTTGTTAATGCTACAGAAACTTATTAGCTTATCCCCATTTTCGTTTGCTGTTCCGCTGCCGCATTTCCCCATTGTTCTTTCATTATATGTATTGTGTGTACCAACTTTCGCATTGAGGTCTCCCATTACTATAACAAGATCATATCTAGGTGTGTCTTCCATTTCTTTCTGCAGTTGTTGATAGAATTCATCCTTGACCTCCTCATCGCTATCATTCGTTGGTGCGTAGCATTGTATTATTGTAGTGTTGGTGAATCTCCCTCTCAATCTCAATCGTATCAGTCTGTTGTTGATGGGTTTCCATTCCAGTAATGTCCTTTCTATCCCTTTCTGTAGAATAATGGCTACGCCTTCACTGTGCTGTCCATCCTCTCTTCAGAGTAAAGTACTGTTTCTCCTGTTGCTGTTTTAACTTTTCCTGCCCCTGTCCATCTGCTCTCACTTATCCCCAGGATGTGTAACTTGTAGTTTCTCATTTCTGCCGTGACCTGTCTTAGTTTACCTGTCTCGTACATTGTCCTGACATTCCAAAATCCTATTCTTGTATCCTGTTTTGCGGTCAGGACATCCGTTTTCATGTCAGTGGCTTCCTTTCGGCTTTCACCACTGACAGTCATACGAGCCACAGACTCCGAATGTCCATCCCGCAGCAAAGTTTGTTCATTTGATGTTGTTTCCGTAACTTCATTATTTTTTTTACATAGACAGGGGTGTCAGCCCTATGCTAAAACCCCCAACCTGGAGGACCAGGGTACCAGCTTTTGTCTGACCCCTACCCACACAGACCAGTCCAGCTTGGTTGAACCTACCAGGAGTAAAACTCCCACTGGCATAGCTCTGGGGATTGTCAGGGTACGCAAGCTGCCATACCGCTACAAGGTATAGGTACCATTGATGGCAGGCTATATGTTGTGGTTGTGCATCATTCTCTCGCAGCCGAAACACATTTATCCCGTCTACACATCAAAAACAACCCTGCAACAGTTTTGTTGAGTTGGTATCTCTTTCTTGTATGTTTATTTATTTATTTTGTTAATTTATTGTAATGTTTTGCACGTCTGTATTATTTCCATGTTTTTTGTCTCATAATGTGCTATATTTCTACATATTTGTTTTCCTTTTTGTTACTGTGGCCGACGAAGAGTAATCCCGATATGTCTCGTGTTAATAGTGTAATTGTCATTTGGAAATCTGACTCCATTACAATTATTCATCTATTTAAAAAAAAATAGAGAAGAAGAATAGAATATAGAGTTACAGACATGACCTTGTATTTATTTAGTTAAGTCTTCTGTCAGGTCTCTTCTGTAGTTGTTGAAACGAGACGCAGAGACGGGACAAAATCATCTAGACACGAGCTATGCGTTAACTCTTCGATTCCTAGAAGCAATATTTTTCGTCTTCCTTCATCTTATCTCCCTTGATATATGGGGGACATAAAAACAAATTATTATTCCCCATATCAGCGGCTTGACAAATTTGAGTTTCTGCTGGGCCAAAATCAACGAAGTTTTAGGCGTCTGTACGAAAACTCAATACGAGGTTAACACAGATTAAAGCCCCTGTATTTTCGGCACGTGATCTGTCAAAGAACTGGTTCCACCAGTAACTGAGCACTTTTTAGGATTAGCACGACTTTCTTCCCTTGGCAATAATTTTGTGATGTATCCCTCTTTGGGGAAGGTTTGCAATATTTGAGTCTGTTGTTGAAATCAGTCATTCCCAGAAGAGTTTGGTAAGTCAAGAGTCAATGCACCACCAAGATCTCGGCCGTTGTGATCGCTGAATGTAACAGCCCTTTCACCCGGTATTTGATTGTTGTAGTGTTTATTTAAAATTAAAAAAATACTCAAAATCATATTGCCAACCCGGGGGATAAAGTAACGCAGTGGTGAATAATGTTTGAATTAATTTGTGACCATTACGGCCCGTAGTAGCACCTAAGTTATATATATATGGCTGTGTACAAACACGTTTAGTTAAATATACGGTTGTGTACAAGCAGGTCACGTTAAATATACGGCGGTGCACAAGCAGGTATAGTTAAATAAACGGTTGTTCACAAATAGGTCTGTATGAGTATGTGGGGTACATGTGTGGTTGTGCACTAACAGGTCTGTAATAGTGTGTGGGGTTTATAAATGGCTGCGCACACGCAGGTTTGTTATGGTATATTCGGTACATGTGAGGCTGTCCACACGCAGACTTTCTTGGTATCTGCGGTACATGTGAGGCTGTCCACAAGCAGACTTTCTTGGTATCTGCGGTACATGTGAGGCTGTCCACAAGCAGACTTTCTTGGTATCTGCAGTACATGTGGGCTGTCCACACACAGATTTTCTTGGTATCTGCGGTACATGTGAGGCTGTCCACACACACACTTTCTTGGTATCTGCAGTACATGTGAGGCTGTCCACAAGCAGACTTTCTTGGTATCTGCAGTACATGTGAGGCTGTCCACACACACACTTTCTTGGTATCTGCAGTACATATGAGGCTGTCCACACACACACTTTCTTGGTATCTGCAGTGAATCTCCTCATACGTCCATCCCTAATGGTCTTGCGTGTGATGACAAATTCCATGATGTCTTGTTGATTCCATCGATTGCAGCGTAGTTCTCTAACAGGTGATCACTAATTGTCTTTAAAAGTATTTCTCCCTTATCCCCATATCAAATGTCCCCACTTTGGGTGCTCTCGAAGCAAGTTTGTCAGGTCTCTCTTGCATGAACACCAATTCCTAAAGATTTGAGGCTTCTATGGATGTTTTCTATTCATGCCGGAGCCATCTATTTTAGACCATCTGAAGCACGGACTGAGAGTCTGACACGATAACTTCCCTTGGTTAATGAAGTTTCAGACAGCCAGCTCTGGGCTGCAGTAGCTGCCTCTATCTCCATTCTTAAGCTGGAGGTTGTTGTCATATAAGCTCCGCTTTCTTCAGTGACGACCCTGCCCTTTTCTCTAGCCGAGATGCAATATCCCGATTACACTTGACGGAGTACATACCCATCAGTGAATACAATGACATCATTATCCCTGGCATGATCATTGGTACACGTTGTCTTGGTTTGTTCGGTACATGTGTGGCTGTGCCCAAGCAGGTTTGTCTTGCTATGTGCGTTACATATGTGGCTGTGCGTCAGTAGATTTGTCTTGGTATGTGTGGCACATGTATGGCTGTCACCAAAAATACTTGCCTGTGTATGGGAAGTACACGTGTAGCAAGTCAAAACAGCTCTGCTCCAACATTACTTACCCCTATGCCATGAGCTGACAGCGAGGGCGGGATATCAAGGTCAGGGCCGTCTGTTGGAATCAGAAACGAGTCCCATCCTACCTTCACTTGCAGACGGCAGAAGGTCAGAATCTTTCCATTGGTCACATCTGAAACAAAAAGTGCCATAATTTACATCCAATAGATTTTAAGGCATTATACATTTAGAAAAAAGTACTACTGGGGTTTACAGAAAATAAAGATTGATTTACTAACGTAAACAAATAGTAGTCTGTAGACAGTGAACCAGTAGTAACTATAACTACAACAGGAAAAATACCTACTAGAGATAATATAGTATAAAGCATAGAATAAATACAAACAAAAACATATTACAATAAATGAAACACGTCCTGATATAACTAACTGCTCCATGTATTTGGTAGATGGTTGAAGGGAGCGTGTTACAAAAAAGTAGCAAACACCTTAAGAAAATTGTAACGTTTATATTTGTTAAATAAATATCAAACAATAGGCTTGATTTTTTCCATGACATTGGGTTGGTTGAACACAGTTTACCATCGATTCATTTGTTAACTTTCATAGATAATTGATCGCAAAGAACAGCCCGTCTTACATAAGGAAGACGCATAGGAAGACGTGTATTGTGTCTGATATAGGGAAAACAATCAGGGAAGTATAACGGATGTAGTGAAATTGACAGAGATACAACGGTAAAATACCTCCAAAGATAACATGTAAGGATAAAAACATAATGCGTAGGCTGCTGATAGTACATGAATCGCCCACAAGCCTTTGATTTGAATTCAGCGGCAGAACGCAGATGTTTGGAATATTACAAAAATTAAAAAGTTACTTTTTCGTAATATTAATGTTAGGAATATAAAAATTAGCTGGCCGGATGGCCCATTCTGAGCAGTGAACTAATATGTTCTTAATTTTACAGACGGATAGATAATATTGAAGATAATGACAAAAGACAGTGTTGTTCACATCAACGACAGACTGTATGGAATAAAAAGTGTCGCTATTTGCACAAAAAAACACGACCTCGAGACGCAGGTGTTCAAATCTACTTAGTAGGGAAGCGAAGGGACATTGGTGGGAGCTGTGTCTAAATATAACTTTTAACGACAAAATTTTGGAGGGGAGAGAAAGGTTGGTTCAAAAATCAAGTACGTTTTTGAAAAAAAAAACAAGTAGAGACGGACAGACTAACAGATAAACATCCATACTTGACTGAAGCATGACTGAAATGACTTTAGGGTAGGAAATTTGAATTTGAAATAAACCTAGGCAGTGATTGGCCACAGACAATCATTTTATCGGCGCTCAGACGCGCAAGTGGGGCCATTCCTCAATAGTTGTTCGATGATAGACACAGTATTTTAAAGTGTGGTGATTTCCAAATGAAAGAAAGTGAAATAAGTTCAGGGACGCCATACTATAGCCAGCAGCTCAGCTGAGTTTTGCTAGCATTTCTGTGTTCTTTATTCATAATCTGGTAAGATTGAAATTATTTCTTTGTATATTTTGAATATTGTTTAATGTTCGAGTGATTTGATACTGCCATATCGAAATCTAGCCTTACAAACAAGTAGGGATTTGCTCTAGACCCCCGCCCAAGTCAGGGTCTAGGGACCAACAATATACATAAACTCCAGCAAGGGTTAGGAAAGACAGATCAAGTGTTGAGAATAATGAAACATATTACCTATCCACTTTTAGGGAAGGAAACTAATAAATATTTTTCAGAATCTATAGTCTGGGAGGACCTATCTGATGTAAAACCACCATGGTAAATGTGCTGTTTGGTCAGAGAGATCTGACCTGTCTGTATGATGTGGTTGTTGTGTCCGTGTTGTGTCCAGACGTGGGTAGAGAATAGAATTTTGACACATAGCCAATACTTTGATTGCAGAGCTGTGAGTTTCAGCTGTCAACAAGGCGGTGTCCATTCAGTTGGTGATTTTACTCGAGTGTATCTGTGCAGTACGTTGTGACAGAGACCACTATTATTGCCCGCCAGCACGGAGAGGTGGGACCACCAGATTT
The DNA here is from genome assembly GCA_024509875.1 of Oreohelix idahoensis. NCBI lineage: Eukaryota > Metazoa > Mollusca > Gastropoda > Stylommatophora > Oreohelicidae > Oreohelix > Oreohelix idahoensis. The sequence continues at coordinate 447,170 of JAMPIV010022211.1, forward strand.
CAGCACCAGAGCTACATATGCAAGATGAGTGAGCCTCTGGTCTGCTGGAAGTTCACCAACGCCTTTTAGTTACTAATACCCCATAAAATTCCTGCAATTTACTGGACACTGTGTAGTCAATATAGACAGGTGTGATGAGGCCACCCCAACAGCACAAGCATTAACTATCCTCCCAAGTAGATGACTACTAGAACATTTTAATAAAACTAACTAGTCTAGTACTTATATATGTACACTCTTGCATTTATTATGTAACATTCCATGCATTTCTTTCATAAATTTTAAATCTTTTTTTAAAAAAAGTTCTGGTCAACATAAAACTTGATCCAGAACAAATAAATGTAATATAATTCTATCAAAAATTTTACACTCTTGAGTTAGTTCAGTGTATTATAATATTTGTTAAATATTATTAGTCTGCTTAAATATCTGTGGGTGTATCTATAACTATCACACCACATTACATATCATTACCCTAGACATTTTACATAGCCACATTCATTAAGAAAAAAAAATTGAGTGTGAGGTCGTAGTGGTAGCAAGAAAGGCCTTCTGACAATTCACAACTACATTTTATCTCAGGAGCCTTCACAGCTGGCCTCATACATTACATTTAGTAATATCACCATCATACAATACCATCAAACCCACTACATACATTGGGGTCTTGTCCAGGGATAATTAGCCCAACAGTAATATTAGGATCTCCTGGTTGGAGAAATAAAATTAGGGGAAAAAAATTGTGAAATTCCCTTTAAAATTAAAAGTGTCCCTGCAGATAAAAGTTGGTGAATCTTCACAGCCAGTGATAATTAATTAGTTAACTGGTTAGTTAGAATTAGTTAGACTATAGTCATAAGAAGTACTTAGTGTATTTACTGGTTAGAGATTTAGCTTGTATATTATTATATTGTCTGAAAAGTATGGCGGAGCTAGCAAAATTCCGATCAGCTGCTGTGCTGACCGCAAAGGAGATGGGAATGGATGGTCAGATTTTAATTCAATATGTAACGGCTGAATGTGATAAATATATTGAAAGGGAAGATAGAAAGGTAGCTGAAGAGAAGAGGTTACAAATTGAGGCTGTGTAGTGGGTTTGATGGTATTGTATGATGGTGATATTACTAAATGTAATGTATGAGGCCAGCTGTGAAGGCTCCTGAGATAAAATGTAGTTGTGAATTGTCAGAAGGCCTTTCTTGCTACCACTACGACCTCACACTCAATTTTTTTTCTTAATGAATGTAGCTATGTAAAATGTCTAGGGTAATGATATGTAATGTGGTGTGATAGTTATAGATACACCCACAGATATTTAAGCAGACTAATAATATTAACAAATGTTAAAATACACTGAACTAACTCAAGAGTGTAAAATTTTTGATAGAATTATATTACATTTATTTGTTCTGGATCAAGTTTTATGTTGACCAGAACTTTTTTAAAAAAAAAAGGATTTAAAAATTATGAAAGAAATGCATGGAATGTTACATAATAAATGCAAGAGTGTACATATATAAGTACTCGACTAGTTAGTTTTATTAAAATGTTCTAGTAGTCATCTACTTGGGAGGATAGTTAATGCTTGTGCTGTTGGGGTGGCCTCATCACACCTGTCTATATTGACTACACAGTGTCCAGTAAATTGCAGGAATTTTATGGGGTATTAGTAACTAAAAGGCGTTGGTGAACTTCCAGCAGACCAGAGGCTCACTCATCTTGCATATGTAGCTCTGGTGCTGAAATCTGGTGGTCCCACCTCTCCGTGCTGGCGGGCAATAATAGTGGTCTCTGTCACAACGTACTGCACAGATACACTCGAGTAAAATCACCAACTGAATGGACACCGCCTTGTTGACAACTGAAACTCACAGCTCTGCAATCAAAGTATTGGCTATGTGTCAAAATTCTATTCTCTACCCACGTCTGGACACAACACGGACACAACAACCACATCATACAGACAGGTCAGATCTCTCTGACCAAACAGCACATTTACCATGGTGGTTTTACATCAGATAGGTCCTCCCAGACTATAGATTCTGAAAAATATTTATTAGTTTCCTTCCCTAAAAGTGGATAGGTAATATGTTTCATTATTCTCAACACTTGATCTGTCTTTCCTAACCCTTGCTGGAGTTTATGTATATTGTTGGTCCCTAGACCCTGACTTGGGCGGGGGGGTCTAGAGCAAATCCCTACTTGTTTGTAAGGCTAGATTTCGATATGGCAGTATCAAATCACTCGAACATTAAACAATATTCAAAATATACAAAGAAATAATTTCAATCTTACCAGATTATGAATAAAGAACACAGAAATGCTAGCAAAACTCAGCTGAGCTGCTGGCTATAGTATGGCGTCCCTGAACTTATTTCACTTTCTTTCATTTGGAAATCACCACACTTTAAAATACTGTGTCTATCATCGAACAACTATTGAGGAATGGCCCCACTTGCGCGTCTGAGCGCCGATAAAATGATTGTCTGTGGCCAATCACTGCCTAGGTTTATTTCAAATTCAAATTTCCTACCCTAAAGTCATTTCAGTCATGCTTCAGTCAAGTATGGATGTTTATCTGTTAGTCTGTCCGTCTCTACTTGTTTTTTTTCAAAAACGTACTTGATTTTTGAACCAACCTTTCTCTCCCCTCCAAAATTTTGTCGTTAAAAGTTATATTTAGACACAGCTCCCACCAATGTCCCTTCGCTTCCCTACTAAGTAGATTTGAACACCTGCGTCTCAAGGTCGTGTTTTTTTGTGCAAATAGCGACACTTTTTATTCCATACAGTCTGTCGCTGATGTGAACAACACTGTCTTTTGTCATTATCTTCAATATTATCTATCCGTCTGTAAAATTAAGAACATATTAGTTCACTGCTCAGAATGGGCCATCCGGCCAGCTAATTTTTATATTCCTAACATTAATATTACGAAAAAGTTACTTTTTAATTTTTGTAATATTCCAAACATCTGCGTTCTGCCGCTGAATTCAAATCAAAGGCTTGGTATCGCAAAAGCGACCAATAAATGACTGTGGCGTAACATATCCAAGGTCCCTTCTGTCGAGTTCCTTACTTTATGTCAACTTGGGAAACGTGACTTTTCTCCGTTTCCCCCCCAATTGCGTCTCCTTAGCCTTTCTAGTCTCACGCAATCTTTCCAGTCATATTTTTTCCTTTTTATCCGCCGTTCCCCTCCTGTCTAGCAAGTCAATTTTTATGGAGGGTGATGACCCGCGGTCTGGGCGATCATGTACTATCAGCAGCCTACGCATTATGTTTTTATCCTTACATGTTATCTTTGGAGGTATTTTACCGTTGTATCTCTGTCAATTTCACTACACATCTCCCCACTTGAAAACATGCCTATGGCAAGTTCCAAAACCAGCGATACACATAGGTAAAATTACTCCTCACGTCTGCCACTACTCTAATTTTGATCACAGGGGTGCCGACTGAGGAAATCTGCACCGACATTCAATTTACGGCTTGCATAAGCGACTGGTTTCAGTTCCCCATCAGGTGAAGATGATCTTTGCAACAAAGCCCCTCCTAGTCCTACATTACTTGCATCGGTTCTTAAGACAAAGTCCTGTGTCAAATCAGGCAGTTTGAGAATAGGCTTGCTAGTGAGTTTTTCCTTTAACTCTTGGAACGCTAATTCACATTGTGCAGTCCAAATAATTTTATCTGGAAGTCCCTTGCGAGTCAGATCAGTCAGAGGAGCACAAATAGCGTTAAAATTCTTGATGTATTTCTGATAAAATCCGCATAACGACACAAATGATCGCACGTCCTTTTTTGTTTGCGGCCTAGGTGCTCTCTGCAGTTTTTCCAAGTTCTTAGGATCAGGGGTCATATTACCCTGATATACAGTAAGTCCCAAGAATTCCAACTCTTTGCATCCAATACAACATTTTGTTGGCCTAGCAGTTAAGTTCGCCTCCCGAAGTCTATCAAACAACATCTCCAGAGCTTCAATGTGTTCTTCAAATGTCTCTGTGGCGACGAGAATATCATCCATGAAAATTCGTGATACATGGGTTATTCAGGGGATCCAACAATTTGCGCATCATCCTTGAAAACACACTCGGAGCATTTTTCAGTCCGAATGGTAGCATATTGAATTCATAATGTCCATCCGAAGTGCTAAAAGCCAAATAAGGTCTCACTTCAGGCTTCACTGGGATCTGGTAATAGCCTTTACTAAGATCCACCTTTGAAAAGTATTTTGCCTTGTTCAGTCTGGCAAATAACTGTTTTGTGTCTGGTAATGGATCCACTTGTCCTTCTGTGACAGCATTCAGTTTCCTGTAATCTATGCACAGCCTGTGTTCCCCAGACGGTTTTCTCAACAAAACGACACTAGAACTAAAAGATGATTCACTGTGCGAAATAATCCCCTCCTTCAACAAATACTCTATTTCTTCCTTCAATGCCTTCTCCTTCGCGAACGGAATAGAATAGGCTCTCATACAGATTGGGTTTGAGTCTACCAGTTTCATGTCATACTGTAGCAAATTTGTATGGCCTGGTTTATCTGTTAATACATCTGTATGTTCCTCCAGAACTTGTTGAACTCTCTCCCTCTGGTTTTTTAGTCAGGTGCTTACTGACTTTTACCTGTGCTGCGGTTTCACAAGGATGTAATGGGTATTCATGTGAGGTGAGTGGTTCTTTTTGCATCTGGGTTGCAATAGCCAAGGTCAATAAGGGGGTGCTTTCCTGGAGTGGTCTGTCCAGATACTTCTTTAACAGGTTTACATGATAAACTTTCTCCTTCCCCTTTTTTGTCAATTTTATAGTTTGTTCTAGACACCTTCTCTAGAACCGTATATGGACCTTGCCAACCAATTTGTAATTTATTCTGGCTTCCGGGTAGTAGAAGCAGCACCTTCTCTCCGACTGCCAGTTCCCTGTCCTTTGCCTTCCTATTAAAATATGCTGCATGTTTCTTCCTGGCTTGCTTCAAATTATCATTTGCCAGTTTCCATCCAGCTTTCAAACGAGTGGTCAGTTCGTTCACGTATTGATACGATGAGGTAACAGTCTCTTCCGCCTTCTCATCTGTCCAGGTCCTTAATAGAGTTACATCTGGATCTTTAATTTATCATACTTATTTTTCATGGAACCCATCGGGTCCCGTCCATTAGAAGCTCTATAATGAGGACTTTTCTTCCTAGAATCATCACTCACAAATCGACCACTACCAATTTTTTTTCTGGGGTTTGTCTCCCCACTTTAGATTGCTTATGAGAGATCTTCGCTCTCTTGTCTGTTCTTCCAGTTTATATAAGTCTGACCGAGGGATTGTCATCTTATCCTGGGTAAAATTTCTTCTTTGTACTCTTCGCATAGTGGCCATGTTAATCCATTCAAGTGAAGACTGGGTGTGAAAAGGGGGCTCCCATTCCACTTTGTCTACCCGAGTATAATTAGTTTTCCTTTCAGGCCTAAAGTTGCCCCGTGGCGTTTCTAGGTCCTGCACATATTTTCCCTTTGTGGGTGTTCCCTCATGAAATACGCCACATGCTTCTACAAAGTTTTCAACATCGACATTTACGTCGGGCCAATAGTATTTTCGAGCAATCTTTTGGCAGATGGTACCGACTTTCTCATGGTCACCATCTTTTCCAACATGTAAGCTCCTTATTAAGTTTGCCCTATATATCTTGGGAAGAACTAACTGTCCGTGACCAGGGGATCTAGTTCCTGTCTTCCTATATAATAGTTTGTTCTTCATGAAATATTCCCCCCTTGCTCGGAGGTGTGTGGCATTTGGGCAATTTTTTAAAACAGGGCTTGAGTGTCCTATCCTCAGCCTGCGCCTTCCTCATCTCCTCTGGATGAGCATTTATAGGTTCACCTTCTTCCTCCTTCTTCTGTGACCTGGTCTGCACTGTCCCCATGATCACAGGTTTCTCGGGATTCCCCAAGAAGACGTATCTACACCCCAATATCAGAGGGTAGATTGGTTCATCTATCACTGCTGCTCTGATTTCTCCTTCCACATAGCGAGTTTTCACCGTTATCCTTGCGATGGGAAGTGTCATGAGTGGTATGTCCTTAGTCGCCCCTTGTATTTCCACTGTTTCTGTGGTATACTGACTTGGGTCCACTAGGCTAGACTTCACAACTGAATCATAATCCAAACCTGTATCATAAAGGCACCTTATGGTGACCCCATTACAAATAACATCCTCACAAACTGGGGGGTGATAAGGTTCCTGTTGTCCATTAGGATTAACCTTTAATCTTCGCGTCCCCGACTTCATTGCAGCAATGTTTGAAGGTTTCCTTCTACAAAATTCGGTGTTATGGTTATCCTTCTTGCACCATTTACACCATCTTTTTCCTTGGTTCAACGGTTTTCTTTCATTGAACTTTTGGGCATTGAACTGTGAGTTTCTGTCGCGATAGTCATTTCTTGGCCGCTCAAAGTTTGTCCTACCTTTATTTCCCTGCTCTCTATTATCAAATTTATTAAATTGCTGTGGAGCTTTAAAATTGTCTATGTGCTTCTTTTTAGCACCACTTACCTCTGCCTGAGCTGCCTGATACCTCTCAGCAACATTTAAAATTTCCCCCAACTTCTCTGCACCTTGTTCCATGAGAAATTTCTCATGTCTGGAGCCATGGACTCTCTCAATTGCTCAATCATGATCATTTCTTTAAGATCTTGGGTCTTCCCCAGAGCCGTCCATTTCTCCAAATAGGTTTCTAGTCTAGCAGAGAATTGGTGGTATGTCTCCCCAGACAACAGTTTGGCATTTCTAAATTTCTTACGATAAAATTCACCATTCTTCTCGTACCTTAATAACAAAGCCTGCTTTAACATGTCATAATTGTCTTGGTCTTCCCTGTTCATTTTGGCAAATACTTCATAAGAAGTACCTCTCAATCCCTGTGATAGCTTTAAACTCCACCTCTCTCTCTCTAACCCATATGTAGTAGCTAATAACTCAAAACGTCCTAGGTACCCCCTCTATGTCATCGTCTTTTTCAACAAAATGGTCTAAATGAAACCCCATAGCTGAGTTTGAGGCTCCCAGACTGGGCGTAGCATCTGAGGCAAAAGGGCTGGCACCATTTTCAGGAGCCGGGCCTTGTAATTCCAGCTCCCTTAGTCGTAATTCGTGCTCCCTTTGCAACCTTCTATCTTCTGCCTCCCTTTCGGCAGTCAACCTTTTTTCTTCTGCCTCCCTTTGCTGTCGTTTTTCTTCTGCCTCCCTTTCGGCAGTCAATCTTTTTTTTCTTCTGCCTCCCTTTGCTGTCGTTTTTCTTCTGCCTCAATCTGCAGCCTCTTAATTTCTCTATCAGCCTCAATTTGTAACCTCTTCTCTTCAGCTACCTTTCTATCTTCCCTTTCAATATATTTATCACATTCAGCCGTTACATATTGAATTAAAATTTGACCATCCATTCCCATCTCCTTTGCGGTCAGCACAGCAGCTGATCGGAATTTTGCTAGCTCCGCCATACTTTTCAGACAATATAATAATATACAAGCTAAATCTCTAACCAGTAAATACACTAAGTACTTCTTATGACTATAGTCTAACTAATTCTAACTAACCAGTTAACTAATTAATTATCACTGGCTGTGAAGATTCACCAACTTTTATCTGCAGGGACACTTTTAATTTTAAAGGGAATTTCACAATTTTTTTCCCCTAATTTTATTTCTCCAACCAGGAGATCCTAATATTACTGTTGGGCTAATTATCCCTGGACAAGACCCCAATGTATGTAGTGGGTTTGATGGTATTGTATGATGGTGATATTACTAAATGTAATGTATGAGGCCAGCTGTGAAGGCTCCTGAGATAAAATGTAGTTGTGAATTGACAGAAGGCCTTTCTTGCTACCACTACGACCTCACACTTATTTTTTTTCTTTCTAATGAATGTATCTATGTAAAATGTCTAGGGTAATGATATGTAATGTGGTGTGATAATTATAGATACACCCACAGATATTTAAGCAGACTAATAATATTTAACAAATGTTAAAATACACTGAACTAACTCACGTGTGTAAAATTTTTGATAGAATTATATTACATTTATTTGTTCTGGATCAAGTTTTATGTTGACCAGAACTTTTTTTTAAAAAAAAAGGATTTAAAAATTATGAAAGACATGCATGGAATGTTACATAATAAATGCAAGAGTGTACATATATAAGTACTAGACTAGTTAGTTTTATTAAAATGTTCTAGTAGTCATCTACTTGGGAGGATAGTTAATGCTTGTGCTGTTGGGGTGGCCTCATCACACCTGTCTATATTGACTACACAGTGTCCAGTAAATTGCAGGAATTTTATGGGGTATTAGTAACTAAAAGGCGTTGGTGAACTTCCAGCAGACCAGAGGCTCACTCATCTTGCATATGTAGCTCTGGTGCTGAAATCTGGTGGTCCCACCTCTCCGTGCTGGCGGGCAATAATAGTGGTCTCTGTCACAACGTACTGCACAGATACACTCGAGTAAAATCACCAACTGAATGGACACCGCCTTGTTGACAACTGAAACTCACAGCTCTGCAATCAAAGTATTGGCTATGTGTCAAAATTCTATTCTCTACCCACGTCTGGACACAACACGGACACAACAACCACATCATACAGACAGGTCAGATCTCTCTGACCAAACAGCACATTTACCATGGTGGTTTTACATCAGATAGGTCCTCCCAGACTATAGATTCTGAAAAATATTTATTAGTTTTCTTCCCTAAAAGTGGATAGGTAATATGTTTCATTATTCTCAACACTTGATCTGTCTTTCCTAACCCTTGCTGGAGTTTATGTATATTGTTGGTCCCTAGACCCTGACTTGGGCGGGGGGTCTAGAGCAAATCCCTACTTGTTTGTAAGGCTAGATTTCGATATGGCAGTATCAAATCACTCGAACATTAAACAATATTCAAAATATACAAAGAAATAATTTCAATCTTACCAGATTATGAATAAAGAACACAGAAATGCTAGCAAAACTCAGCTGAGCTGCTGGCTATAGTATGGCGTCCCGCAATTTATTTCACTTTCTTTCATTTGGAAATCACCACACTTTAAAATACTGTGTCTATCATCGAACAACTATTGAGGAATGGCCCCACTTGCGCGTCTGAGCGCCGATAAAATGATTGTCTGTGGCCAATCACTGCCTAGGTTTATTTGAAATTCAAATTTCCTACCCTAAAGTCATTTCAGTCATGCTTCAGTCAAGTATGGATGTTTATCTGTTAGTCTGTCCGTCTCTACTTTTTTTTTTTTCAAAATGTACTTGATTTTTGAACCAACCTTTCTCTCCCCTCCAAAATTTTGTCGTTAAAAGTTATATTTAGACACAGCTCCCACCAATGTCCCTTCGCTTCCCTACTAAGTAGATTTGAACACCTGCGTCTCGAGGTCGTGTTTTTTTGTGCAAATAGCGACACTTTTTATTCCATACAGTCTGTCGTTGATGTGAACAACACTGTCTTTTGTCATTATCTTCAATATTATCTATCCGTCTGTAAAATTAAGAACATATAGTTCACTGCTCAGAATGGGCCATCCGGCCAGCTAATTTTTATATTCCTAACATTAATATTACGAAAAAGTTACTTTTTAATTTTTGTAATATTCCAAACACCGCGTTCTGCCGCTGAATTCAAATCAAAGGCTTGGTATCGCAAAAGCGACCAATAAATGACTGTGGCGTAACATATCCAAGGTCCCTTCTGTCGAGTTCCTTACTTTATGTCAACTTGGGAAACGTGACTTTTCTCCGTTTCCCCCCCAATTGCGTCTCCTTAGCCTTTCTAGTCTCACGCAATCTTTCCCGTCATATTTTTTTCCTTTTTATCCGCCGTTCCCCTCCTGTCTAGCAAGTCAATTTTATGGAGGGTGATGACCCGCGGTCTGGGCGATCATGTACTATCAAGCAGCCAAACGCATTTTGTTTTTTTTTTATCCTTACATGTTTATCTTTTGGAGGTATTTTAACCGTTATGTATCTCTGTCCAATTTCACTCAGGCTGATAGAGAAATTAAGAGGCTGCAGAAAAACGACAGCCAGAAGAAAAAAGGTTGACTGCCGAAAGGGAGGCAGAAGAAAAAAGGTTGACTGCCGAAAGGGAGGCAGAAGATAGAAGGTTGCAAAGGGAGCACGAATTACGACTAAGGGAGCTGGAATTACAAGGCCCGGCTCCTGAAATGGTGCCAGCCCTTTTGCCTCAGATGCTACGCCCAGTCTGGGAGCCTCAAACTCAGCTATGGGGTTTCATTTAGACCATTTTGTTGAAAAAGACGATGACATAGAGGGGTACCTAGGACGTTTTGAGTTATTAGCTACTACATATGGGTTAGAGAGAGAGAGGTGGAGTTTAAAGCTATCACAGGGATTGAGAGGTACTTCTTATGAAGTATTTGCCAAAATGAACAGGGAAGACCAAGACAATTATGACATGTTAAAGCAGGCTTTGTTATTAAGGTACGAGAAGAATGGTGAATTTTATCGTAAGAAATTTAGAAATGCCAAACTGTTGTCTGGGGAGACATACCACCAATTCTCTGCTAGACTAGACACCTATTTGGAGAAATGGACGGCTCTGGGGAAGACCCAAGATCTTAAAGAAATGATCATGATTGAGCAATTGAGAGAGTCCATGGCTCCAGACATGAGAAAATTTCTCATGGAACAAGGTGCAGAGAAGTTGGGGGAAATTTTAAATGTTGCTGAGAGGTATCAGGCAGCTCAGGCAGAGGTAAGTGGTGCTAAAAAGAAGCACATAGACAATTTTAAAGCTCCACAGCAATTTAATAAATTTGATAATAGAGAGAAGGGAAATAAAGGTAGGACAAACTTTGAGCGGCCAAGAAATGACTATCGCGACAGAAACTCACAGTTCAATGACCAAAAGTTCAATGAAAGAAAACCGTTGAACCAAGGAAAAAGATGGTGTAAATGGTGCAAGAAGGATAACCATAACACCGAATTTTGTAGAAGGAAACCTTCAAACATTGCTGCAATGAAGTCGGGGACGCAAAGATTAAAGGTTAATCCTAATGGACAACAGGAACCTTATCACCCCCCAGTTTGTGAGGATGTTAGTTGTAATGGGGTCACCATAAGGTGCCTTTATGATACAGGTTTGGATTATGATTCAGTTGTGAAGTCTAGCCTAGTGGACCCAAGTCAGTATACCACAGAAACAGTGGAAATACAAGGGGCGACTAAGGACATACCACTCATGACACTTCCCATCGCAAGGATAACGGTGAAAACTCGCTATGTGGAAGGAGAAATCAGAGCAGCAGTGATAGATGAACCAATCTACCCTCTGATATTGGGGTGTAGATACGTCTTCTTGGGAATCCCGAGAAACCTGTGATCATGGCGACAGTGCAGACCAGGTCACAGAAGAAGGAGGAAGAAGGTGAACCTATAAATGCTCATCCAGAGGAGATGAGGAAGGCGCAGGCTGAGGATAGGACACTCAAGCCCTGTTTTAAAAAATTGCCCAAATGCCACACACCTCCGAGCAAGGGGGAATATTTCATGAAGAACAAACTCTTATACAGGAAGGCCGGAACTGGAACAAATGGTCACAACCAGCTGGTTCTTCCCACTTCATATAGAGATAAAGTGAAGGAACTCGGGCATGCGATTCCCTTCAGTGGTCACATGGGGATCAGCGCCACAGGACAGCGTATAGCTTGTCATTACTTCTGGCCAGGGATAACGGAGGATATAAAAAGATATGTCAAATCCTGCCCAGAATGTCAAAGGGTAGCTCCAAAGCACTGGACTGCTTTTGCAACTCTAGGGGAAATGCCCATAGTGGGAACACCTTTTGAGAGGGTTGCAGTGGATATTGTAGGACCTCTCACTCGGACCAAGAGGAGGAACAGTTACATCCTTACTCTGGTGGACACTTGTTCTATGTGGGGAGAGGCGGTAGCCCTGCCATCAATTGATTCAAAACATGTAGCAGAGGCACTACTTACAATATTTACCCGATTAGGATTCCCGCATCAAATCTTGACGGATAATGGTTCTCAGTTCAAGGGGAAACTAACGGAAGAAGTTTTTAAGCTATTTCAAGCCAGACACTTTCATTGTAGTCCGTACCATCCACAAGGGAACGGCCAGGAAGAAGACGGGGGGACCACGGGGCGTGGGGAACACACCGTATATAAAAAACCACCCCCCCCCACACTTTCCTCAC